>JABUOV010000167.1:20000-25000 GCA_025617405.1 Perca schrenkii | reverse complement strand
TCACCTATCTACAGCTAGGGGAGACCATGATAAGCCCTATTTCACCTATCTACAGCTAGGGGAGACCATGATAAGCCCTATTTCACCTATCTACAGCTAGGGGAGACCATGATAAGCCCTATTTCACCTATCTACAGCTAGGGGAGTCCGTGATAAGCCCTATTGCACCTATCTACAGCTAGGGGAGACCATGATAAGCCCTATTTCACCTATCTACAGCTAGGGTAGACCATGATAAGCCCTATTTCACCTATCTACAGCTAGGGGAGTCCGTGATAAGCCCTATTGCACCTATCTACAGCTAGGGGAGACCATGATAAGCCCTATTACACCTATCTACAGCTAGGGGAGACCATGATAAGCCCTATTACACCTATCTACAGCTAGAGGACACCATGATAAGCCCTATTTCACCTATCTACAGCTAGAGGAGATCGCGATAATCCCTATTTCAACAAACGGTGGAGTATCCATCCATCCATCCATCTTCATCCGCTTATCCGGTGTCAGGTTGCTGGGGGAGCAGCTCCAGCGGGGAACCCAAACTTCCCTTTCCCGAGCCACGTTAACCAGCTCCGACTGGGGGATCCCGAGGTGTTCCCAGGCCAGGTTGAAGATATAATCCCTCCACCTAGTCCTGGGTCTTCCCCGAGGCCTCCTCCCAGCTGGACGCCCCTCCACCTAGTCCTGGGTCTTCCCCGAGGCCTCCTCCCGGCTGGACGTGCCTGGAACACCTCCCTAGGGAGGCGCCCAGGGGGCATCCTTACCAGATGCCCGAACCACCTCAACTGGCTCCTTTCGACGCAAAGGAGCAGCGGCTCTACTCCGAGCTCCTCACGGATGACTGAGCTTTTCACCCTATCTCTAAGGGAGACATCAGCCACCCTCCTGAGGAAACCCATTTCAGCCGCTTGTACCCTGGATCTCGTTCTTTCGGTCATGACCCAGCCTTTATGACCATAGGTGAGGGTAGGAACGAAAACTGACCAGTAGATCGAGAGCTTTGCCTTCTGGCTCAGCTCTCTTTTCGTCACAACAGTGCGATAAATTGAATGTAATACCGCACCGGCTGCGCCGATTCTCGGGTAAGGACTCATTCCCTACCTGGAGAAGGCATTCTTTCGGTTTCCTGCTGAGAACCATGGCCTCAGATTTAGAGGTGGAGTATCCCTTTAAATAAGAAAAGAAAGGAAAGCTGTGTTAGAAACCGTTGCCTATATAGTGTGTCTTTGTGCCTCCAGGGTCTGTTCGTGGTGTGCGGTGTGCTGACCGGATGCTACTGCTGCTGCTGTCTCTGCTGCTGCTGTAACTGCTGTTTTGGGAAGCTGAAGCCGACACCGCCGGGGGATGGGGGGGGGGCGGAGTACGTCTCCCCCGACGACCTGGAGGAGGAGATACGCAACGACCCCGACGACGGTGAGACCACAGGAACTCTGGGCTTTTATTTTGACAGTCAGGAAGTTCTGAACTTTTATTTTGATAGTGACATAACAGGAAAATCTGGGCTTGTGTGTGTGTGTGTGTGTGTGTCTGTGTGTGTGTGTGTGTGTGTGTCTGTGTGTCTGTGTGTGTGTGTGTGTGTGTGTGAGAGAGTGTGTGTGTGTGTGTCTGTGTGTGTGTGTGTGTGTGTGTGTGTGTGTGTGTGTGTGTGTGTGAGTGTGTGTGTGTCTGTTTGTGTGTGTGTGTGCTTGTGTGTGTGTGTGTGTGTTTCTGTGTGTGTGTGTCGTGTGTGTGTGTGTGTGTGTGTGTCTGTGTGTCTGTGTGTGTGTGTGTGTGTGTCTGTGTGTCTGTGTGTGTGTGTGTGTGTGTGTGTGTCTGTGTGTGTGTGTGTTAGTACGTGATGTAAAACCTCTATAACTTTACTTTTTTGTCGTCATATTAGTATTTTTACATTACTCCAGACCCTCCTCCACAGCTCTGTGGAGGAAGGTCTGACTAGTCCACACAGCATTCCTGGATGGGCGGACAACGTGTTCTGGTTTATTGGCATTTCTCTAAACCAATCAGAATCATCGTGGGCGGGGCTAAGCTCCAGACGGAGCCACGGTGCCTCTGCTAAATAGTCTCAGGAAGGAACTGGTTCTGGTGGAACATGTGGACGTTCAGAAGTAGTTTTAGTCGTGGGACAGAAAACTCTGATTGGACAGACAGTCTAGCTAGCTGTTAGACAGACAGACAGACAGACAGACAGACAGACAGACAGACAGACAGATAGTCTAGCTAGCTGTTAGACAGACAGACAGACAGACAGACAGATAGTCTAGCTAGCTGTTAGACAGACAGACAGACAGACAGACAGACAGATAGTCTAGCTAGCTGTTAGACAGAGACAGACAGACAGGGCAGACAGATAGTCTAGCTAGCTGTTAGACAGACAGACAGACAGACAGACAGACAGATAGTCTAGCTAGCTGTTAGACAGAGACAGACAGACAGGCAGACAGATAGTCTAGCTAGCTGTTAGACAGAGACAGACAGACAGGCAGACAGATAGTCTAGCTAGCTGTTAGACAGACAGACAGACAGACAGACAGATAGTCTAGCTATCTGTTAGACAGACAGATAGACAGACAGCCAGACAGATAGTCTAGCTATCTGTTAGACAGACAGACAGACAGACAGACAGACAGACAGATAGTCTAGCTATCTGTTAGACAGACAGACAGACAGACAGATAGTCTAGCTATCTGTTAGACAGACAGACAGACAGACAGACAGACAGATAGTCTAGCTAGCTGTCTGGATTTACCCTGCAGAGATCTGAGGAGCAGTTAACCATAGTCCTCACAAATCCACTGGAGGTTAGAACACCAACACAGAGACAGAGGAAGGGGGTGCTGGAGCTATCCCAGAAATGGGACATGGTTGATACAGACTTGAGATATATTTTACTAGTTGGTGTTTGTTTGTGTGCAGATGTTGAAACTCCGATCGTTCAGCAGCCGACGAACGCCAGCGAGAAAACTCAGCTGATCACCGACGGACACCGCAGATACGGAGACACCTACACATGAAACAGGAAACAGGAAACAGGAAACGCATCAGAAGTAAAAAGTGAATTGGAATTCATGTTGAAGCAACAGTCTTCATCCTCATCTTTCTCTGATAAACAGATACCTTTATCTCATATATAATGTAGACAGACAGACAGACAGACAGACAGACAGACAGACACAGAGACAGACAGACAGACAAACTGTCTTCAGACTTTATTTATTCATCAGGTTTTTTTGGTAAAATTTATTAAAAAAAACATACAAGTAAACATTATATATTATTATTATATATAATTATAATTATTATTATTATAATTATTATAATTATTATAATTATTATTATTATTACTAAATTATCTTGTTTTTTAGACTGTTGCTTTAAATCTGAACTTTATTTTATTATGTGTTATGAAACTAGCGCTCTGATTGGTTGTGAGTGATGACGGAGAGGCGGAGCTTCAAACAGCTGATCTAAATATGAGTCAACATTTACAGTTTTTTTCAATTGTTTACGCGCAATTTTGTAAACCGGGTTCTTTTTTTCAAAATATAATCACAATTATCCAAACACCACACTCAATTTGCATAATTCCTAGATTGTTTGCAAAATGACACACTTCAGTCAAAACATATACACATATTTGTGTTATTAGGGTTAGGGTTAGGTTGTTATTAGTTTTCATTTAACCAACACAGTCCTCAATGATCACACACTATTGCAGCCATTTTCATACTGCTGTGATAAATAAAAAAACACATTTGTAAAAAAACTAATTTTAGATTTTTTGGCCAGACATTGTTATCTAAGGGATCATTTAGATGACAAAAAAAATAGTGACAAACCCACAACATTCTTCATGATTAGTTTGAGATTTAGGGAGAATGTACACAAATAGGCCTACTATAAACTTACCAAGCACTGCACAACACTGATGCTGCAGAATATTTCAAGTATTTATTTCAATACTTACAGTATTTCTTACCATAATCAGTTACAGTAATCAACCAACAATGAAATCAATGAAACAAATAAAATCTGTAGACAACTAAAAATTACTGCATGAAGTACATACACTTTGACTCTGAAGAAAAACTACTGTAAAAGCAACAAGAATACTGTAACTATTCATCATCTCTCCGTCTGGCTGGATCAGGCCATGTAGCACACCTGAGTGCTGCGTTTTCAAATTAGCACATGTGTGCTTCCACACCTGGTGGATGTGGTTATCCAGTTTGTTCATTGGTGTGGTCATTGGTAATCTGGGGCTTTATAATGACAAGGAAGTGACCTCACAATCCTTATCTGTGTCTAAGGTGTGAACATGTGTGTAGAGTTTTACAAATCACTGTGTGTAATGTTGTGCAAATCTGTGGAGGTGTTTTGCTCATTGGGAGTAGAATTTTGCAAATTGTGTGGACATTTTTATTTTAGTGTGTAAACAATCGTAAAAAACTGTAATATTTCATGATTACGTTCATATAAACGTCCCGTGTTGATGTAAATAATGTGTTGGTTTCCTGTTGGTCGCGTTTATTTGAGTTGAGTTTGTTTGGAAAATTAAAAACATAACAAATGAGAAAACTAGAATTTCATTTGTCAGCTTCATACTGGGTTTGCGTGTGTGTGTGTGCGTGTGCGTGTGTGTATGTATGTGCATGTGTGTGTGTGTGTGTGTGTGTCTGTGCATATCCGTGTGTTTGTGGGTGTCTGTGCGTGTGTGTGCATTTGTGTGTATGTGTGTGGTGTGTGTATGTGTGTGGTGTGTGTATGCATGTGTGGTGTGTGTGTGTCTGTCTTTCCGTGTGTGTGTGTATGTGTGTGTGTGTGTGTGTGTGTGTTCCTTTAATAAACTCCCCCCTGTCCTTCACAAAGTGGACTGTCCCTTTGATAACTTCTCCCCACTTTGCTCTGTCATGCCTCCTCGTGACCTTTGACATATATGGGCATGTCGGCATGGCAACAGCTGACGTCTGCCAGTCTAAAAACAGCATCGTCACCCTGCA
>JABUOV010000167.1:0-10000 GCA_025617405.1 Perca schrenkii | reverse complement strand
AGTGAATGTTGTGGACGGTGAAGGTTTTAAAGAATTATTGCGCACACTTGAGCCAGGATACACAGTTCCCAAAATAGAGACGGTTATGCATGCGGGGGATGCGAAATACGCGTCCATACGCGCCTGCGGTTTACATGTTACCCTCCTGCTGACTAGTGTCGTGCCCCTCCCAACCCATTCACACACACACACACACACACATACACACACAGAGATACGCACAGACACACACACAGACACACACACACACACAGATGATTCGACTATCAGTCGACTATAGAAAGATTCGTCAATTCTGATTCGAATGTGTAAATCCTTAGTCGGGGACACCCCTACAAAAATGTTCAACTTTCTGCTAAGATATATCATGGGACTTTTTTGCAATGAAATTGCGGGGATTATGACATCATGAAAGCCCTGCATATTTTGCGCAGAAATCGGCAATTTATGCAGCGAAAGTGCGGCTATTTGTAAAAGATGCTATTTGGGTGCTCCAGAGGGCGAGCACCCACGGAAAATACTGAGCACCCTACGTGTGTCAGACTGCCAGTAGGCTCCATTCATTTACAATTAAACACTGCAGTTGGTGCTAAGTGGAGCGTCTGTCTTAGTGTGATTGGTTATGTCGGTGGAACTGATTCTTAATTTCCCACCAAGCTGATCGTGGTTACGTTGTCAGTTCAACTTCTCATCTCCAATCCTATCTGTATCTGTGAGAAGTGGAGCTGTCCTGAGTTGATAGCCTACTTTACAGCTTTATTATTGAGTTAATAGGCGCGTGTGTTCGTGTCGGTCGTTGTTTTTTAAAGTGCGTGCGCCTGTGAGCACCCACGGACGAAAACATAAATCGGTGTGTGTGTGTACATAAATCTGTGTATGTGTGTGTCTGTGTGTATGTGTGTGTGTGTGTTGGAAAAGAATATTTTCCGTGTGACCAGAAAATAAAGGTTTTGTGTTTTAGCTGATAAATAATAAAGTGAATAAAAATAATAGGTGCTATATGTTGTGTAATAAACCTGTTATTAAAGGTGCTATATGTTGTGTAATAAACCTGTTATTAAAGGTGCTATATGTTGTGTCCAGGATGGTGGAGGGCAGCAACACGTCTCACATGGAGAAACTGCAGCTGGGCTACGAGAAGATGGATCACTTCACGGCCAACTTCTCCCGCCAGAGGAGAGCACTGATGGACGTCGACTTCATCAAACGTAAGAAACGTGCGATAGAGCGCAACAGTCCCCGAAGTAAGAATACAATACAATTTCTCCATTGACAAATTTTAGTATAAGCCATGAAATGGTAACCATCAATGGTAGACTTCAAACCAGCTACAACATGACTCAGAGATTCTATATGCTCATATAGACGCCAAGACTCATGGGGCACTACCTTTGTTTTGAGAGAAATGTCTTTTATTCGCGATGTCTTGGATAAGTACTTCATTACCCACAATCCCACAGTGATGCCTCTGATTGAGAGGCATCACTGAGACACAGAGACACACACATAGACAGACAAACTGAGAGAGACACACACACACACAGAGACACACATACACACAAACAGAGACACGCACACACACACACACACACACACACACGCACACACACACACACACACGGGTTACAAGACTCTAAACATAAACAATAAATCCACATGATGTGTGTGCGTGGTAATCGTCCATTTAAAAAGCTATTTTAAGTTCATGTGTGTGATGACGAGGACTGAAATAAAACCCTACCTCATGACCTCTGTGCTGTCTCCTCAGTCGATGAAGAAGATGATGAAGAAGATGAAGAAGAAGATGAGGCAGTGGAGGTTAGAGGGATGGCCTCAGCCAATCAGCAGCCTCCTCTGGCTCCCGTTCAGCCAACCAGTGTTCAGCTCTCAACGCCGCCCACACAGAGACCCTCAGAGGCTCCGCCCACTCAGAGACCCTCAGAGGCTCCGCCCACTCAGAGACCCTCAGAGGCTCCGCCCACTCAGAGATCCTCCCAGGCTCCGCCCCCTCAGAGACCCTTGGAGGCTCCACCCACACTGACATCACATACAAGAGGCTCCGCCCCCTCCACAGCCCTCCAGGCCACGCCCCCTCTGCCCCTTCCCACCGCCAGCTCAGCCCCTCAGGTATGACATCACACGCCATAATAGCCGGTTGAACTGTCTAACTCAGGGGTGTCAAACTCAACTTCCCAGAGGGCCACACTGGGAAATAAGAATCACATCAAGGGCCAGACATGTTTAGTTTATTGATACGCTTTTATTTAATCAAAAAAGTCAAATAACCTTGACTGTATTATTGCATGACTTCTCACTTACAGTTTGGTCAAGTCAGGAAAAAGTGGCAAAAACTTTGGAAAAAGTGACGAAAACTTCAGAAAAAAGTGACAAAAACTTCAGAAAAGCATGCGCGGAGTTTGCCCCCCCTGGTAGCTGAAAAATTGCTTTGTTTCAAAAATGAGTGGAATAATTACTTCTGACATAACCAGATATTTTATAAATACTTTAAAAACACACAACAACTAAATGGGGATAGGTAATACATCTGATTTCATATACTGCTTTAGTAGAAATAATATTTTTTCAAAGCTCTGCCTCTCACCTGAGACCATTGTCGACGCATATGCAGGATGCAAAAAACAATAATTTGTTGCACTAGTCGGGACATCTTACCGTGCCAACGTTACAATAAAGGTTGCCTAAATGTCATGTATATAAATTTGCTGTCAGCTTACTAATTGAATGCGCGTTTTGTGTAGATTTGGACTTTGATACGTTTTATTCCACTTTGTTTAAACGGCGAAGTTCACCTCGTTCACCTTGGAGCTGACTGGTGAATGTGACGCTTGTATAGGCCTTGCTGGATACACCGGGACTCTGTTTGTGAATCTGCTGATCGCTGTGGATGACTTGTTTTCATGTCATTGGATTACGGCAAAATACTGATCTTTTTTCTTAAGGTGTCTTAACGTTTTATGGTGCGATTGCGCTTGGTTTCTGCGTTTGGAGAGGCATCTCAACAGACTGGAGGTCCAACACTGATTGTTCTCTGTTAACCTACATGTTAGTTGAATTTAAGTGTCGGGGCATTCTGCCACCGTCTGTCTATTGTGCTCCAACACAGCCGTGCCCACGGGCGTCAGTTTGGTTTGAAATGTGCTGGGGACAGAGACGCATTCGGAGGTACATTTTCAGAAGTGCTGGGTACAATGACGCATACGTTTTTTCTCTTTCGCGCAGGTCAGGTTTAATGTACGTAAACAATGACCAATGATTACCAAATTTCTCTCTAATATTGCTCCTCATAACCACGGAAAACTGTCAAAAAAATAAAACCCAAAGTCCAATTATTATGGACGTTATCTGACATTTAGCGTTTCTGCTTCACATTTTCAGCAGGGCAGCGGAGCAGCTGTTGGTTGACTCCCAACGGTTCTCACGGGCTTTATAAGTCCTGACATGAAAAAGCTTAACATGGTTTAATGTACCTAAACAACGATCAATCATCACCACATTTCTGGTTAGATTTTTTGACAGTTTTCAGTGGTTATGAGGAGCAATATGAGAGAAATTTGGTAATCATTGCTTTTTCCTCGCCATAGCCTGTCAATTTCTTTTGACAGGCATAAGTGTTCATTTCAAGATATGGCCATGATAAATTTGGTGATCGTTGTTGAGGTACATTAAACCACGTTAAGCTTTTTCACGTTAAGCAGAACAGGCAACGTTGTGAACCGAGAAGCGTGCAGCCTGCGCAGCAGCAGAGTGGCTGGGACAGAGATTGTTGTGGATTTTTTGCATCTGTCGCTCAAAAGTGTTATGGACTTCTTTTTTTAACTAAATTAAGCTTGAGGTTTTAAATTGTTACAATGTAAATTCAAATCTGCTTAAAAAAATAAACATATGTTTATTTAGCATGTTTGTTTTGTCCATATGTGATCGTGCTGTGTTCCCCAGGTCTCAGTTGCTATAATGAGTGCCCCCCCTGGCTCGAATGTCAAACTCCGCCTATGCAGAAAAGTGGCAAAAACTTCAGAAAAAGCGACAATAACTTCAGAAAAAGTAACAAAAACTTCAGAAAAAGTGACAAATTGTCACAAAAAATGACAAAAAGTGGCAAAAACTAGGAGGGCTAAAATGTTTTGTGAACCTAAATTGATATGCGGGCCAGATCATAATCTGCGAGGGGCCGGATTTGGCCCGCAGGCCTCGAGTTTGACACATGTGGTCTAAGAGATAAGGAAAGGTGCTTTGAAAGGACATAGATACACTGTTGCATCCTTTACTAAAGGAAAGGACATAGATACACTGTCGCATCCTTTACTAAAGTAAAGGACATAGGATACAATGTTGCATTCGTTACTAAAGGAAAGGACATAGATACACTGTCGCAAATGCCACAAGGGCTGCCCTCTATGGGCCACTACTGATAATCACAATAATCTGTCTTTGGTTTATTTTGATACGTTTTTTTATGCGTGCAGCCAAAAATATTTCAAGATTGTAGTGCAGCGAGCTGCGTGGGAGGGTTTCTCTCGGTAGGCGGAGTTACTAAAAGTTCGGTACTTTCCCTCTGTAATTACAAAACAAATATTTCAGTTGTAAAAATGATTACAAACCTATTTATCCTATTCACTTAGAACATTATTTATTTAGAAGATTCTGTTATTTACTCAGAAATTCTGTTATTTACTTAGAACATTCTGTTATTTATTTAGAACATTCTGTTATTTATTTAGAACATTCTGTTATACTTAGAACATTCTGTTATTTACTTAGAAATTCTGTTATTTACTTAGAACATTCTGTTATTTATTTAGAACATTCTGTTATTTACTTAGAACATTCTGTTATTTACTTAGAACATTCTGTTATTTATTTAGAACATTCTGTTATTTATTTAGAACATTCTGTTATTTATTTAGAACATTCTGTTATTTAGAACATTCTGTTATTTATTTAGAACATTCTGTTATTTATTTAGAACATTCTGTTATTTACTTAGAACATTCTGTTATTTATTTAGAACATTCTGTTATTTATTTAGAACATTCTGTTATTTACTTAGAACATTGTTATTTACTTAGAACATTCTGTTATTTATTTAGAACATTCTGTTATTTACTTAGAACATTGTTATTTATTTAGAACATTCTGTTATACTTAGAACATTCTGTTATTTATTTAGAACATTCTGTTATTTATTTAGAACATTCTGTTATTTACTTAGAACATTGTTATTTACTTAGAACATTCTGTTATTTATTTAGAACATTCTGTTATTTACTTAGAACATTGTTATTTATTTAGAACATTCTGTTATACTTAGAACATTCTGTTATTTATTTAGAACATTCTGTTATTTATTTAGAACATTCTGTTATTTATTTAGAACATTCTGTTATAGAACATTCTGTTATTTACTTAGAACATTGTTATTTATTTAGAACATTCTGTTATACTTAGAACATTGTTATTTATTTAGAACATTCTGTTATTTATATAGAACATTCTGTTATTTACTTAGAACATTCTGTTATTTATTTAGAATATTCTGTTATTTACTTAGAACATTCTGTTATTTATTTAGAACATTCTGTTATTTATTTAGAACATTCTGTTATTTACTTAGAACATTCTGTTATTTATTTAGAACATTCTGTTATTTACTTAGAACATTGTTATTTACTTAGAACATTCTGTTATTTATTTAGAACATTCTGTTATTTACTTAGAACATTGTTATTTAATTACAACGTTCTGTTATTTACTTAGAACATTGTTATTTATTTAGAACATTCTGTTATTTACTTAGAACATTCTGTTATTTATTTAGAACATTCTGTTATTTACTTAGAACATTCTGTTATTTACTTTAGAACATTCTGTTATTTATTTAGAACATTCTGTTATTTATTTAGAACATTCTGTTATTTATTTAGAACATTCTGTTATTTATTTAGAACATTCTGTTATTTATTTAGAACATTCTGTTATTTATTTAGAACATTCTGTTATTTATTTAGAACATTCTGTTATTTATTTAGAACATTCTGTTATTTATTTAGAACATTCTGTTATTTATTTAGAACATTCTGTTATTTACTTAGAACATTCGTTATTTATTTAGAACATTCTGTTATACTTAGAACATTCTGTTATTTATTTAGAACATTCTGTTATTTATTTAGAACATTCTGTTATTTATTTAGAACATTCTGTTATTTACTTAGAACATTCTGTTATTTATTTAGAACATTCTGTTATTTACTTAGAACATTGTTATTTATTTAGAACGTTCTGTTATACTTAGAACATTGTTATTTATTTAGAACATTCTGTTATTTACTTAGAACATTCTGTTATTTATTTAGAACATTCTGTTATAGAACATTCTGTTATTTACTTAGAACATTCTGTTATTTATTTAGAACGTTCTGTTATACTTAGAACATTGTTATTTATTTAGAACATTCTGTTATTTACTTAGAACATTCTGTTATTTATTTAGAACATTCTGTTATTTACTTAGAACATTCTGTTATTTACTTAGAACATTCTGTTATTTATTTAGAACATTCTGTTATTTACTTAGAACATTCTGTTATTTATTTAGAACATTCTGTTATTTATTTAGAACATTCTGTTATTTACTTAGAACATTCTGTTATTTATTTAGAACATTCTGTTATTTATTTAGAACATTCTGTTATTTACTTAGAACATTCTGTTATTTATTTAGAACATTCTGTTATTTACTTAGAACATTGTTATTTAATTACAACGTTCTGTTATTTATAGATAGATTTTTGTATTGATTCCAAAAAAACAGTACTTTGTTTATTTCAAACATTCTGTTATTTACTTAGAACATTCTGTTATTAACGAACACAGCCACACACACTCCTTCTCTCTCTCTCTCTCTCTCTCTCTCTCTCTCTCTCTCTCTCTCTCTCTCACACATACATATATATATATATATATATATATATATATATATATATATATATATATATATATGTATATATATATATAAATACGATTGTAATCATTTTCATTTCTTAAATCCAATGTGTTTCAGGTTCAGTCTGATCAGCAGAACGAGTCGGAGGACAAAGACGGACCCAAACACGTCTTCTCCTTCAGCTGGCTCAACCAGAAGTAACCCAGAACCAGAACTAGATCCAGATCCAGAAGCAGTCTTACCTGTCCTCTTCGCTTCACACACCCACCCTCTGATGCTTCCCTGAAACTCAGTCCGTTGTTCTGAAACTAACGGCTTTAAAGAGAAGAAGACTGGATTTTTAAACTTGTTTCTACAATTTAAAAATTGTAGAATTTAAAAATGTTCAAATGTGAAATAAATGTTTCTTTTATTAAGAACCTGGTTTCTGGTTTTGATAGATGGATAGATAGATAGATAGATACATAGATAGATACATAGATAGATAATTCATTCTCTGAACAGTGTGTAATGTTGAGATCATAGACTGTAAATATTAAGTCTATGTTTGAGATTGCATGCTTTTCTTTTTGCATCGTTTCTGTATTTGCAGTGCGTTTTGCCGAATGCTGCGCATGTGTTGTCAAATTAATGAAGATGTTTTTTTAATTTGCTTGTGTTTTGTCTATTTGCGTGTGCTTTCTTAAGTTGCTGGGCGTTTGTCCCTGTCGGCCACCGTACTTGCACTGTCAGAAAAACAGGTACAATACAGGTTCATTTTTATTCCCTAAGGTACAAACTTAGCAAATGATCCCTTAAAAGTACAATAATCCACCTTTTAAAGTGCCCATATTATGAAAAATCCCTTTTTCTGGGATTTGGGGTGTTCTTTTGTGTCTCTGGTGCTTCCACACACATAGAAACTTTGAAATAAATCCATCCATGCTGTTTTGAGTGAGATACGGTTTCTGAATGTGTCCTGCCTTCAGTCTCCTGGTGAGCTGGTCAAAATCGGCTCGGACTGTGACGTCACAGTCCGAAATGAGCTGACTAACCACAACCGTTAGCTCGTAGCGTTAGTGTTAGCTAACTAGCTAGCATGCTACGTCGTTCTCAATAGCAAAGCACTGCTACAACACACACTAGTTCACCATAATCTCCAAAAGAACTTCCATGTGTGCCCTCATTTAGAAGTCTCCCAGCTAATCCTGCCTTGTAACTGACCAAAGTTGGAGAAACAGACTTTCTTTTACTGTCTCTAGAGTTAGGTAGCTGACATGATCTATGATCTGAGCTACTGAGCATGTGCGAGTGCAATCAAAGATAGTACAGAAGAAGAAGATGAAAAGAGGTCTCACTCTGTAGCTGAAACAGAAACCAGGTGAAAAGAGGATCTGCAGCAGTGAGAGAGAGCTGTGCAGTACAACAAAATATGGTGTTTTTTGAAAATTAAACCATGTAAACCTATTCTGGTACAACCTTAAAATACAGTTATGAACCGGAAAATTAGCATAATATGGGCGCTTTAAGGTACAATTATGCACCTTCCATTGTACATTGTGGACTTTCCGAGGTGTAAGGCACATATTTGTCCCTTACATATTTGTGTGGACCAAGTACACACACAGAGATACGCTGGCGTGTGGCGTGTCCTTTCCCTGTTCTTCTTTACCGAAACCCAACCCCCTCCCAGTAGCTTCCCATTACGTGTTGACCGGCACGAACACGTTACGTTCTCAGCAACACCAAATAAACGAGATAATCGCATCCGTGTGAGAGATATAGGGAGGAGGTTACTGTCACTTAAAAATGTGGATTTTGATGGATGACCTTTTGACCTGGGGGGTCAAGAGGTCACGACCTGTCAAAAAGTGATTGATGCCTTCCAGGTGTGTGACTGGGCTGTTCCGGAAGCTTCTAGAAGGAAGGCGTGTCCTGGAAATGACGTGTGTTAAGTGATGCAATGAGGGAGTCACAGGAAGTAGAAGATGTTTCATTTAAATGATCCAATGAGCGCTACACATGAAATATCCGGATGTTTTTGAAATGACCCAGTGAGAGAAGAGGGGTGTAGCGCTATTTTGAGCATAAAAAGGGGTTTCTAGCCCGCTTGAAACAGAGAAAGATAGGTTTTTCATACTACACACAGCATGTATGTAACTTTGAGTAATGCAAATGCGGTTGAAATGAGCCAATGAGCAAGAATCCTTTCCTGTTCACTCCCCTTTTCCCAACACACCCCTTTTTCCCACGCCTCTTTTTTCCCATGCCCACAGCAACACTCTACCGGAAATTGCGTTTTCAATTCAAATAAGCGAACCAGCGAGAAGTAGTAAAAAAATCACAAATGGCATTTGAACACATAACATTCATTGTGACTACTTTCTTTGAATTTTGAGTGATTTATTCAACTTAGTCACACTTATTTTTTGTTTAAGGTCAAAATGACCGCCATAAAAAAAAAAAAAAGAGTATAATATTCATCCATACACACACTCCTACAACTTTCCTGTGCTTGTGTGCCATTATACACATGAAACACACGCACGCACACAAACAGACACAGTTCATGTTGTCAGTACATGTTGTCATGTTGCCGCTGCATGTGAGCCACTAATGTTCGCACACATATGCATATGAATTTTCATTAAACGTAACCACATTGACTTAAAAAATTGTTTGTGTTTAATGTGGTGAAAGATGCAAACAAAAATTACAAAAATTAAAAAAACAAAAAGTGTGCTTGGAACATTTTTTGTATTAATACAGCTTTTAAAATTATATTTAATTCTCCTCGATGTACACAGTAGTTGTAAGAAAAGATTCAACTTGCAACCTGAACCAAATATGTTACTTTGTAAAACGCCAGCGTTAAAAGTAAGTAGTTCTAACTTCACCGGATGCATTTATGTTTTAGAGACGTTGCGGGGTAATTCAGAATTTAAACAATGTCACCAAACCAAAATGTAAGTCTTACAGGCAAGATATGGTATGTTCAACATGAATTTGAATTTGTGAATACAAAACTTATTCTGTATAATTTTAATGTAATGTTTT
>JABUOV010000166.1:47500-86406 GCA_025617405.1 Perca schrenkii | reverse complement strand
GATCCAGATTAAAACTAGAATTGGATTCCGTAATCTAATCGGATTTCAGAATCCTTCTTTCCCTTTTGAACAACCCATTTTCAAGATTTGATCCAATCCGATAACCAAAATCCAATCAGATTACCTTTGAACAACTGGCCCCTAAAGACCATTTTCTGTTTCTGAGTTAAATCTACTCCGTGGAGGTACGTGGAGATACGGAGTCTGACGTCCCCTCTAAACACACCTGACTACGTTTCAGCGCTCGGCCGTGGCTTGGTAGAGTTACATCATAAAATCAGCAACAGATCACATGTAGAGCATTTAGACAGCTACTCTGTCATAATAAAACAACTGGAGAATTGTGTAGCCTACTGAGAACATTTTATTAAATCGGAATCGCACCACAGTGTTCTGTCACTTCTGGTTCAGCCTGAAGGCTGCTGGACTTTTGTCAGCAGCAAAAAGCGGAAATAAACATTACTGTAGGCGGCAATCTGACACTTCATTTCGTCCGCCGAGAGGCTGATCAGGGGAATAACCACTTAACAGACGCGCTTAAAGTTCACAATTTAATTTTGCGATAACACAAACAAGGTTCTTCTTCCAACATACCATAATCGTGTTACCGGCATACATAATTGTTACTTGAGATCATCAGCGGCATAAAAAGACGTAAAAATATGCATGAAGACAGCGGTCAGCAAAAATATGACTTCCCCCTTTCACCCCCCTCTCCTTGTTCCCAAAGCCGAACAGGTGAACAGACAATACTACCTTACTTTCTCCGCCCCCACCAGGTGCCTTCATTACCAAAAAAATATCCTTTCAAAATAATGGAACTATACCTGGCTCTTACAATTACTAAGATTGTCAATTAATTTCACAATAAAATCTGATATTTACCAGAAGCTGCTTCAGAGAGAAGGATCAACAGGAGTATTAATGGAGCCATGAGAGCAGACAGAGAGGTGATCTTCTGTGGTCTTTGTATCCCGACACGGTTCTCTCTGGCAGTATAATATACTAATATATATATCTAGATTCCTTGACGCTACGACTATAGGGAGCAGTTGGTGACTCTGATCAGCTCTGATGTGTTGTCGAATTGCCACCGGAACTGCACTAAGGGGTTGGCTGGCGGTCTGGCTGAATTTAAGGGAGAGGGGCGGGACTACAGCTCTGATTACAGGAGGACAGATGAATCTGAAGGAGAATCTCATTTCATTTTCTCATTTCATTTTATTTATATAGCACAAGTAGGCTAAACACAACATAAGTTGACCACTGTGCTTCACATAACAAGAAAATAGAATAAAACATCCTTCAGACAACAGAAAGACATAAATAAAAAATAAGAATTTAAAGAAATGCACGCTCCAAGAGATAAAACTTTAGTTTGAGTTTAAACTCATATAAGGAGGACAGCGATCTCAAGGAGACGGGGAGGCTATTCCACAGCCTAGGACCAACAACAGCGAAGGCACGGTCCCCTCTTGACTTTAGTCGCGAGCGTGGCTGGGACAGATTCTAGTTGCTGGTGGACCGTAGACACCTACCAGGTACATTCAGACATAACAGTTCAGATAAATAAGCTGGTGCAAGACCATTTAAAGATTTAAAGACAAACAGCATTATTTTCATATCAACTCTGTAGCGCACCGGCAGCCAGTTAAGAGACAATAAAATGGGAGTGATATGTTCATGTTTGCGAACCCCAGTCAGGAATCTGGCGGCTGCAATTTGGACCATTTGAAGCCTTGTAAAAGAGAACTGGGGCAGTCCTGCATATAAAGAATTACAATAATCCAGACGGGATAAAACGAAAGCGTGGGTCACTTTTTCAAGCTCTATTGGTGATAGAAAATGCTTAACTCTGGATAACAGCTTCAAATGATAAAAGCTTGATTTCACCACTGTGTAATCTAAACTTAAAGTACTGTAGCCTAATGCGCTGTGCGGGTTAATTAAAGATGAATGTCCAAAACTAGTTTATCAGCAGGCCAGAGTTGTATTCAATTCACATATAGTTAGTCTTTTGGTGGTTAAAATTTGTTTATTTTAAATTAGTTAAAATAAATAAAGTTCATAACACATAATTCTTGACCGACAAACCTCTCCTATCTCCACAGGACAGCTAGACACAGCTGTTGTTCTGCTGATCGCTCCTCCTCTCACAACACTGGCTCTCAGACATATAACGCTTAATGTGAACAAGCTTAACGTGGTTTAATGGAGGCTACATAAAAACCATCACCACATTTCTCTCTCATATTGGTCCTCATAACCACTGAAAACTGTCAAAAAATCGAACCAGAAATGTGGTGATGATTGATCGTTGTTTAGGTCCATTAAACCACGTTTTTATTCATTTACATTAGTAATCTATGGACAGAGTCTTTCAAAACCTGAGCTGAGCCAAAGAGAAAGAACATGGATCTCTGTCCCCAGTACATTTCAGACTAAACTGACGCCCATGGTTATAGGCCTTAACACTCTGCTCCAACCCCTCTTTAATAGAACATATTATTATAATAATAACACATTTAAGGATACAACCAATACCTTGAAACAAACAATAAACTAAGACACGTACTGGTCTAGAATAATTGACTATAATAAGAGCTATTCTGACCTTCACACTATAAACCCAGAACAAACACACAGTCACACACTTCATAAAAAGATCGATATTTAAACTCAGTAATTTGGAGTGAGTGTTTATGTTATCATAAGTAACTTGTTGTCACCAGAAAAGTCTAATTATATCCGGTTAGGGGAAGGAACTACTTCTCCTTCCGCCGGTCAGTTGTGTGTGTGCACTGCGGCTCTGTGACGGAGCCGGCCGCTGCAGCAGCCCTTCTTTAATTTCCCGCTACGAAGAAGACTGCAGTCTGCACAGGAGTGTGTGGAAATACAGTGGTAACACTACAAACCTCGCTAAACATGTGAGTCATAAGAGTGAATATGATGATATAATATTGCGTCAGTCTGAGGAAGAAGTCCAAGGCGAGAAGACGCAAGGTGCTAGGGCAAGACAGACTTCAATCAGTGAGTCATTTGGCAGCAGCGGCAGAAGTTCTCCAGGTACAGGGAGATAGTGTGATAGGCGTTATCACTGACTGTGGGAAAGTTATTCATGCTGTTAAGGCTTTAGTTTTTTAATGTTCAAGAGTTCCCCGGAATCCCAGCACTAACTAACATTCACCAGCTGATCCCAGCAGCCTTCAGGCTGAAGAGGAAGCAACAGAACCACTGTGGTCCGATTATGATTTAATAAAGTGTTATCAGACCAATATATATATCAGCATGTATACAGTCTCCAACTATAGCTGTCAACATGCTCTCCATGAGATCTGTTGCTGATTTTAATTAACAACAGACTGTAGATGATCTGTAATCTGATCATATTTAGTCTCTCTGACTTCTAAACATCACTATCAGCACCACAACATGTTTGCACAACGTATGAAAATTGGACACTTTGATTGGGATTTTGCTAATATTATAATTGCATAATAACAGAAAATTCAGAACACCGATTTTAGAGAAAATACAGTTTGGAATAAAATTCCCCACTGATGTTGGATTATTCATGAATTGTCTGAGCCAGTTGATTTTGAAGGTGTTTCTTAAAGTTGTGAAGTCCAAAAAATGTAATCCCCCACACACTGATTTGTGTTCATTATTACAGACTTTTTGTTTTTCCACAGGAAATTAAACAACATATTAACAATTATTTTCGATACCCCACAATCAACATCCAAAGAGGCCGCCAAATAAGCAAGCCTGTAAATTCCCTCCGCTGTTGTCAGTATCTCTTCCTCTCAATGATAAGTCTGTTTGGAGCCAGTCAGTTCTGGATGGTGTTGAGCAGTCCTTATTGGAACAGGGTATACTGTCTGTCATTTGGAAACTGTTCCCTCCAAACACATCCTTACTATCTTCCCTCTTACACATATTTTTGTATTTAAACTGAAAGTTTTTACACCTTTGGGCAATAACTGCACATTCCTGCACTAATGTACACATTCATATCAGACCCTTTATATAACTATTCTTATCTTTTTCAATAAGCTGCTGATTGTAAAACTCTGTTTGGATGAGAGCATCATATCAGTTGAGTCAGTGCGCTTGCTACTTACAAAGATAACAGCTACAAGTGTATGATTTACTTTATCAACAGGAATAGATAGGGCAAACAGCAAACAGCCAGCCACAAATAGTCTATAAACAAAGCATCAGGCTGTCTTTGAGATTTCACATGAACACCGGTTAAAGTTACTCAGGTTACCGAAGAATACCATCATTCCTCCGTTCAATTAGACCTTAGCGATGCAACCCAAGCTTCCATCCTTAACAAACAGTCATGTATATGGGCTCACTCAGTCTCTCCACTGCTGGCTGTTCCAATTTAACGGGAGAGAGGAGCAACAAGGGTTAGGATGGTGACCGGCCTCTGACCTCCATCTTCAGCCAGAGAGGACATTACTTCTTCAGCTTCTTCTTGCGTTGTCACCCCGGGGGGAGGTGTGCTAACAGGGCTTGCAGCAGGTGAATTGGTCGTGCTATTAACATCACCGCTACACAATTTCTTAGTATAAACAAAATTAATTAAACTGCCTTGTTTTCTTTTTTTATCATGGCTATATGATGCTAACTGCAGACTGGATTTCAAGGACTTTGTGCAACGATTAATGGCCTCCAACGTTTATGTTTTTCCTACGAATCTTTGAGTTAACATGTAGGCTACTAAACATTAGTTGAATTTGCACCGCAGAGCCGCCACGCCTTGATGCTCATGACAAGAATAGCATGTATAGTATAGTATAATATAGTATAGTATAGTATAGTATAGTATAGTTATCTGAAGTGAAATAGATTTAAATCACTGTCATGCATTTATGAATGATATTTTTGCAGTTTTACACATAATAATCCACGATGATCACATTACACAAAACTGAAATTGCACATCAAAATGACACACTGTTAATATTTTTAGAGACCCCCCAAAATTTCACAAATCACGTTTTCAGGGGAGCCCATGTCTTATAGCTCCCCCGTAGTTTGCACCCTGCAGTGTTAATAATTAAAGATGCCAATCATGTGCTGAGGCTTTGAGAAGAGAGAAAGCATGATGTAATGCAGTCAGACAGCCAGCAGGAGGCAGCTTTCACCCTGTTCTCCAGAGGAGCATTTCACTGGAAAGTCTCATTAAAGGAACACGCCGACTTATTGGGAATTTAGCTTATTCACCGTAACCCCCAGAGTAAGACAAGTCGATACATACCCTTCTCATCTCCGTGCGTGCTGTAACGCTGCCTGACGGTTCCAGCATTAGCTTAGCCTAGCACAGATCCTGCAGGTAACTGGTTCCAACTAGCCTACTGCTCCGAACTGTGACAAAAGTGACAAAATAACTCCAACATGTTCCTATTTACATGTTGTGATTTGTAGAGTCACAGCGTGTACAAAAAACAACGTAACATGAGACACAGCCGTCTTCTAACAGTAAACAAACCGGGAACTATATTCTCAGACAGGCTTGCTGTGAGCATATCACTCCGCTCAAGTACTATATTCTTCCGCCTGAGAATATAGTTCCCGGTTTGTTTACTGTTAGAAGATGGCTGTGTCTCATGTTACGTTGTTTTTTGTACACGCTGTGACTCTACAAATCACAACATGTAAATAGGAACATGTTGGCGTTATTTTGTCACTTATTCAGAGCAGTAGGATTACTGGAACCATTCACCTGCATGTTCTGTGCTGGCCTGATGCTGCTGGAGCCGTCAGACAGCATTACAGCACACACGGAGATAAGAAGGGTATGTATCGATTTGTCTAACTCTGGGGGTTACGGTGAATAAGATAAATTCCCAATAAGTCAGCGTGTTCCTTTAACTCACTCAGCATCTATCAGAGCTCAAACACTGACAGGTATATAGTATAGTATAGTATAGTATAGAATAGAATAGAATAGAATAGAAAAGAATAGAATAAATAAATCTTTATTGTCCACCAAGGTGGAAATTTTTCTTTGGCTCACCGGATCTACAAGACAAATAAACATTCAGACAACATCTCAGACAATTCAATTCAAATTTATTTATAATATTAAATCATAACAAGAGACACTTTACATATAGAGTAGGTCTAGACCACACTCTATAATTTACAAAACCCCAACAATTCCAGTAATTCCCCCAAGAGCAAGCATTAGCAGTGGCTACTGCGACAGTGGCGAGGAAAAACTCCCTTTTAGGAAGAACCCTCAGCAGACCCAGACTCTTGGTAGGCGGTGGGGTTTATGACACTCGTAATGCTAAATTAGCATCATGGAGATGTTACTGGTTCTTGGTATTTCCACCATTTGGCCTCTATGTCAAATTTGCTTCAAAGCCCGGCGCACTTCCTGAGAGCCTGGGAAGGATAAACAACCACAAGACTCTCACCCTGGAGACCGCTGTTAGTGTACTGCGTAAAATCAAAGGTCAACATTGAGGGAATTACTGGAATTGTTGGGTCTTTGTAAATTATAGTGTGGTCTAGACCTACTCTATCTGTAAAGTGTCTCGACATAACTGTTGTTATGATTTGATACTATAAATAAAATTGAATTGAATTGAATTGAATTGAATAACTTACTAAATGACACTCAAGATGCAGGTTCAGTAGACTCTCCAAGGTGTGGATGCATTTATCTGCAAATATCCTGTAGCTGTCCAGCTGGGCTGAGCTGGACTGGAGTGCATTTCAACATCAGATAAAAGGAAAATTATTCATAAATAGGCCCAGGTATAAACCAACACATTATCCGTGTCTTTTCCCGTTTGTTGTCCTGCAGATAACACAAACAAACACCTGTCCATGTGCTGTTTGGATGCTCACATAAGAAAACAGCAGCAGATCTTTAGTTATTGTGGCCTCCATGTTTTCACACACCTGATGCTCTCGGCTACGGCCAACCGTTGGTGGCAGTCATGCAAAAAGTTGTTATGCCAAACACTAATATAACAGAAGAAGAAGAACACTCATCCCGACCATGTGAACGCTGCCAGTCGGAAAAACAACGTAACCACGGGGAAGGTCCCTGATATTCCCAGGTGGCTTGAACGCAGCATTAATTACCATTTGAAAACAGTCACTGGTACACTGCAGTTCCAATGCGAAAAATGCTCTGCCATGGCGTTGGTTATTCCTCCCATGAAAGGTCTTTTTCTATATAAAAAACACCACAGGGACATTTTAATAAGGTTAACATTTATTTGTATATGTTCATTTTGTAAACATATAGATATTACATGTTTTGATTATTTAAAGAGCCCTGAAGTGCATCACACATTACAATTATTTACAGTAATGTTATTATTATTTTAAATATAATTACTATAATAATCAATTAATTAATATAATTATATTTTGCTATTAACTGGACACACAAGGTCCATTGTGTTCTCTGATTACAGGAACAGACCCAGACAGGCTATGTGGCCCCGTATAGTCTTCATTTCCCTCCTCAGCAGAGCTCAAACTGAAACAAAGGCCTACTGTACCACCCTCTACTACACTGTACCACCCTCTACTACACTGTACTACCCTCTACTACACTGTACCACCCTCTACTACACTGTACCACCCTCTACTACACTGTACCACCCTCTACTACACTGTACCACCCTCTACTACACTGTACCACCCTCTACTACACTGTACCACCCTCTACTACACTGTACCACCCTCTACTACACTGTACTACCCTCTACTACACTGTACTACCCTCTACTACACTGTACCACCCTCTACTACACTGTACCACCCTCTACTACACTGTACTACCCTCTACTACACTGTACCACCCTCTACTACACTGTACCACCCTCTACTACACTGTACCACCATCTACTACACTGTACCTCCCTCTACTACACTGTACTACCCTCTACTACACTGTACCACCATCTACTACACTGTACCACCATCTACTACACTATACCACCCTCTACTACACTGTACTACCCTCTACTACACTGTACCACCCTCTACTACACTGTACCACCCTCTACTACACTGTACTACCCTCTACTACACTGTACCACCCTCTACTACACTGTACCACCCTCTACTACACTGTACTACCCTCTACTACACTGTACCACCCTCTACTACACTGTACTACCCTCTACTACACTGTACTACCCTCTACTACACTGTACCACCCTCTACTACACTGTACTACCCTCTACTACACTGTACCACCCTCTACTACACTGTACTACCCTCTACTACACTGTACCACCCTCTACTACACTGTACTACCCTCTACTACACTGTACCACCCTCTACTACACTGTACCACCCTCTACTACACTGTACTACCCTCTACTACACTGTAACACCCTCTACTACACTGTACCACCCTCTACTACACTGTACCACCCTCTACTACACTGTACCACCCTCTACTACACTGTACCACCCTCTACTACACTGTACTACCCTCTACTACACTGTACCACCCTCTACTACACTGTACCACCCTCTACTACACTGTACCACCCTCTACTACACTGTACCACCCTCTACTACACTGTACCACCCTCTACTACACTGTACCACCCTCTACTACACTGTACCACCCTCTACTACACTGTACTACCCTCTACTACACTGTACCACCCTCTACTACACTGTACCACCCTCTACTACACTGTACCACCCTCTACTACACTGTACTACCCTCTACTACACTGTACCACCCTCTACTACACTGTACCACCCTCTACTACACTGTACTACCCTCTACTACACTGTACCACCCTCTACTACACTGTACCACCCTCTACTACACTGTACCACCCTCTACTACACTGTACTACCCTCTACTACACTGTACCACCCTCTACTACACTGTACTACCCTCTACTACACTGTACCACCCTCTACTACACTGTACCACCCTCTACTACACTGTACCACCCATCTACTACACTGTACCACCCTCTACTACACTGTGCCACCCTCTACTACATGTACCACTCTACTACACTGTACTACCCTCTACTACACTGTACCACCATCTACTACACTGTACCACCCTCTACTACACTGTACCACCCTCTACTACACTGTACTACCCTCTACTACACTCTACTACACTGTACCACCCTCTACTACACTGTACCACCCTCTACTACACTGTACCACCATCTACTACACTGTACCACCATCTACTACACTGTACCACCCTCTACTACACTGTACCACCCTCTACTACACTGTACCACCCTCTACTACACTGTACCACCCTCTACTACACTGTACCACCCTCTACTACACTGTACCACCATCTACTACACTGTACCACCCTTCTACTACACTGTACCACCCTCTACTACACTGTACCACCCTCTACTACACTGTACCACCCTCTACTACACTGTACCACCATCTACTACACTGTACCACCCTCTACTACACTGTACCACCCTCTACTACACTGTACCACCCTCTACTACACTGTACCACCCTCTACTACACTGTACCACCATCTACTACACTGTACCACCCTCTACTACACTGTACCACCCTCTACTACACTGTACCACCCTCTACTACACTGTACCACCATCTACTACACTGTACCACCCTCTACTACACTGTACCACCCTCTACTACACTGTACCACCCTCTACTACACTGTACCACCATCTACTACACTGTACCACCCATATACTACACTGTCCCACCCTCTACTACACTGTACCACCCTCTACTACACTGTACCACCCTCTACTACACTGTACCACCCTCTACTCCACTGTACCACCCTCTACTACACTGTACCACCCTCTACTACACTGTACCACCATCTACTACACTGTACCACCCTCTACTACACTGTACCACCCTCTACTACACTGTACCACCCTCTACTACACTGTACCACCATCTACTACACTGTACCACCCTCTACTACACTGTACCACCCTCTACTACACTGTACCACCCTCTACTACACTGTACCACCCTCTACTACACTGTACCACCCTCTACTACACTGTACCACCCTCTACTACACTGTACTACCCTCTACTACACTGTACCACCCTCTACTACACTGTACCACCCTCTACTACTGTACTACCCTCTACTACACTGTACCACCCTCTACTACACTGTACCACCCTCTACTACACTGTACCACCCTCTACTACACTGTACCACCCTCTACTACACTGTACCACCCTCTACTACACTGTACCACCCTCTACTACACTGTACCACCCTCTACTACACTGTACCACCATCTACTACACTGTACCACCATCTACTACACTGTACCACCCTCTACTACACTGTACCACCATCTACTACACTGTACCACCCTCTACTACACTGTACCACCATCTACTACACTGTACCACCCTCTACTACACTGTACCACCCTCTACTACACTGTACCACCCTCTACTACACTGTACCACCCTCTACTACACTGTACCACCCTCTACTACACTGTACCACCCTCTACTACACTGTACCACCATCTACTACACTGTACCACCCTCTACTACACTGTACCACCATCTACTACACTGTACCACCCTCTACTACACTGTACTACCCTCTACTACACTGTACCACCCTCTACTACACTGTACCACCCTCTACTACACTGTACTACCATCTACTACACTGTACCACCCTCTACTACACTGTACCACCCTCTACTACTGTACACTCTACTACACTGTACCACCCTACTACACTGTACCACCATCTACTACACTGTACCACCCTCTACTACACTGTACTACCATCTACTACACTGTACCACCCTCTACTACACTGTACCACCCTCTACTACACTGTACTACCATCTACTACACTGTACCACCCTCTACTACACTGTACTACCATCTACTACACTGTACTACCCTCTACTACACTGTACCACCCTTTACTACACTGTACTACCCTCTACTACACTGTACCACCCTCTACTACACTGTACCACCATCTACTACACTGTACTACCATCTACTACACTGTACCACCCTCTACTACACTGTACTACCATCTACTACACTGTACCACCCTCTACTACACTGTACCACCCTCTACTACACTGTACCACCCTCTACTACACTGTACCACCCTCTACTACACTGTACCACCATCTACTACACTGTACCACCCTCTACTACACTGTACCACCCTCTACTACACTGTACCACCCTCTACTACACTGTACCACCCTCTACTACACTGTACCACCCTCTAAATTAAAAGAACACGTTGTCCTGGTATATCTCCTGTCTTTCTTCATCCTCTAACTAACTTTCCTCACGGTTCTTGAATGTGCAGTAGTGACCGGAGCCTCTCCCAGCTTAACAGAATGTTACGCTACCTGGCTAGCTAGGCTAGCAGCTATAATGTTACCCAGCATGCCGTTGGGCGGTGTACATTTGTAAATGTAAAGTTATTAGTGTTAGAAACTGTTTAAGTCACAAATTGTTGCGTGCCATGGGGTTTTATCCTGTTAAAGAGAGTTATATATATTACAGATATTTGTGTTATAAAGTTACTACCATGATATATAATATGTAATGCTTTCTAAGCTATCCATTTTTCATATACCGTATTCAAAATTCATATCATACGGGAAATTAATCGCGGTATGCGGTATAAACCAGTATACCGGCCAGCACTAACACACACGCATAGGCCCTGAGTATAGTAAGTATAAACATCACTTACATAGCTAAGGAGAAAGCTCTGCGTGGAACCTCTGCAGAACCATATATCAGCTATGAAAAGGTATATGTCACATTTCTGCATTAAAATGTCTAAAAATGACCATACCTATGTTATATATTCTGATGAGTTGTGTACTTGTGTAACAGAGTTAAAAAAGCACTTTATTAATTCTAATTTCCAATTTATATTTTATTTAATTTTTAATAATCATTTAATGATTTGTTTTTATTTATCTTATTGAGTTTAATTTATTTATCGTATTGCTATTGTTTCCTGCAGAGATATTGTTGCTGCACTGCACCTATAATGTACCTCCTAAGTTGCCGTAGCGTCCATTTCCTCCTCACAACACCGTCTTGTGTTGCGTTCAAGTGTACAATGTCCCAGAGACAATAATACTCAGTAACTGTAATACAGCTTTCTTTCTGCCACACAGCATCACTTTGTCATTGATTACATGCCGCTTACACACAGTAATCATTGTTTCCTTTAGGATTTTAGGATTTTAGCAGTGGGGGGCAGGTCTGTCTGAACAACTCTGCCCCTAATCCCGCACACCCCGCTGCCAAATGTTTTACGTATGAAACGGAGCGGACACTTCTCTGCAACACAAACAAACTCCAAGCTGAACTCCAAGTCTTCCAGAGTCGCGGCCAAAGACGATTCCAAAGACGTCAAAAGCAGCCATCTTCTTTGTTTTCAAGTAGCAGGGAATTCACGTGGAACAGTTGCTACTCTGCCGCCATTATGTTAAGCCCCGCCCACCGACTCTACACACGATGTGATTGGCCTGACTAGAGTTTGGTTTTTCCAGCTCGCAAGCCAACGGAGAGTTGCTAGACGACCCTGGCTGCAAATTACATAATCTGCCGCTAGGGTGGTCTAGATTTCTAGGCCACTACTCTATAACATTTCTATGTAAACCATGTCAACTGCAGAAGGACCCATGGTTGGGAGCCACTGCTCTACACCGCCCTGACTGTCAAGAGGAGTGGGTACTGGTCGTTGGTGCCCTCAAATTCCTACTGTCTTACATTCATTTCTGTATCTGATTACTGTCAACTAGTTTATATCCTTGACGTTCCACTTCCGGGATTGATACGGGATTCACCAGATGTCCCTCTTTTCGGCTGGATGTCCGTCCCCTTCCTCTGTCTCTGTGTTGGGTTTCTAACCTCCGGATCATTTGTGAGGACTATGGTTAACTGCTCCTCAGATCTCTGCAGGGTAAACCCAGACAGCTAGCTAGACTATCTGTCCAATCTGAGTTTTCTCTCACACAACTATTCTGCTTTGCCAGACCCTCCTCCGAAGCATTTTGCAGCGGCTCTGTGTGGAGCTTAGCACCGCCCAAGACGATTGTGATTGGTTTAAATAAAATTGTGTCGACATTAAAACAATCTGCCTTTTTTAATTAAAGAACATCTGAACTGACTTACATTTGCCTTTTATCTGAAGTAGCAAATATGGAGTCATTTGGTTTTTACTTGAGGAAATTGTATTTAAAGTAAAAGTACTCTGAGCGTTGTTATAAAAACCTTGTAGACTCTCCGTCCTCATCTCCCCGACCGCGCTGACTGTAAGAAGCATGAAACCAGTGTGAGAGAGTTTCTCTAAATCCTGGAGACATGTTGGACAAAGGGGTCTTCAGCTGAGACCAGAGACCCTCCATCAGATCCACGTCTTAGTCTCTCAGGATCACATCATCCCCCCAGTCTCTGATCCTCCTCTACTCATTTAACATATTCATATATTAATATAACACACACACACACACACAATATGAGGTTGCATATTTGGAGTGGCTTTATTCATGTTCAAAAAATAAAAAAAAACACAACAATGAAATATATAAAAAGGATTCAACTTTGAATCCAAATGTAGAAAAATAAAAAAAGAATTTATCAGAATAATATACAAGTATAAAAAAGTTTGCAGTATCTAAATTTTAAAACTGAGTTATCAACTTACATCATATCTCTGATCATTATTATTTCATCCATTGATTCATATTAAATAATTATCAATTGCTTTCAAAGATCATCACTTTGGTATAGTTCACATTTCATAACATTTCCTTTAGTAGATAATAAATCCAGTATAAGGTCTTATTTAGAGACAGACTCGTCCTCTATGTCCCTCTGAGATATTCTGAGCTGTATCAGATGATTTTATAATTACAATAACAACAATATTCACAATGTATTCAACTCCTCAGTTTAAACTATTCAATGTTAGTTTATTTGATATCATTAGCTGAAAATATTACATTCTTAGAAGGCACACTGAGGCTTTATATGGCCGAGCAGAAAACAATCATTTAAAATTCCCTCCATATAAAATATATTATTACCAAAACACCCAAACAGAAGACATGTTGAAGATCTCTCTACACCTGATTAGAAGATATTTGGTGGATGCTCCGTCTGCTGATATTTACAACTAAAGAAACATTTCCTGTTAAAAGCTTGCTGGGATACAGCTCAGCGTTGAGTATATTATTGTTACATTCAGTTTAGGGGTGTCACGATACCAAAAATTCAGTAGTCGGTGCCAATACCAGTAAAATAATGAATATAAGAAAAAAAAGACACATTTTTACAAGAGGACATAAATAGCCCTATTTAGAAATACTAAATCATTCTCAACTACTGGGGTGATTTTGTAGGGTAGTAGTAGCCTGCTTTGGTTGTTTGATAAATTGATTAAAATGTATCATGATTGGTGGTTTGCTGTGGATGCAAACCAACCAAGAGCACTTAAATCAGTGTAAATGACGTTATATCAGACACAGACTGCTGTTGGAGATTAGTGTTACGTTTACAACTTCGTGGCTCCAGACCGTAACGTTAGTCGGGACAGACGCCTTGTTTCTTTAGGCTAACTATGTTGGCTTTAGCCTGGCTGGTTGCAGCTTTCTGCAGTGAAAAATGGCCGGGAGATATCGGGATTACGTTGCATTAATCAGGTGATTTAGTTCTTCTTTGCAGCAGACATAAAACACTGACTCCCCATGGAAAAGTATTAGCATCACTGTGTCAGTGGCAGCTGCCGCTTACGGTACTTTTCTACACACGGAGAGCCTCCCCTCCCGTAACAACCCCCGTCGGACTAACGTTACGTCACATGACCGCCTGTCTTAAAGGGGACGGGTCGGCCGGTAACGATCATGCAAAAGGAGAACGGTGAAAGTTTACTTTTCTATCATGGAGCAAAAAAGTGTTAGCATTAACATGCTCACATCGCGATGTAGACGATGAAACAAAATATCCTGCAGCCCTACACCATGGGAGACTCAGATCTCCAGATGATACAGATCCCAGACTCAGATACACAGACCCCACCACCACGATGGGGGGGGCAAACAGACCAAACAGCAGATCTGCACATGACCTCCCACCCACAGAAGTAATGAAGATCATGTTGTACATACAGCAGATGAGAAAACAGTCTGGTGTTAAGAGCTTTGGGAGATGTCAAATGAAGTTATCTGCTGATGCTTCTTCATCAGCATCATCAGGTTGTCCTGATCTCCTGTTCTTATGTCTTTTATACATCAGGACACCAACTACTGTAGCAGCTACAAGAACCAGAACACCTGCTGCCAGTCCACGGTATCGGCCTACAGGAGAGGAGTTTCTATCATTGGTACCTGAAGATAATAAAACATATGAGTCAGTTAATGTGTGGATAGAGGAGCAGCTTTCATCCTCTCTGATGTTAGAAACTTTAGCTACAACCTGATACTCAGAAAAACTCACTGAGAGAGATTCACTCACCTGCTGGCTCTCTAACCTGCAGACGGATGATTCTGATTGGCTCAGAGTTGATGATGGCTCTTTTTTCCCGTCTTGAACCAGCTGGTTTAACTCGACACTCATACGTCCCGTTGTCGATGCTGCTCATGTTCTTCAGAATTAAAGACACGTCTCCGTCCTTCAGATCTCTGTCCACCAGCTCCACCCTGTCCTTAAAGGATGGATGCTGGTAGTCTGTCTCCAGGTTTCCATCTCTGTATAAGAGGACGATATCTGGCACCAGGTCAGGTCTGGTCCACTCTACAGCTATGATGGAGGAACCAGCAGCCTGACATGGCAGAATGACATCATCTCCAGGGTGCACTGTTACATCAATCAGGTCTGAAAAACAATCATAAACTACTATTAATAATAAGAAGACAGAACAACAGACTCTATGGACACACACATACATATATATATATATATATATATATATACATATATATATATATATATATATATATATATATATATATATATATACATATACATATACATATATATATATATATATATATATATATATATATATATATATATATATATATATATATGTGTGTGTGTGTGTGTGTGTGTGTGTGTGTGTGTGTGTGTGTGTGTGCAGGGTGCAAACTACGGGGGAGCTAGGGGGAGCTCAGCTCCCCTTAATAAGACATGGGCTCCCCTGAAAACGTGATTTGTGAAATTTTGGGGGGTCTCTAAAAATATTGACAATGTGTCATTTTGATGTGCAATTTCAGTTTTGTGTAATGTGATCATCGTGGATTATTATGTGTAAAACTGCAAAAATATCATTCATGCATGTCGGCGATTTGAACCTAATTCACTTCAATAAAGATAAGTAGGCTATACATGCTATTCTTGTTATGAGCATCAAGGCGTGGCGGCGCTGCGGTGCAAATTTAACTCATGTTTAGTACATGTTAAAAAAAATATAAACGTTGGAGGCCATTAATCGGCACGCAAAGTCCTTGAAATCCATTCTGCAGTAAGCATCATATAGCTATGGCAAAAAGAAAACAAGGCAGTTTAATTAATTTTGGTTTTACATGACGTTAGCACGACTAATTCACCTGCTGCAAGCCTGTTGGCACGCCTCCCACCGGGGTGACAACGCAAGAAGAAGCTGAAGAAATAATGTCCTCTCTGGCTGAAGATGATCCTAACCCTCTCGCTCCTCTCTCCCGTTAAATTGGAATAGCCAGCAGTGGAGAGACTGGAAGAGCCGATATACATGGCAGTTTGTTAAGGATGGAAACTTGGGGTGCGTCGATAAGGTCTAATTGAACGGAGGAGTTCTGGTATTCTTCAGTAGCCTGAGTAACTTTAACCGTTGTTCATGTCAAATCTCAAAAACAGCCTGATGCTTTGTTTATAGACTATTTGTGGCTGGCTGTTTGCTATTTGACCTATCTACTCCTGTTGATAACGTATAATAGGGTAAATCCTGTAGTGCATATACTTGTAGCTGTTATGTATCTTTGTAAGTCATTGTAAGCGCACAACCCCCCCCACGCGTGGAAAAAAAGTGGGCTCCCCCGAAGGCCACGGTATAGTTCGAACACTGTGTGTGTGTGACTGCAGCACCACGGTGGTTTAAAACATCTGTTTCCTATTGTTTAAATCCACCAATCACAACACAGCACGTCACAGACAATTTAATAGCTATACTGGATATATATTGCAGATATCCATATTTCAATTCTTCCTTGTCTAAAAGAACATATCGTCATTCTTCCTCAGACAAATGACGTCACTTTTGTTATTAAGGCTTTCAATTTCAGATATCCCGCAAAAAATAAATCAGATATCCAGAAAAGATTTGTAGATTTCTGAATTGTTTCTCCTTAAAGGAACACATCACCGTTTGTTGAAATCGTGTTATTCACCGTCTCTCCTAGATGTAGATAGGTGGACCAACGTATTTTGTCTCAGTCTATGCATTGTCTTAGTCCGGCAGCGCCGCTGCTAGCTTAGCTTAGCATAGTGAATGGAATCCTTTGTTGCCGTTAGCATGTCGTGAGTAAAAGTAAGCCAACCACAACAAAAAACAACCTAATTATTTCTTGTGGCCTGCATATTCACAACAAGTACAAATAGCAGATATTGACTAGAGGATTTCCTATGCAGATGTTGACTTAGGACTATATTGGGGCGAAGCACTGCGCAGAAAGTGGAAATTAAGTAAATGATCAGGTCATTTGGTTTTTACTTGAGGAAAGTTTATTGAAAGTAAGAAGTACTTTAAGTTTAAGGTTGGGGCTTTGACTTTAATTTGCCCAAAAATCATATTCAAAGTTTGTTTTTTAATATTCTAATATGTATTAATAATATTTTATTAATAATATTTTGAACGTTAAATGCCTTCAGACAGGCAATAGTTTAAGGTAACTTTTCTTACAGTACTTTTACAGGAGTAAAATATTCTCTAAATGTTGAGATGATTTGAACTGGTTCTCTCTCTGTCTGACTCTGTGGGACCAACTCATCATGGGAGACTCCAGAGGAGCTGCAGCTACAACCTGATACTCAGAAACACTCACGGAGAGAGACTACCTCACCTGTAACCTGCAGACGGACGGTGCTGATGAGTCTGATTGGGTCAGAGTTAGTATCACCTGGTTTAACTCGACATTCGTATGTTCCAGCGTCGTGTCTGCTCACATTCTTCAGATTTAAAGACACGTTCCCGTCCTTCAGATCTCCGTCCACCAGCTCCACCCTGTCCTTAAAGGATGGATTCTGGTCATCTGGAGTCAAGCGTCCACCTCTGTATAAGAGGATGATGTCTGGCTCCAGGTCAGGTCTGGTCCACTCCACGACTCTGATGGAGGAACCAGCAGCCTGACATGGCAGAATGACATCATCTCCAGGATGCACTGGGACCACAATCACGTCTGAAAAACAATAATAAACAATAGTAGATACTGAGACTACACTGCAGCCTGATGTCCCCTCTTAAAAGAATTTAACTACAGGACACACACACACACACACACACACACACACACACACACACACACACACACTTACAGAAATGTTGATTAATGTGCATTGTCCTAATTAAATAAATAAGTCTTATTCTGCATCCGACGGGCCTCTGACATCAACTCAGCAGCCGGTCAGTGCCCAGTGTCTCTGTTAGACAGAGTTGTGAAGGCAGAAGTAGGCTCTGAGGACATATTTGGTCTTCGTGATAACATTGTTGAGACTCAAGATGGAGACCACCCCCTCTTTAGCTTAATTTCACAGGTTGTCTGTACCTTTCATAAGTTGAGACAACACCATGTGGCTAAGGTTCACACTCTGCAGCTGAGAGCAAAAGTCTAAGGTAGAAACTGTGTAAGATAGAGTGGTTAACCTGTGTTATATACGCGCGACACACATAGAAATAATAACTGTATGCAGCTCTATTGATATCGGTAATTGTGCATGCGTGTATTAGCTTTAAAAGGCGTCATTTCCTTGTCCCAAGTCAACAGAAGTCAGCATTAAGGGAGGAGACAGGACCCAGCAAAAAACGTAGGAAATATGATCCTGAGTTAAAGTTAGGTTTCACCAGGTCGGGGTCCGTGGCTGCACCTCTGCCGCAGTGGGACAGAGACTGGGAGGAATACCGATCACGCATTTCTGCTTGTCTGTGGAGAGCGAGTTCCCCAAGATAAGGCTATGAATCCCCTTCACCTCCACCTACTTGTGTGAGTGTGGGTTTTCCACGCTGACCCCGATTAAAAACAAATACAGATCAAGGCTGCAGGTGGAGGACGACTTGGGTTTATTTCTCTGTGTAGCGCAGTCGAACACCTCTGCTCATCAAAAGCGCGGCCTCACTGTTCCCACTGACTGATTTTGCCGGGGCTTCAGCCCCAAATGTTTTGAGTGTAACCCTGAATGTATTTTGGAAAGTTGACTGACAAATGTGAAACCGGACGTCGCTTAGTGTCCACTCTCGCTGTAAAAAGCTCAGATGTAGAGCAGCATACAGCCACTTCCCTAAACTTTGTGTCATTAAGACACCAGAGACCCAAACGGGGCTGTGTGTCTGTCAGGAGGTCTGAGATCTACCATATCAGCAGGGCAATCACATAATGCACAGCAGACTATGGTGCATGTAGAGTATTTTCTGAAATATAGTGACTTTATTCTTGTAATAGCCTATTATAACTTTATTTTCACAAAATATGACGACTCCTCCAAATCACAGAGAACACAGATGGGATGAGTTATATTTTGAATGTGCAAAAAGTTTTGGACATGAGCAGAAATCTTGCTCAAACATCTGAAATATTACAGTCCAGGGGTTTATTAATAAATTAAAATGAATAATATATATGTATAATTGAGGTTACTTCCTCAACAAAAGATGCAAAAAAAGAAGGCAAGAGTAAATGATGTCTAGGCTACATGTGTGCTGACTCAGATAGAATTAGGACAGTCGATCCAAAGGAAAATAAATAGTTAAAAGCAATACAGAATGCCTGACAGTCTTACTGCAATATATTCCATTATGTTTTTATATTTGGATTGTAATCTGTTCACTTTACATAAAGATATTTCCAGCATATTGATTCAGAAAAAGATAGAAATAGGTGCATACAAATTCACCAGAATGTAGGAAATGAAGTGTTTAATGCTAACAAATTTCAGGGGGTGGACCCCAGACCCCCCACATCATGTTAGGCATGTTTTGTTGACTTATGGATAGGCCCACTGATTTTATGATGAATGATTTTAAAAATTAAGTTAGGCCTGCATGAAGTTGGAAATGATTAGCTGTTGCAAAGGTTTATGAATGCACTTTTAAAAATTGTGGAAATAAAATGTCTTCAAATACACACAAAATATTTACATTTTATCAGTTATTATTGAAATTCATCATTGCCTGGATAACACAAAAGATGGCATTTACTGCAGAGGCGTGTATGGGTTAGGGCAGGCGGACAGGATTTTAGGGAAGGGGGGGCTCGGCTGTCCTTACCTACTCTAAGGGAGGCTCACATTCACCCAATTTGAAAACCCCTGGGCTAGGCTGAGGTAAGTAGTGATAGTTTGAGCTGTGTTACTGTTACATGGCGTTCGACTGCTCATGACAAGATGGCGCACAAAACATGAAAGCTACGGTCTTTATAAACTCTTTTTAATAAACTGTCTGTACACTTACAAAGTTCTCAATGCTTCGGTTTACATGTAGGGACCCTCATGATGCTACCGTAGAGGTGTGGTGCTATTTTGAGCCTTGTTAGTGGTATAAAATAGAGATTTACCCTCTGCTAGCGTTAGCAGCTTACCACCGGTTTGCGGTAGCTTGTTTAAAGCTAGAGACACATCCGGTTAACATGACAACATGTCCCAGAGATCGGTCGACTCGGTACATATGTGTTATTAACCCCTAGGAACAGTGGCGGTTTGTCAATAGTGGATGCTGGGGCGCCGCCCCCATCAAAATTTCATAAATATAAATGTATACAAAAATGATATAAAAATGAAAAAAAAAAAAAATACTTTACTCATACGATGTGCCGGCTGGTAGTAAGAGCCTCAGCATTTAATAAAAACTGGCTAAAGATTCTCCTCCGGACGCACCTCGCTGCATCTCTGGCAAATCAGAATTGGAGACATGTTATTTTATCCAATCTGATTGGTTCTCAATACCGGTCATTCAACTCTTCCCCCGGCCGCTACTGGAGAGAGAACGTGGACACAATAGTAGCGCCAGCAGGTATCTCTTGTGTTGTTGAAATGGTCTAACCACTTTGATTAAAGTAGAAAACTAGCAACAATAAACAAGGAGAGATTCGTGAAAGAGAAGTTATACAACGTCGTGGAGCTGCCGACCCCGTCCAAACGGCGTGTGAATTGAATATTCCGGTGAGTTACCTTAGCTGCTAACAGCAAATTACTACTATCGGTGTTGTTAACCTTGAGAATTTTTGCTTGATTTGTGTTTTAAAGTCAGTCGGAATTAGCTACTAACCTGATGAACCTGATAAAAGGGTATGGTTAATATTGAAATTGTTGTCATTGTACATTTAGGAAAATGTTAACTTAGCTGTTGGTTTATTCAGCTAGACACGTAGCCTATGTATTTTCCGTCCTGTAGTTGTGACTGCTATGTTTTCTGTAAGCTAACATTGAGTTTAAGCTAAAATGTTTAAGTGAAATGTGGTTAAAATGTGTAGTATGTAAGAATATGTTATATCTTGAGGAGAAACACAAGTGAACTGTTACTATGGGCAACTGAGTGATTATTCTGCACGTTTTGCGCAGGCTGTTTTTTGGTGAGACTCTACTAGAGACAGAACTGTGCTGCTCAAGTCACCGCCATCATACTGCCTCCTGGGTTTCATCTTCATCATCACCATCTTCTTACTTCTCCCTGTACACCAACAGCTGCACTTCCAGTCACCAGTCCATCAAGCTTCTAAAGTTCGCGGACGACACCTCCCTCATCGGACTCATCTCTGATGGAGACGAGTCCGCCTACAGGTCGGAGGCTGACCACCTGGTGACCTGGTGCAAGCAAAACAACCTAGAGCTCAACGCTCTAAAGACAGTGGAGATGGTTGTGGACTTCAGGAAGAATTCAGCCCCACCTGCCCCTATCCCACTCAGTGACTCAGTTCCGCTTCCTGGGAACTACAATCTCCCAGGACCTCAAGTGGGAGCTGAACATCAGCTCCCTCGTCAAGAAAGCACAACAGAGGATGTACTTCCTGCGGCAGCTGAAGAAATTCAGCCTGCCAAAGACAATGATGGTGCACTTCTACACAGCCATCATTGAGTCCATCCTCACATCCTCCATCACCATCTGTTACGCTGCTGCCACTGCCAAGGACAAGGGCAGACTGCAGCTCTACATGCCACTGTACTTAATCTGCTCTTTTTTATCTTAACTGTTACTCTTATTTTATTATGTTTCATCCTGTGTGTGTACATATACACATATATTTATATATTTATACTTATATTGTCTGTTCTGTTAACCTGTTTGTTTAACTTATTTTAGATAATGTGTGACATGCACCTACGACACCAAAACAAATTCCTTGTATGTGTAAAAAATTTACTTGGCAATAAAGCTTTTCTGATTCTGATTCTGATTCTAGATCTTCGCCATCATCATCTCCACTACTCACAGGATTTTCCTGTTGTTTCCCTACTCCATTCTCTGAGGAGCCAGGATGGACAGTTTTACCCTGCTAAGGGTGGTGGTAGGAACTTGAATGCACTCAAACTAATGAAACAGGGTTGAACAAACAAAGACTGATTTAGTATTCCCCTGGTTATCTCTGTGAAATAAGAGATCTCAGTTTTTGGTTAATTTGGGTTTATATTTTGTTTTATTTTCTTTGTTGGGTTTTTGATATTTAAGTTGTGGTTTGAGTACATTGGGTTTGAACCTAATTGGCCTATCTAAATGTGATTACCATAGGCCTACTGAATAATTTAGTTTAGCTATGCTAGACTTCTGGTAAAAGATTATTTTGCATAATCTCAAGTTTTAAAGTAGTACTGGTTGTGGGTGCAATTTATTTCATGCCCAAGGTAGGAGTTAAATGAAGACAGGAAAAAAAATAACACTATAGTTAAACAAAGTTACTATGTTGTTGTGAGTTAAAAAAACTCAGTGAGAGTCACTATCTTATTATGTTTGTAACTTGAATCTTGTATTTTTTTTTTTTTTTAGTTTTGCTCTTTTTAAATACATAGTTGTTTAAATAAACTTGTGCTGGTTGTTTTGCCCAGTTTCAAAATACTGCTTTGTATTTATTTGCCCCCCCACCAAAAAAATATATATATACATATATATATATATATATATTTTCTCTTTTTTTCTTTTACAGTGCACTCTGTATCACTCACTACTTTGAATCAATCTTCCTTCACCATTCATCTGTTTGTGTCGTCGTGCACTGCAGTCTGTCTGTTTTATTTATATTTCACGGACTGTCAGCTGGTGGAAAAGGCCGAGACTCGACGAGCCCGCGTGCACGTAATGGTATGTGGACGAGCGAGGTAGAGAGGGACTGAAGAGAGAGAGCGCCTGGCGGCATTAAAACAAAGCAGGAAATCCGAGAAATAAAACGTTGTTTTCGCTGATTTATCACTCAAAATGCAACTGTAGCAAGCCTCTCACTATCGCTAACGTTATCCAAATTCATATTTCGAAACAACAAATAATATATCCAGTTACAAAAAAAACGGAAATTCGAAAGTTAAACAGAAGTACAAAGAGTCGATGAAGATGATAGGCTACACCGTCCCGTCTCGTCTCATTGGTGTCTTTTTTTTTGTCTGAACTTGCTACTGCACACAGAGTGAGTGATAGGCTACAGAGTGAAATTGTAAGTTAGTCTAGCTAGAGTGAAATACAAGAAATACCTAACCTAGTTAGTTATCCGAAGTTCTCTATTCTTTGCCATTAATATAGCCTGCTGCTATCTCTATAGTATTAACAGTCCCCACAGAATGTTGTCACTGAAAACTAAATGTTATAGTGTCACTACTAATGCTATTGTACTGTTATATCCTTCAATTTATTGAGCAGATGGATACTGGAAGATATTTTGAGAGAGGGAGAAAGAGAGAGAGAGAGAGAGAGAGAGAGAGAGGGGGAGACAGAGAGAGAGAAACAGGAGTTTGGCAGGGCAGCTGATTCTGAGGGAATTGGCTTGATTGAGGTAAGTTATGTTAGTGATCTGCAGCAATGGTTCTCAAAGTGGGGCCCAGGGACCCCCAGGGGTCATTGAGGAGGTCCCCAGCAAAAAGAGAAATAACTTATTTTCACTATAATTCCATCCATAATTAACACAATGTTTCATAGATTCATTCATAGACTTTCTGTAATAAAACATCTAAAAGCAAAAATCCTATAAAATGGGGACCCCTGGACAAAATCTAATCAAATGGGGGTTTGGGGTCTAATCGGCATTTCAGTTTAGGGGTCCTTGATGTCAACAAGTTTGAGAAACACTGGTCTAGGGCTAAGAAAATGTGAGGCGTTTTGTTTTCTTCCTAAACAGGCATTTGTTGGCAGGTCTAGGCACTAAGGCATAGCCTAAACTAAATTATTTTATATTTATTATATATGCTATATTCTGACCAACTTAACTTTCTACATTATGTTTTACAGTATGTAGATTTTGTAGGCTAGGCTCTACATGAACATACATACATATCAGTCCCTCCAGGAATTTGCGATGCAAATTCATGCAAATTCAACCACTCACCCTGGTTTTTATTTTTAAAGTATAGTATACACAAAAAAAATCTTTTTTTTTTGCAATTTTCAGTCTCTCGCAACTTCATTGCAACAAAAATATCAGACTCAGCAGGTCTGGCCTAAGTACGTTCCCCCCATGCAGCTTTGAAGCAGGCACGGCGTTATGGGTGGGCCTGACGGGCCTAGGCCCACCCACTTTTCAACAGGCCCACCCAAAACATTTCCTCAAAAAACATTAATTAATTAATATATTATAATTTGTTGAAGAATTATTAAAAATCAGCAAATAATCTCATAATTTGTGCTAAAATTGTCTAAATGTTTAGTTTTCAAAAACAATTTAAAAAGCCTGGTCATGTCTATTTTTATGTTTCTGCGCAAGTTCAGCAGACAGTGAGGTTCGGATCGGATGTAGCTTGTAGGTATGCTAGGCTAGCTCCCAGTGATCTGAGAGTGTGAAAATCATTTCCAGTAAAGGACAAGGTTGCAACAGTCGTTGTTTAGGTATCTTAAACGTGCACGAACGGTCTCAAAGTCATCGCTGCAACCAGGAGATGAAGGAGAGCTGAGAACCACAACGCCTAGCACATCTTTGTCTCGGACACCGCAGGATGCTAGCGATGCTAGCGCGGCCAGCGCGACCAGCGCCGGTGCTAATGCCTTTGCCTCTGCCTCGCGAGTGGATGATATAGCCCCTATGGATATAGCCCTGTGGATCTGTCTTCCGTGGATGAGCCCGCAACTCAACCAGTGCTAAAGTATCCAGTCACTTCTTCTTTAGGGAGTTTAATTGTGTAGGACCGCCAGAGGATAACAGTAAGGTATGTGAAGGCTACTCTGCCTGTATTGTATTATGTCGTTATATGAGATATATGGATTAAAATAATCAATTCATAACCCGCTACAGAGCTGCAGGCGCAGTTCTATAACAGCTTGTTACTGTTAAGTTGTTTTTCCCTCATGGTTTTCTCTTGTTATGGCCAATAATGCTTTAGGGCTTGTTAATGCGATTTATTTATTTTTGTTAAACATGTTTATAACATGAATCATCACACTAAATTAAGGAAATAACTTGAGTCTTGTTTTACATGACAGATGACGTTGTCAATGAACAATTCTGTGGCCGAGTATTGATTGAAACTGTCGGGCAGTGTTGTTGATTTGTATATTGTTGAAAACTTAAAAAAATTGAAAAGAATTGTGAAATATTCGGCCTCATGTTATACGAGCAGAACTAAACTATGTTTTGGGGAAATATTAGATTCCTGACCACTTTTACAGTCTCTAGGCCTTAGGTTAGGAGAGATGCGCTATAGCTCAGCCAGGTATGGTGGTAATGGAGATTCCAAAGCGCTCTTCTTTTGGGCAGAACCAAGGAGAGCGAACGCGGATAGGTCCGTCCTTTGCAACGAATCTTTTTACAATGCAACAACATATAAATAGCATCAAGCTATTACAATCTTTATTATGTAAGCACATATAATATATATAATATAACAATATATGAGCCAGTCATTTGAATTAGGTTAAACAGGGATTTGATAACGTTTTTAATTTAAGGCCCACCCAAAATTGGTCTGGCCCATCCAAAACTGGAATCCTGGCGCCGTGCCTGCTTTGAAGTATCTAAAAGCTAACATTAGAATAACATTTGTAAGTAAGATTTTACAAGGTAAAGTTTTGCATGGCCTGGGGGCTTAAGCCCCCCTGTCTTTCAATCCTAGTGACGTCCCTGACAACGTTAACTACCGCAAAACAGCGGCATAGGCCGATAGGCCTACCTATATACGTCATGATTCATTTTGTACCCACCACTTTCTTTAGAAAATCTCGAGCTGAATTAGTTAAAATAAATAAAGTTCATAACACATATAATTCTTGAGCGACAGATGCCAACAAATCCACAAAAACCTCTTCTATCTCCACAGGACAGCACAGACCCAGCTGTTGTTCTGCTGCACTGTCATCACCACTCCTCTCACAACACTGTCGGGAAATTCTGTGCAATGTACCTCAACAACTATCACCAAATTTATCATGGCCATATCTTGTCATGAACATTTAAGCTTGTCAAAAAAAAAACTAAACCGAAATCCAACGATTATCAGTTATCTCACATTAACGTTTATTCTTCATTGGCAACTATGGCGAGTAAAAAGCTTAATGTGGTTTAATGGAGGCTACCTAAACAATGATTACGAAATTCCTCTCTCACATTGGTCCTCATAACCACTGAAAACGGTCAAAAAATCGAACCAGAAATGTGGTGATGATTGATCGTTGTTTAGGTCCATTAAACCACGTTTTTATTCATTTACATTAGTAATCTATGGACAGAGTCTTTCAAAACCTGAGCTGAGCCAAAGAGAAAGAACATGGATGCGTCTCTGTCCGCAGCGCATTTCAGACTAAACTGACGCCCATGCTTATAGGCCTTAACACTCTGCTCCAATCCCCCTTAATACAACATAATAATAATAATAATAATAATAATAATAATAATAATAATAATAATAATAATAATAATAATAATAATAACACATTTAAGGATACAACCAATACCAGGAAACGAACAATAAACTAAAAGACTAAGACCCGTACCGTGTCTAGAATAATTGACTATAATAAGAGATATTCTGACCTTCACACTATAAACCCAGAACAAACACACTTCATACTCAAACCGTGTTCACAGTTCACACAACACACCAGTTTAACTAACATTATATTATACACATAACAGGATTCACACATACTGAAGAATGTCTTATGTCCGAGAGGAAGAGACTAGGCCTACCTCACCCTGCCCGGGTAATCCAACACACCGTTGATTACTCTCCAATATGGCGGTAGGCTGTTAGGCTACTCTCGGTGCTTTCAGACACATCAGGCCGTTGGAGCTGAACTGCACAGGACGCACAGGACGCACAGGGGGAGACTAACATTCACCAGACAATATCCGCTCTCAGTCACCAGCCGATCCCAGCAGCCTTCAGGCTGAACAGGAAGCAACAGAACCACTGTGGTCCGATTCTGATTTAATAAAGTGTTATCATACCCATATATATCACATGTACACAGTCTCCAACTATAGCTGTCAGAATGCTCTCCATGAGATCTGTTGCTGATTTTAATAAACAGACTGTAGATGATCTGTAATCTGAACAGATTTAGTCTCTCTGACTTCTTTGTCACTATCAGCCACACATGTGTGCAAAACTTATAAAAATTGGACAGTTTGATTGGGATTTTGCGAATATTATAATTGCATAATAACAGAATATTCAGAACACAGATTTTAGAGAAATATACAGTTTGGAATAAAATTCCCCACTGATGTTGGATTATTCATGAATTGTCTGAGCCAGTTGATTTTGACGGTGTTGCTTAAAGTTGTGAAGTCCAAAAAATGTAATCCCCCACACACTGATTTGTGTTCATTATTACAGACTTTTTGTTTCTCCACACGAAATTAAACAACATATTGACAATTATTTTCGATACCCCACAATCAACATTCAAAGAGGCCGGCATATAAGCAAGCCTGTAAATTCCCTCCGCTGTTGTCAGTAACACTCTTCCTCTCAATGATAAGTCTCTTTGGAGCCAGTCAGTTCTGGGATGGTGTTGAGCAGTCCTTATTGGACCGGGTATACTGTCTGTCATTTGGAAACTGTTCCCTCCAAACACATCCTTACTATCTTCCCTCTTACACATGTTTTGTATTTAAGTTTTTACACCTCTGGGCAATAACTGCACATTCCTGCACAAACGTACACATGAAAAACAGAGATTTTATATACTTAGTCTTATATTTATATTTATATTATATATGACATGATGATTGTAAACCTCTCTTTGGATGAGAGCATCATATCAGTTGAGTCAGACAGCCAGCAGGTGGCAGCACAGCACCTTCTCTTTCTTTACACATGTTCAGTTCAGCAGGGAACAGCTCACAGCTCTTTAACTTATGGAGTTTTAATTCTACCGTCACTGTATTAGAGGAACATTTAGGCTACAAAATAAAGATCATCACCATGGCAACAGACAAATGACAAAATTCAATACAGTTAAACTAAAATGAACATGGCAGGTGCTACAAATAATAATATTAAGCTACATGGCAACAACACAGAGATATATAAACTATATAAAGTCAACAGCAGCTACACACACACACACACACACACACACACAGTACAATGTGTACACAGTACATTTGTTGGTATCAAATGCTCGACTCAACTTGGAGTGGAAGGTGAGTATGTTTATTAAAGAACAAACAAATCCAAGACGTGGTCAAAAATACAGGCAAAAGGTCTAGAAAACACAGGGAAATACAAACTAGAGAAAAACGCTGTAGAGCAGGGGCGGATCTACAGGGGGGCAAGGGGGGCAGCTCACCCCCCCTTGCCCCCCTGTAGATCTACAATATATATATAAAGGCCCTACTTTCGCCCCTAACTTTGGTGTTCAAAAAACTGTGCTTGTAAAAACAAACTGCCTCTATGTGAACAAGCTTCTTAAAACATTGAAACAAACAATTTATTTGTATTAATTAATAGGGCTGTCAATCGATTAAAAAATGTAATCGAATTAATTACATACTCTGTGATTAATTAATCGAAATTAATCGCATGCATAATTAACGGTGCCTGAACCGATACTTTTTAAGAAAGTAAAAAAAGAAAAGAAAAAAGAAGGGTACTAAACAACAGTCGGTGACATTAAAGAAGGGCTTGTTTATCGCTAAGGCCATATGGTCAAAATTAAATGATTTGATAATAATCTCTAACAATAACAATAACTTATTTCACTAGTAAAAAACAACCACCAGATGGGAAAAGGACATTTACAATAACTGCAAATGCAAACAAATGCACCACGAGGCTGTAGTTTACCAGTTTCATTGAACGCACCGTCTGTAGCCTAGAAATCTAGACGTACCCTAGTGGCAGCTGGCTGGTCAGGCTAGCAGATTGTTACATACCGGTGTTGAATTCTCTACAGTAAAACACAGTCAAACTTTACACCGTTTAGCGTTAGCTGTCAGCATTTTAACAGTGTTTAATCCAGCTACTAGCTAGTGGTAGGCTAACGTTAGCTGCTGTCGTGTATAGTGTTAACTAGCGTCCCGTGCAGCGGTGTTTGTGTTGCCTGTATCGTCCGTTTCAGAGCATCAGAGAGAAGAGCAGACATATCAGGGGCACCAGATTTCGGTAGCCAGGGTTGGCAGGAAGAAGTAACAAGTAGCTAAATGTTCCAATCAACGATCCAGGCAGCACCATAGATATAGAACAAGTTATATATCTATGGGCAGCACATTCTCGTCTCCCTCCTTCATTTTACAGTTGAATGGTGGCTAGAACGGCTCCGGGTCAAACGTCAATATGGAATGGATTAATCTGTGTTATTTTTTTAACGTGTTATTTTTTCTCAGATTAATTAATCGAAATTAATGCGTTATTTTGACAGCCCTATTAATTAATAATAGGTGTGGGCGATATATATCATTTACCATAATATCGTCACTGTTGTGTTAACGATGTGCAAATTGACATTATCGAGTATTTAAATTACTTAGAACAAAACACTTCAAAACACTTCAAAAGCCATTTAATTCAATTTCAGCAAATTTAATTGTATTTATAGTATAAAATCGTAACAAGAGTTCACTCTTCTCGGGACACTTTACAGATAGAGTAGGTCTAGACCACACTCTAAAACTTACAAAGACCCAACAATTCTCCCAAGAGCAAGCATTTGGTGCAACAGTGGCGAGGAAAAATTTTCTTTTGGGCAGAAACATCAGACAGATCCAGGGTCTTGGTGGCTGCTGCCGGTTGGGACACAGAGATGGATAAAGAACAGATATAGAGATATAGAGAATTATGATTCATAATAAAGATAGAACGGTGGCAATTATAGTAACAATAAAGATAATGGAAATATGACTAGAAATAATAGTTGTAGCAGTTCAGGGCGTCCCTGGCAGAGTAGGGCATAACCAGGGCTTGACATTAAGGCTTGTCCGCTTGTCCGGGACAAGTGGATTTTTTGTAGGGCAAGTGGAAGAGAAATTGACTTGCCCCACTGGACAAGTTAAAACTCAAACAAAACAAAATGCCATGTTACTTCACGTTATGTGCCACTCATTTCGTCTATATTACAGAATTGAAACAAATACATATTTTACCCCACATTCCCGGGGAGCGGGTCGGCGGGCCTCTAACGTTAGACCCAGCCCACTGTTCAGCTCCTTCTCTGTAAGCGAAGCAGCATGAAAGCATGGCGGAACGAGCATGCCAGGCAGCCGGTGTTAGTTAGCTAACGTTAGCATGCTAACTACGCTTTAACGTTTCCCCGTCCCCACATCGTTTGTGCGGATGAAGCATGAAGTTAATCTGACTCTTGACGGCTGGCTCTCTGCCTCGTAACGTTACTAGCTGCTTCGCTACTCGTTTGTCAGTTATTATAAAACCTCAGCTCTGCGACATGCAGGATGAAATATCAGGTAATATTAATATATAATCAACTGTAAAGTAGCTACACCTTCTAAAGGATCCCTTGGTAACTTTCTGCCGGGTAGAAAGTGAAATTGTAGAAAGAAAAAAAAAATTGGTTAACACCAACATTTAGTGGCAAAATCCATTGTTATGTCTACAAAATTATTTTAGATATTGTATAAGTTCAAGTCACCACTACCTCTGGTCAAAATATTGAATAGTATTTCAATATATTGACTCAGTAGCCTATCTCAGAATATAAACAAAGAATATCAAAGTAATGAGAAACTATAAAATATTGACTTAATCTCAATATATTGGCTTAGTATCGTAATATATTGACTTAGTAACTCAACATATTGGTTCAGTATCTCAATATATTGACTTAGTAACTCAGAATATTGACTAGGAATCTGAATGTATTGAGAAACTTTAAAATATTCACTTAGAATCTCAATATATTGTATTATGAGTCTGGAGATCCTTTTTTCTTGTTGAAGGGGAAATCTATTCTTGGGACACGTTTGTTTCTACTGTTTAAACAGAATTTTTAGTAATGTTGATAGAGTTTTATGCTTTCAACAGTTTGTTCAAATTCTGCATTAGCAAAACGCAAAAACTTTTATAAAATGATAAATCTTTACCCGGACAAGTGACTTTTGTTCATGGACAAGTGAAATGTAAATGTACTTGTCTGAATGACAAGTAGGCTACATTTACTTACATTACTTACTTACATTATTATTATTATTATTATTATTATTATTATTATTATAATTATTATTATTATTATTATTATTATTATTATTAAGTCAAAGAAAATACAGCCGAAAAACATTATAGCCATGGACGAAACAGCGGTGTGGTTTGATATGGTGGGCTCTACAACGGTGGATGCAAGAGGTGCGCGCAGTGTCCGACTGAAAACCACAGGTCATGAGAAGAGCCACTTAACTGTGGTGTTGGCTGCGAAAGCAGACGGGACCAAAATGAAACCGTGCGTTGTCTTCAAAGGGGGGATCAAGGAGGTGAAAGCAATGCAAAATATCAGTGGGGTGGTGGTGGCCACGTCCAAAAATGGATGGATGAACGAGGAGCTGACTGCAGACTGGCTTCAGAGAGTGGTGGGAAAGCTTAACTTTGCCCCTCGTCTCCTAGCCTGGGATTCATCTCGCTGTCATATCAGCGCAGCGACCAAAGCTGAGCTCAAAAGGGGCTACAACATAACCACGGCTGTGATACCTGGTGGCTGTACAAAGTACATACAGGCCCCTGACGTCATATGGAACCAACCGTTCAAAGCCAGTCTGCACGAGTCCTATGACAACTGGATGGCAGGGGATGTGGACAAGGAGTACACCGCTGGAGGAAATGTGAGGGCCCCAGCTCGCTGCTTGTTGGTGTCCTGGGAACTTCAAGCGTGGGAGCGGCTGAAATTTAAGGTATGCTTGTGCGCAGCACGCGCTGTGTGTGTGTGTGTGTGTGTGTGTGTGTGTGTGTGTGTGTGTGTGAGGGAGAAAGAGGAGATAATATATTTCGTTAACTTCGGGATGTTATCCTTAGGTATGTGGCCTGACAGTAGCTTCTGATGGAAGCGAGGATCACCTTATCCATTGTTTCAAAGAGGGAGTACTGTGCGCATCTGGGCGGGAGCTGTTAGTGCAAGCAAGGCAGGCAGAGTTAGCGGAGGCTGGAGAGGGAGAAGTGGAGGAGAGCGACATGGAGGAGGAATTTGCCAATGAACTTGTCATTGAGGATCGCAGGGATGATGATAGTGATGAATAGAGTAATTTTCTATCACATGATTGCAGTTGTTTTACAGGGTAGCGTTCTTTCTTGTTGATGTGTTTCGGGCAACGAGTTCATATATGATGGATTTTAGCGGTAGATATTGTTCTGCCCATTGCTGTCACATTGTTTCTTTTTTTATGCTGCCAATAATCTAAGACATTTCTTACATTAAATAATTTGTTAAACACATTCGTTTAGCAGTAATTTATATTGTTCTGCCCATTGCTGTCACATCGTTTCGTTTTTTATGTGGTTTTTTTTATGCTGCCAATAGCCAAAGACAATTCTTACATTAAATGATTTGTTAAACACATACAAATTAATTATAAATATTAATTAAATACGAATAATACGAATTAAAAAAGATTAATATAATGTGGTAACCTCCTATTGTCAAGGACTGTCTGTTATAGACGCCTGTCTGAAATACAAGCTGGTGCATTTCGGCGATTTGGGTAAATAGAAGCCCGGGCTATTATTTGAAGTTTTACGGTACGTCACATGTCAGCTGAAAGGAAACAGGCTGCTGGATATGAGAGAAGTGAAGTTATGATCACATTGGAACAAAGCACAGAGAGAAAAGATGCTCATCGTTTTATGATGTGATCTGAAGAGATTAAAAACTTGGCATCTAAGACATGAACAACAACACGACTTACAGCAGAACCTGAACAACTATCTGCTACTAAAGTCAAGTTCAGAGCAACGTTTGCAACAAGAAGAAACCTCTACTTCTGAAGCGGCCCGTTTCAGCTCAACTAAAACAAGCTGATGGTGTCTCTGCGACTCAGCTGGTTTGGAACGGTCAAATCAGCTGCAAACTATAGAAATGGAATGATCCATTTCATTTCTATGTTTCAAACTGTCAACTGTTGGCAGAAATTTTAGACGGAGGCTCAACGAGGATACACCGTCTCATCTCATTGGTGGAAACTAACAGGTTTCAAAATGCTACAGACTGGAGATTTACAAGAAGCTGCACATTTAAACTTGTTTTATCACCTATCTTTGGACTGAACTGGGCTTAGGTTAACATCCTCCATCTACAGGTCCAACTAGAACATGTGGAGATCCACAGGGAGCTTTCTGAGGCTTCCACACTTGAAACATTTGAGCTTCTTTTCAGATCAGTTCAGAAGTGATGCTCCGTGGTGAGGGCAGTGATGACATCATAGTCTTCATCCAATCCCTCCTCAGCCTGGGCGGGTGTGGTCATCACCATGGAGACGGGCAGGTCAGTTCCTACAGTCAGAACAGGTTAGAAAGAAAATGTAGATACTTGATCAGCTGTTAACTGATCAACACCAAAATGGTGAGATTGATTGATTGATTGATTGATTGATTGATTGATTGATTGACTGTAAGGTCAGTTAATGATTCAGAGTGTTACCTGCTGCCATGTGTTGATATAAAGACACCATGATGAAAATGGTGATGCAGTACAGCACCACCAGGTTGACGACCAGTCTGATCACAAGGGGGAGGGGGTCTGAGGTTGTGTCAGGGACCGGTGGCGAACTCGGAGGTGGGCCTGTGGTCTTTGGTTTCTCTGTAGAGAGAATCAGCTGTCAGATGAATATCTGGATGAATGAACTCCTGAAATCAAAGGTAACCTCCTCACCTGTGACAGAGACCCAGCTGGATGGAGACTCTCCAACACTGCTGATGAGACACTTGTAGAGGCCTTCATCAGACCTGGAAACATGGTGGATGGTCATGTGACCTGCAGGCTCAGTCCTGATGAAGGAGCCATCTTTATAGAAACCAGCTGGGAGGTTGGAGGACGTCTTTGTTTTACAGGTCAGAGTGAGGTCTTCTCCCTCCATCACAGGGAGGACAGGACTCTGCAGGATCACTGGTCCACCTCAACACAGAGACAAACTACAGCATGTCATCCATTCACACACAGCTTCATCAATACTGACTCCACAGTCTGATCTTACCAGTGACAGTGATGGTGATGCTGTTACTGGTTGCTCCCTCTCTGGACTCACACCAGTAAACTCCACTGTCTGATGGGAATATGTAGCTGATGTTACAGGAAGAACCAGCAGGTCTTCCCCAGCCATCTCCACACTGAGTCCTGGTTTCTCTGGATGTGTTCCTCCTCAGAGTCCATCCAGCAGAGCTGTCGTCCTCATCACAGCTCAGAGAGACAGACTGTCCTCTAAACATCTGAGAGCTGCTGGGACTCACAGTCAGAGAGGCTGGAGGGAGGAGGGAGAAGAATGTTTTTTGTGGATGAGAAACTAATTGTTGATTATTAATGCTGTTTTCACCAGTTTAAAGAGAAATGGACTGCTGAGATTTACAACAAACCAAAACTTAGAACTTCTAGTTTTATGAAAAATTTGTTTGGTATTGAGAAATATGTAAAATATAATCTGTCCAAGGTGAAAAGATGTGTGTGTTCTCAGTTCAGATCTGGAATACTCCATATTGAAACAGGACGTTGGTCAGGCACCAGTGAGGAAGACAGACTGTGTTCTTTATGTGATCTCAATGAAATCGAAAATGAAGTTAATTTTGCTTTGTATTGTCCATATTATCATGATTTAAGATTGCAATTATTTAACAAAGTTAAAGTAAAAGAGATGAGGCAGGATATACATCTGATAGTTTGGTTGTTTGAACATAAAACATGTTTTATACTTTTTAGAACAAGGATGGGCTAAAAGGAAGACTGTTTTATATCAATGATTCTCTGTCTGATCTGTCTGATCAAAAGTACTGTGACAAAGTGTGACTGGGCCTCTGATACTTCACATTAATTATCTGGGCAACTCCAGGAATCAGCTGATTTCTTTACACATGTAATAATTTATCTAAGCTGGGAAACCTTCCTTCATGTTTGCTCCCAGGATGCTCCAGTATCTTAACCTCATCGTGTGTGATGTTTTTCATCTTTACCTTTCTCGTATTCTACTTTTTCTCACAACAAGTATCTCTACACTAAATCTGCTCAGAGTTTCAAAGGGATGTGGTTAACCATATCTGGTATTCTGGGAAGTTTCTGGAAGTTACTGAGTGTGAACAAGCTGGCGGATGTAGGTGATATGTATCGTTGTTCATGTGCAGGTTTGATGAAAACCAAACTTTTAACACACACATTGACAATTTGTTCTACACATGCTTGATAAATGAGGTATCTGGCTTCTAAATGATAAACTACTGAAAGATCTCAACTTGAACACTCACAATAGTCCTCTCCACATTCTAAAATTACTCTAAACATGAAAACAGTGTACTGACCTTGGTTTGTTGGGCAGCTCAGCAGTGAGGTCAGAACTGAAGAGATAAGACACTTTGGTTAGTTGGAGTTTGGTTTGGTTCAAAGTTTAAATAATAAATGAAAAGAACTCGCTAAAAACTGGCTTTAAATCATTTACACCATCTTTCAATATGACATTATCACAATTGTAAACTGTAAAAACCAGACTATAGATATATCAGTTTTCCTTTCATCTTGTATTTCTTTCTAGGTACAGACTGACTATCGGGACGTTTGTTGGAGATTATCTGTGTCAGCGTTTTATTTCCCTGATAACTGATAACGTTATTAATTAATTAATTAATTAAAAAAGCTCGGCTACAGCTCTGTGTCTGTCCCTCTGCATCAGATTCACTTACCACTGAATCTGACTTAACCCTCTGAGGACAAAAGACAACGGCAAATATTTGACAACACTCCTACTCAAAAATCAATATTACAAAATTTAATTTTAAACATTTATTTACTATTTTATTCACATATTACGCTACTCTTAGGAACCAACGACTTTTATAAATTAATTTCCAAAGACATGGGGATCAGTTTTATTTAAATACCTTAAAAGGAGAATTCAAGAAGTAACTAAAAATGCCCTTAGACCTACTGTCACTCACCACTGAGTCCCCCCCCACCCCCCCCACAACACTATCTGACTCTCTGTTACTGGGGATTATGTTGAACGTTTCTACTTCATTAAATAATTGCTTAAAGTATTTATACAAAGTTTACTACTATTAATCGGTATCGGCCTTGAAAAAACAGTATTGGTCGATCCCTATTTCTTCCAGCTGATATTTTTCAGAAACACAGTTTACTTACAGAGCAGCCAGAGTAGAGATATTTCCTCCATCCTAACTGTTGGTGAAATGATGTCTACACTTTTTATTTCAGTGTATATCCGCATCAAGTAAAACTCTTCTTCCTTCCTCTGTGACCGGCAGTGTTACATGCATGCATACATACTCTGATGCATAGAGATACATACATACACATGCATGCATAACATGAGCTGGTTTATTAACATGAGGTTATATGAGTGTAAGTATGTTGGGCATGTATTACATTTTGGTCAAGGCAGCTTCAAATAATCTTGAAACAAACAGCAGTATATATTTGTAGGTGGAAGCAGTTTAGTTGCAAGTAAGTGAACACAGCAACACCTCGCCTCTGTTAAACCACTGAAAAGGGGATCAGAAAGAGACTCAAATAAACGGTGTAAACTACACATCAAGAAGGCCATGAATGCCAAGTAGGTTATTACAAAAAGTAATTTGCCTTTGTGTTTTAGTGTGTTAAAGTCAAAATAAGAATATGTGCAAAATATTTGCTTTAAAGTTGTTGTTTGTAAGATTTGAGTTAAGTTGCTTCTAGCGGCAGCTTTGGGGTTAGATGTAATTTCAAGAGGGCCTCTGGGACTTCATCTCCCAGAGTTCCTTTCAAAGACGTGTCGACTGTTTGACGTTGGTAGCTTTACAGCTAGCACGGCGATCATTTCCTGATTGTTCTTTGGTCTGAGCTGGGCTGTAAACATACTGTTATTGATTTGGTTTCCATGTTGTGACCAACATTTTACATTTTTTGAATCTCAGCATTTCCATCTACATTTTGATTCACATTTATATTTTAAGTGTTAATAATTAATGGTCTGTGTGACACCGTGACATGTTCACATCGTGACTTGTTCCTTTTTCAGTTAACAAGTCTGTTTATACTGTAGCCGCTCCATGGGTGTGAAGTCCTTTTCACCTGACTTGGGTTTTCTTATCAGCTCTCACAGCAGCAACACGTGTTAAGGAGAAAGAAAGAAAACTGTGATTAAACTGTACTTCCCTTTAACTAGTAGACTTTGATACTTCTGTGATCAGACATCAAATCAAACAGAGAGGTACGGCTGCTCTTCTTTGTCTCCATCACTTCATGGTGATGAAGGAACATTGGGACGTTTCATATACAAACAGTACACAGACAACTGACCTTTTATTATCAATGATGTTTACTGAAGGTGCTCTGGTCAAGACATGCAGACAGCGTGTATTGTACTACTTCTACAACCGACTGCTCATAACTGCAGACTGTCACTGTTACACACTGATGTTATACACGGTACACAGTGTACACACTACCCAAACAACAGTGACTATTTAACATGCACACATGAGACTGAAAGAAAGAGAATAAGAGGATTTCCCTCCAAATGTGGAAATACAATGAAATACACACACAGACACACACACACACACTGACACACACACACACACACACAGACAGACAGACACACACACACACACACACACACACACAGACACACACACACACACACACATACAGACACACACCCAGTCTGAGTGTGTGTGTGTGTGTGTGTGTGTCTCTGTATGTCTGTGTATATCTGTGTGTGTGTGTGTGTGTGTGTGTGTGTGTGTGTGTGTGTGTGTAACCCAGGTATGTTCTGAGGAGACCCTGGCTGAGGTGCGCCAGCATTACCTAGGCTACAACAGCCACGCCCACAGCTACACCTGGAAGCACGGGGGGGGGAGGAGCTGGACATGAGCCGCACGCTCAGCGAG
>JABUOV010000166.1:0-40000 GCA_025617405.1 Perca schrenkii | reverse complement strand
CTGAGAGAAACTATGAGCAGCGGCTCTTGGATACTTATAAATCACTGGACTATACATTTTTTGTAGACATAGTAGGCTATTGTCATATTTGAACATTTTTCTGCGTGAGCGTGGCCTACCAATAGCTCAAGCCTGTCCTAAAGTGACTGTAGCTAAAGCTAATTAGCAGCAAGATGCCACCCTTCTCCATAGAGGACTACTACAAACTCCTTCAGAAGATTGCAGTTCTGGAAACCAAAATTTACCGATTAGAAGTAAATATGGAAGTGAACGGATCATGTGGAAATGACACCACTTTACCACTGAACCAAAATAATGGACAAAAGCATGCTAACATACGGCTAACTAGCACCAGCAAATCCACAAAGAAACAGGGGTGCTGTGGAACGGATAATAAATCAACAAGTGGTAGTCCTCCCTGGAACTCTTTTGGTGCAAAGCCTAAGAGTAAATCATTTTCCTGGGAAATGGGAGGACGTCTAACGGGCAGGACACAGCGCCCTGAGATTTGTGATACGACCGGCTGGCCTGCATTACCACCCAGGCAGAGTGCCTCTTCAACCCCTGTACTTAGCAGGACACAGTCGTGGACAGCTGCAAAAGGGAAAATCAGCAACAAAATGCCTCCCCAACAACTGAGTGTGCAGGTGAAGAACAGATTTGCTCCTCTGCTGCAGGACCCTGGACATGACCTGGATTACGTCTCATCGTCACACAGCAGGGTAAGGACCGAGAGCAATTCTAAAAGTAAAAAGCTACAGGGAAAGCTAATGACTGGGCCCAAAACTCTGATTGTGGGTGACTCTGCTGTGAAAGATATAAAAAGCAGTAAAAACACCAAAATACTCTGTTTTCCCAAAGACATGGTGTCTGACTTGGCCCAAAGAATCCCAGATATCGTAGCAGCACACCCAACTATGAAGAACATTATACTGCATATAGGGTCAAATGATGTTGTAAAGCAAAAGTCTGAAGTGCTGAAACGTGAGTTTATGAATCTGCTGAACACAGTCAGCTCCCTAAACGCAAAGGTGTTTGTCAGTGGCCCTATACCGCCAGTCAGAGGAGGAGCTGAGAGTTTCGGCAGACTGTTGGCACTGAAAAGAGGGCTTTCAACTACATGTACCAACAACCATTCTCTGCAGTTCATTGACAATTTTAACATTTTCTGTGGCTGCAGACATCTTTTTAAAGCAGATGGACTATTCCTTAACAAGCCAGGAGTAAAGCTGTTCACCTCTAGCCTACTTTACTTTCTGCGCCACACATCTGCTCCCTTGGCCAAGGACACGAGACAAGATGAACCAAAACAAGAGGAAGACACAACAAAGTGCGGCAGTGAGCCACCACAGCCCCCCACCTGAGCAAAGATTTGACCATGGGAGACCAAAGACCGGAGATGAGAAATCTCAACACCCCTTCTCACCCGTCCAACACTGCTCAAACTCCTGAAACCCCTTTGACAACCACGAAAGCTTTGAGGACCTCTTTAAGGATACGCTGCTCTCCCCTCTTTCCCCCATCGCCATGTTGGGGTTCACTGACCAGATGAAGCAGCTGGTAAATGCTGGAACCAAGTACGCCCCCGTTCCTTCTCCCATCGTAAAACGCCAGGCACCTCTACCCCCTCAAGGACGGCAGCTAACTCCTTCTCTCCAAACTGATAAGGATGCTTGTGTGCAAAATGCAGTAAGCATTAACTGATATGGGCCGGGTCCAGGCTGCATGCCTAGTAACACTCATGACTCTTTCCAAGACAAGCCTGGGCCCTGCGTATTAGATTCTTCCACAATTTATGTTGTGATAGGTAATAGAAAAAGAATGGTGAATAAGCACGTAACTGCAAACTTTGCAAATTTAGCATCCATTCCTCGTCAGCCACAGTCTGTCCCAAAAAATGAAAACGCACTAACACTAGCACTACTAAATGTTAGGTCTTTGGCACGTAAATCATTTTTAATCAATGATTTTATTATCAAGAACAATCTTGAATTTATGTTTTTAACTGAAACCTGGTTGGACCATAATAACAGTGCTGCTGTTCTCATTGAGTCAGCCCCCCCTAACTTCAGTTTTATAAGTGAGAATAGAGTGAATAAGAAAGGAGGTGGAGTCGCCATTTTATTTAATGACTCATTCCAATGTACGCAAATATCTTACGGAAATTTTGCTTCTTTTGAATATGTGGTTCTTCAGCTAAGATCCTCCCCTCAAGCTCTACTTCTAAATATCTACAGGCCACCTAAATACTGTGCAAACTTCTTTGACGACTTTACTGAACTGCTATCTATAATCTGTATTAACTTTGACCGTGTAATTATTGCTGGTGATTTCAACATTCATGTTGACAACCCCCAGGACCGAGGGACCAAAGAACTGTGTTGTGTTTTTGAGAGCTATGGACTGACTCAGCATGTGACACAGCCCACGCACAATAAGGGGCACACTCTGGACTTGATTATCTCCAAGGGTCTGAACATTCCCAAGGTTGTGGTGACTGATGTTGCTCTCTCTGATCATTCCTGTGTTTTCTTTAACGGCACTATCTCTCTGTCCAAAAGTGTTCAAACAAAGTTAATCAGAAAACGGTATATCACTGAAAACACCAGCGAAGCATTCATTCAGCTTTTCTCCTCTACACCCACCCTCACTGGGAACTCAGTCACTGAGCTTGTAGATAATTTCAACTGTAAAATTACAACTGTTATTGATGCTATTGCTCCCACTAAGGTCAAAGCTGTCTCTGGTAAGAAAAGATCTCCATGGAGAAATTTTATAGGTGTGAGAACAGAAAAAAGAGAGTGTCGGAAAGCTGAACGCAGTTGGCGAAAATCTAATCTCCAGGTCCATTATAACACTTATAAAGAGAGACTTCACATTTATAATATGGAACTAAGGAATGCAAGGCGGTCCTTTTTCTCTGACATTATCGCCAGAAACAATAATAATTCACGTGCTTTGTTTGCTACTGTTGATAGATTAACTAACCCTCCAGTACCAGTAGCATCTGAACTGTTGTCTACCAAGGCTTGCAATGACTTTGCCTCCTTCTTCACAGACAAAATTCAGAAAATTAGACAAACAGTCAGTGCTTCCATATCAATTACAGGATATGTGTTTTCACAGTGTGCACGCAAAACAAATTCCAACATGACACAATTTCATATGATCAACCATAAAAACCTGGAGGACATTATACAACATCTGAAAACCTCCTCCTGTTGCCTTGATATTCTACCAACGGGTGTTTTCAAAAATGTTTCGAATTGTTTGGCTTCTGATCTTCTACAGATTGTAAACACATCTCTGCTCTCAGGTATCTTCCCACAGGCCCTAAAAACTGCAGTCATCAAGCCACTCCTAAAAAAGAACAATCTAGACACGACACTAATGAGCAACTATAGGCCGATATCAAACCTCCCATTTTTAAGTAAAATCATAGAGAAAGTGGTTTTTCAACAACTCAACCTTTTCTTATCGCTAAACAACAGTTTTGATGCCTTCCAGTCAGGTTTTCGACGACACCACAGCACTGAGACGGCTCTTGTTAAAGTCTTTAATGACATCCACTTAAACACAGATAGTGGCAAAATTTCAGTCTTAGTATTACTTGATCTCAGTGCTGCATTTGATACGGTCGACCATGACATATTACTTGACCGATTGGAAAACTGGGTTGGTCTTTCTGGCTCAGTACTAAAGTGGTTTGAATCCTATTTAAAGAATAGGGACTACTTTGTGTCTATAGGTAATTATACATCTGACCATACAAATATGGCGTGCGGGGTTCCCCAAGGCTCTGTTCTGGGGCTTCTTCTGTTCAACATCTACATCAGCCAACGTCAACTGGCGGCCCGCGGGCCACATCCGGCCCGCCAAAGCTTTTAGTCTGGCCCGCAGAATAATCATGAAATTCACAAAATGTAAAGAGGAAAAAAATGCGTTCTGTTATTTATCATTTCAAACAATTAGAGCAAAAACCCAGCCCCTGTATTTACATCTCTATTCACATGCTGGGATTTTGTACAGCGATTCCCGAGCTCCACACACACAGATGAGCCGAGACGTGTGTGCGTTAAAAAACACACACAGCTGAGCCAATACGTGTGTGCGTTAAAACTCACACACACCGCTGAGCCGGGATGTGTGTGCGTTAAAACACGCAGCACCTGACTGGGAACGATACAGAGAGGATTAGGCTACAAACGGCCGCTGGGGCAGATGAACTCACGCTAGTCTCGTTACTGTAAGTAGGCTACAATAAAACCTTCGTGAGTAAAAAGTCAATACTTATCAATGCACTCACCTGTGTAGACCGGCATAAACATGTAGAAAGCGATATTTCAATCTGCTCAGTCCACCGCGCTGTTTTACGCAAACACAGCTCTACTCTGCAAATAACGAATTTTTACAAACAAGCTAAAACAAAAGCTGTCGGTTTGTAGTCTAACTGTTTATCTTAGTTTGCCGGGAATCTGGAAATTTGGACAACGTCTTGTAAACCTCACTGTTGGCTGAACAAACCAAACTCTCCGCTTGAGCGGTAAAGCTATGGAGGTATAATAAGACCAAAACAAATACATGTGGCTACTTAATATGCACGTGAATGATGATGCTGGTTGTATTATTTTGCAACCTGACAAGCACTGTTTCTTTCTGCAAGCATTTTCCACCAATCAGGATGCTGCATACTACAACAATGTTTCCATAATTGCAGACTTTAACCGTCACTCCTCAGTGAACTGCCTCCTAGTCTGAGATCTATTTCTAGTTAAAGAGCCAGTTATCATTATGGAGTTTCCATGTTTTTTAGGAGTTTGCTCACACTAATACATCTAAAGAAATATAGCATTAATTCAGTAAGAAAGTGAAAATTGCGAACAAAAATAGGCGTATTAGGTTTAAATTAATTTTATTTTCTTTATTTGAAAGTCCGGCCCCCAGAGTGTCTGCGTAGATAAATTCTGGCCCTTGGAAAAATCTAGTTGATGACCCCTGATCTACATGCTTCCACTGGCTCAGATTATGGAAAACAACAAAATAAGTTACCATAGTTATGCTGATGACACACAAATTTACATAACCTTATCGCCAGGGAACTATAGCCCAATACAACAATTAAATATGTGCATTGAACAGATTAATGATTGGATGTGCCAGAACTTTCTTAAATTAAATGAAGAAAAAACGGAGGTGGTTGTTTTTGGAGCAAAAGAGGAACGATTGAAAGTCAGCGCTCAGCTTCAAACGACAATGTTAAAAACAACAGACAAAGCAAGAAGTCTTGGAGTAGTCATGGACTCTAACCTAAATTTTAAAAGCCACATTAACATAATTAAAAAATCAGCCTATTATCACCTTAAAATATATATCAAGGGTTAAAGGGCTTATGTCTCAGCACGATCTGGAAAAACTTGTCCATGCTTTTATCTTCAGTAGACTTGACTACTGTAACGGTGTCTTTACAGGTCTCCCTAAAAAATCAATCAGACAGCTGCAGCTGATTCAGAACGCTGCTGCTCGAGTCCTCACTAAAACCAGGAAAGTGGATCACATCACTCCAGTTTTGAAGTCTCTACACTGGCTTCCAGTGCCTCAAAGAATTGATTTCAAAATACTTTTACTGGTTTATAAATCACTAAACGGTTTAGGGCCAAAATACATTTCTGATCTGCTACTACATTATGACCCACCCAGACTTCTCAGGTGGTCTGGGACAGGTCTACTTGTTGTCCCCAGAGTCAGAACTAAACAGGGGGAAGCAGCGTTCAGTTTTTATGCTCCACATATCTGGAACAAACTCCCAGAAACCTGTAGGTCCGCTGCAACTCTCAGTTCTTTTAAATCTAAGCTAAAGACCTATCTTTTTGATGTTGCTTTTCTTTAAATAATCTATTTTATTAACTTTAATTTCTTATATTGCACTGTAACTTTTATTCTTATACTGCACTATCAATTTTATTCTTGTCTTTTAATGTTTTTAATTTGTTATGTTTTATGTAAAGCACTTTGAATTGCCCTGTTGCTGAAATGTGCTATACAAATAAAGCTGCCTTGCCTTGCCTTGCCAAGGATCATCTCAAGGTACCTTTGGATCATTTCAAGATATCAAGGATCATCTCAAGGTACCTTTGGATCATCTCAAGATATCAAGGATCATCTCAAGGTACCAAGGATCATCTCAAGATATCAAGGATCATCTCAAGGTACCAAGGATCATCTCAAGATATCAAGGATCATCTCAAGGTACCAAGGATCATCTCAAGATATCAAGGATCATCTCAAGGTACCAACAGTGACGGACTGGCCATCTGGAATTTGGGCAAATGCCAAAAGGGCCGCCCCCTATTGACCCCTATGGGCCACTACTGATAATTTGTCTTTGGTAATTTTTTATAAGTTATTTTATGCATGCAGCCACAAATATTCAAGCTTGTACTGCAGCGAAGTGCGTGGAAAGATACACTAGGATGGCAGAGTTCCTGATTTCCAAGCTAGGTTATTGACAAAAATAGGGCCGGTGTGGAGCAAATGCCAGGGCCGTTTTTTTATCCCAGTCCGTCACTGCGTACCAAGGATCATCTCAAGGTACCAAGGATCATCTCAAGGTACCAATGATCATCTCAAGTTACCAAGGATCATCCCAAGGTACCAATGATCATCTCAAGGTACCAAGGATCATCTCAAGGTACCAATGATCATCTCAAGTTACCAAGGATCATCCCAAGGTACCAATGATCATCTCAAGGTACTAATGCTGCATGTGTCTGTCTGTCTGTGTGTGTCTGTCTGTCTGTCTGTCTGTCTGTGTGTAAGTGTGTGTGTGTGTGTGTGTGTGTGTGTGTCTTATGCGCATATCTCTCGGACCGTTAGTATGATGGATTCCAAACTTGACAGGTGTCTTGCTACGGGGACGAGTAAGTGCAGTGCCAAGTTTGACATTGTTTGGATTAGAAATGCAAAAGATATTGTTAAACATATATCGGTAAAAGAAGCACACAACGGCTTTTGCTGCTTTAGCGGCTGACCACCCCCCCCATCTCACCCTGCACACTGAGTGAGCTCAGCGCAGCACCAGACACAGAGAGGGTCGAAGAAAGCAGTGGTGCTTTGGTAGCTAAAATGGGAAATACATCTCTGAGCCACAAAAATGTGCAAAGTAGCACTATGTGATTAGAAATGTAGAAAATAATTTAATTATGTGAGCCCTACCATGTGTATTTTTGTGTGTGTGTGAGTAGGCCCCCTCGTCACCCCTTCATCATCATCAGCTGTGACTCCCTCTGATGAAGGGGCCTCGTCGCGTCCTTTCATCCCCGTCACCGATGACCCTGGAGCAGCCAGCATCACAGCTGGAACCAGGACTAAGACAAAAGAGGTTAGCCTGTCTGACTGAGCATACATGTTTGGTAGGATGCGGACCATATACTATATATATGCAACAATGTGTATTGTGATTTCCATTAATTGTGATTCTAGAAGTATTGCGATTCAACAGTATTGAGTATTGCCATTTTCTTTTTCTTCTTTAACAAAAACAAAAGTTGAATAATCCTCTTCTAGAGACATCGATCATGAGACATTTCTAAAAACTAATTATTTTCTAGAGAGAATGCACAGTCAGTCAGTCAGTCAGTCTGACATTTATTTACTTTGTAAAGAAGAACTTTAGGATCTTCTGCATGTTCTGCTTTCGCTCTGTTGTGCTGGAAACAGATATGATGCAGTCATCTTGAGCTGGGTGAGTGTGGCCATGGGGAACAGAAGGTCGAGACTGAATCAAAGATAACATCTTCTATTTGCATTTTCCAATATCAGTTCAAAACATACACAATGTCAATATAAATCATGTGACTGTTTTTGTGCTTTCTTACAGTAACAGTGACTCCTGCATCACTGCCCGCGGAGAGCTCTTCACCTGGGGCAAGGCTCGCTACGGACCACTGGGCCACGGAGACAGCCAGGACCAGCTCAAACCCAAGCTGCTCAGTTTTTCACGCAACTCCAAACACTGGGCTGTGTACATCTAGTGAGTGCACGGCAAGGTTTGTCAGTGCACTGAAAAGGCTCGGACATACCCTCGCCTGGTCAACCAGCAAGACCCCCCAACGCTGGGAAACTGCCCACACAGCTACTGGACTTGTTTTCAAAAGAACTTTAAGGGAAACTTTGCCGATTTACAATTAAATGGCATCATAATAGTGTATAGGTAGTATGTGTAAATGAACTAGGTTAAAGTTCCCTCCATCTTACCAGTGCCCAGATCTTCATACTCACAGGCCAGCAGAAAGCTAGCTGGCTCTTAGAGCTGTTGATGCAACTACAGATTGGACTTCCACTTAGGGACACAAAGAGTATAGAAGGGGGTCAAGAGAGAGAGAGCTGCCTCTCTCTCCCTTACTCAAACTCTGACTACAGGCCAAACTCAGATTAAACTGTCAAACTAGACAGCGCTGATCAAATAGAAACCAAGGTTCTCTTACTGTATTCTCTATTTCATGCCTAAGCAACCTTTAGCTTACCATGTAACTGTAATAAAAGATCATTTGTTACCACCCAGCCACCATGTTGATTCTGTGACGTGCTTGCATTACGTCAGAATAGTATCAAAGTAATCAGGGTAGTATCAAAGTAATCCCCGGATACTTGTCTGTACATCCAACATTTTTCAGCTTCTCTGTCACCATGTTTCAACTTCTTCTACGCATTATATATAATATTCAGCATCACAGTTTTTCTCACAACTTTTTCAAAATGTTCTGACTTCAGTTGTCTGTCCGTGTATCTTTCTTTTTTCAAAAAGATTTCAACTTTGTTTTCTCAGCATATTCAACAGTTTTCTCCAGAAATCAGAGAAAAAAGACACAGTATCAAAGTTATCATTTTTCAGCTTTCATCTTTTCTGTGTGTGTGTGTGTGTGTGTTATATATTCTGACTTCAGTTGTCTGTATGTATCTGACTTTAAAAAAAGAAAATGTTCAAACTATTTTCGAAGATAGTGTGAGTTTTTGCTCATAACATTTCAACTTGTTCTCAAAATATCCAGATTTTAGTTCTGTGTGGGCGAGGAGGTGGAGACAGAAATCATAATCTAGAAACGGCCATAAATTCACTCAGAAATCAGAGAAAAAATTAACGTCATCAAGGAGTAGCCAGGGCCGGATTGGAACTCATTTTCAGCCCTGGATTTTCATGCATTAGACCGGCCCACTTTACTTCACGAATGACTATATTAAAAAAATTGTAATCAAAACCTTAGTAGCCTATATAAGTCTGCAATAGTGCCCTGTTCTCTACATCCTTGTAACTCTGTGTATTTTGTAAAATATCATTATTTCCAAGTGTTGCTTAACAATGTAGATTTATTAGAAAAGTTAACATCTTAACAACAACCCAATGATGTTGAACAATATCAGAATCTGTTTCTGTGCAAATAAGTAATCACAGATTAAATAAAGAACAAGATACATTGTATTGCACTTTCTAATGACATCTATTTTTTCCTTTGAATATTTCATACAACTTTCATAATGGGTCACAAGTAATATTTGGGCATAAAAAGTGATTATATTGTAGCTAATCTGATCATGTTTGCTTGTTCCCACACTGTGATACAACAGCTTACAGTAGATGTGCCATCCACACTGACAGCAGCTATCCCTAATGCACACTACTGGCTCTGCTTCTGACACTAAATCACATTTTATAAATGAATAATAATTCTCAGCACAAATCTCTCCTTTTTACAAAGCTTTCTGATCAAGTCAAGTCAGTGTCATTATGGTAGTGCCGAATCATCTGGCATCATTAATTATCCCAGGACATTTTTCATATAGAGCAGGTCAACACCACACTCTTATTAATTCTTATAATATTCAGTCAATGATCGACCCTAGCTGCCCAAACCGGAGTTCTGGGCTCATATAGCTGCTGCTTGGTAACCTTACTGGCTCTTCATTGTCACTGTTAGCAGCAAACTGGACTAGTAGGACTACTAGCTGCTGCTGAGAGCTACAAGAACAAGTTTGATTCATAAACATAGACGCTGGTTTGCAGTCACTTAACTAACTAACCTAACTAACTTAGCTTACCCGTCTCAACGTCTTCATTTGGCGTTTTGCTAAAAATAGAAAAAGTTCATCTGGCCGCGTCACTTTCTAGAGCTCTACTTTTTAAATTGACGCCTTTTCAGTGCCGTTTTGCGCTTTCTATTACCCGTTCTTTTTGCTCGCGGTGGCATCCTCCAACAAGCACCAGTGACTTGTGTACGCTGGCGTTTTTTTTCTTTTTTTTTTAGCAAGGTGCTGCCGTCGGAGGACTCCGAACATAAATAGGTCATCATCAACCAGGCTGCACTCTGCGAGTGGGCTGCATGAATGAAGAGAACGGTGGGCTGCAAGAACAAATAAATACTGGAAATACAAAAAGTGGGCTGTGAGTGCAGGCAGTATAGGGACAGCATCCATAATATTCAACTATGATTTAAACCCAGTGCATTACCTGAACACCGGCCCTCACAACCAAACAACCAGACGGCCCGATTAGCCAATCCGGGCCTGGGAGTAGCTGAAAGGAAACATCACATATTTGTCCAACATCTTTCAGCATTTATGTCAAAATATTCAATCTACTTTTTTTTCTCAAAATGTTCCAACATTTTTTCCTATATATTATCTATAATATTCAGAATTTTGAACCATAATATTTCAACATTTTTATCCTAAAAATATTACAATCACAAAATATTCTCATATTCATATAAAAACAGGCTGCTAAACTTATTTTGAACTTTTTCAGTTTTTTGTCAGAATGGTGGAACATTTTCCTTAAATAGTCTGACTTTTTGTGACCGGTTTAGCTCAGTTGGTAGAGCAGGTGCTCATATGTAGAGGTTTACTCCTTGATGCACTAGCTGCAGGTTCAACTCCATCCTGTGACCCTTTGCTGCATGTCATCCTCCCTTTTCATGTCTTCTTCTGTCCTATGGAAATAAAGGCCTAAAATGCCCCAAAAAATTATTATGAATTTATTTCTCTTGTTTTTTTTCTAAAAGAAGCAGCAGAACTTGTTTTAAGCTTTATTTTTAATTTATTTTTCTATATATATTTTTATTTTTTATATACTATATATATTTGTGTGTGTGTGTGTGTATATTTTTGTTTTGAGCTTTTCTTAAATGTGATTCTTCTCCTCCAGGCTCCTGGCCCCGCCTCCTCCACAGGATCAGCCAATCAGAAGACAGGTGGGGAGAAACAGACAGGAGATCTGCTGATCATCGGACCTAAAAGACGACGTGACGTGATGTTGTTGACTCATCTGGTTTATATCATTATTAAATATATATATGACAACACGTCACATTGATCAAAGCTACATTTCTGTAAATAATACTTTCCCAATAAAAAAGATATTGGGCTGTGATTTTGGTGAAAAATGAAGCCCTGAAAATAAAGTTTCTGACTCACTGAGTATGTTTACATTCACATCAATATTATTTAATGTTTGATACAGGTCATGTAAACAGCATATTCTGGCTGGATATTCATAATGATGAAGATGTTTATGATGTGAGCTTTGTTGTATTATTGTTTTCAATTCATATTAAATATCAAGTTAAACTGTAAGACATAAAGAAGTATCTGGATGGAAAAAGATTTTTAAACTTCATATTTGGACAGAAAGTAGCTTTTGGGTGGAGTTCACCTTTTAAACGTCCTGGAGCTGCACACACACACACGCACACACACACAGACACACACACACACACACACACACACACACACACACACACACACACACACCTGTACAGCAGGGGGCGCTATGCACCTCCAAGCTGTTAGTTATCCTCCGTTAAAGAAGAGAAGAGGAAGAGGAGAAGAATGCCAAGTAGGTTTTCACAATACAGTAAAAACAGTCAAAATAAGAATATGTCAAAAATATTTGCTTTAAAGTTATTTGAGTCAAGTTGTTTCTAGTGGAAGCTTTGACGTTAGATGTAATTTCAGGCGGGCCTCTGGGACTTCATCTCCCAGAGTTCCTTTCAAAGACGTGTCGACTGTATGACGTCGGGAGCTTTACAGCTGGCTTCAGGCACGGCGATTATTTCCTGATCGTTCTTTGGTCTGAGCTGGGCTGTAAACATACTGTTATTGATTTGGTGTCCATGGTGTGACCAAGATTTTACAGTTTATGAATCTCAGCATTTCCATCTACATTTTGATTCACATTTATATTTTAAGTGTTAATAATGAATGGTCTGTGTGACACCCTGACATGTTCACATCGTGACTTGTTCCTTTTTCAGTTAACAAGTCTGTTTATACTGTAGCCGCTCCATGGGTGTGAAGTCCTTTTCACCTGACTTGGGTTTTCTTATCAGCTCTCACAGCAGCAACACGTGTTAAGAAGAAAGAAAGAAAACTGTGATTAAACTGTACTTCCCTTTAACTAGTAGACTTTGATACTTCTGTGATCAGACATCAAATCAAACAGAGAGGTACGGCTGCTCTTCTTTGTCTCCATCACTTCATGGTGATGAAGGAACATTGGGACGTTTCATATACAAACAGTACACAGACAACTGACCTTTTATTATCAATGATGTTTACTGAAGGTGCTCTGGTCAAGACATGCAGACAGCGTGTATTGTACTACTTCTACAACCGACTGCTCATAACTGCAGACTGTCACTGTTACACACTGATGTTATACACGGTACACAGTGTACACACTACCCAAACAACAGTGATAACTTTTCCTTGTATTTACAGCACATGAGACTGAAATAAAGAGAATAAGAGGATTTCCCTCCAAATGTGGAAATATAGTGAGCTATTCATATAAAAAGGACAAAAACACTGACTATGTTTACATGCACAATATACTCATTTTCCTCATTCTGAAAAAAAACATTCCACCTAAGCTGTTTACATGGCTAATGAAAATGTAAATGAACTGCTTATCTACACATGTATGAGGTATCTAATAATAAAGTAAGTCAGAGTCTCCAACAGAGCCAGAGGTCCTCTACTCCTCACTGAGGTAGACCTGAACACCATCACACCAGTCCAACCAGTGGAGTCCAGCCGGCCAATCACTGGTCCCCAGAGACCCTCACACCTCACTACATTCATCTTTTTAAAGCAGAATGAGCCTCACGCAGCTACAAAGAGACAAACTACTCACATTGAGGGTCACATTTACATTCTTTAGATGTGTTTTTCACCGGCAACTCTTCATAACATCCAAGGCATCAGACGGCCCCCCCCCCACTTCCATGGATCCATCCCAATTCTTCTAGCAGATGGTGACGTTGATGAGAACACAGCTAGAAGTTAATACATGAAGTCAAAGCCAACTGTGAGAGCTGAAGGGCAGCAACAAGTCTGTTACGCCCGCCTTCACACTGGCAGTTGAAATCAGTTCCGTAATACGCAATACGCCCCCAGCGGACGTCGTACTACACCGTTGAAAAGCTTCGGAAGTGACTCACAAAAATGTCAGAGAGACTAGAACGACGGATAAGTGTCTGAATGTCCGATTCTCTCTGACCTCTCTTATGAAGCTATAAATAGAAAGGCTGGTGGGTGGAGAAAAGTTGCCCAGGACGTTGACATGTCAGGTCGGTTAAATGTGATATATAGCGGTATAATATCAATAGTTAGACGTCTTTTGCTAGCTAACCAATAAGCATTAGCAGGTTTGTTTATCAGTACCATGGCAACACTAACTTCCGTCGGATAGGAACCGTCCGTAGCTTTTCGCAAGAGTTCAATTTTTTGAACGCATCCGGATGACCAACTGACACCATTTTTTTCGCACCGGATTTGTTCGGATCCGGTTCGGACCCATTCGCATGCGGTCTGCGAATCTCCACAGGAAATGAATGACTTCCGTCGTTTCTAAACCGTATCGGAGCTGATTTCAACTGCCAGTGTGAAGGCGGCGTTAGTTCTACCTCCATCTGAAGCCACAGGACACAGCCAGCCCCCCTCCCTCCCCCATCCTTACTATCTTCACTACTACACATATGTTTGGATTTAAACTGTTTACATAGTTTTTATACCCCTGGACAATAACTGCACATTCCTGCACTAATGTACACATTCAAATCATACTTTATTTACAGTTGTTGATTTTGAAGATGTTGCTTAAAGTTGTGAAGTCCAAAAACTGTAAGCCTCCCCCCACCCACACCGATTTGTGTTCATTATTACAGACTTTTTGTTTTTCCACACAAAATTAAACAACATATTGACAATTATTTTCGATACTCCACAATCAACATCCAAAGAGGCCGCCAAATAAGCAAGCCTGTAAATTCCCTCCGCTGTTGTCAGTATCTCTTCCTCTCAATGATAAGTCTGTTTGGAGCCAGTCGATTCTGGATGGTGTTGAGCAGTCCTTATTGGACCAGGGTATACTGTCTGTCATTTGGAAACTGTTCCCTCCAAACACATCCTTAAAATCTTCCCTCTTACATATAATTTTGTATTTAAACTGTAAGCTTTTACAGCCTGGACAATAACTACACATTTATGCTCTAATGTACACATTCAAATCAGACCCTTTATATACGTAGTCTTATCTTTTTCAATAAGCTGCTGATTATAAACCTCTGTTTGGATGAGAGCATCATATCAGTTGAGTCAGACAGCCAGCAGGTGGCAGCACAGCACCTTCTCTTTCTTTACACATGTTCAGTTCAGCAGGGAACAGCTCACAGCTCTTTAACTTATGGAGTTTTAATTCTACCGTCACTGTATTAGAGGAACATTTAGGCTACAAAATAAAGATCATCACCATGGCAACAGACACATGACATCACACACCAGAGTGTCCAAACCAACAGTTCATTCATTTCAGAACCAGAAAACACAACAGAGACCAAACTCACTCAGTTCTACTACAATGACCATAGCAGGTGCTACAAACCAGAGATATTTAAACAAGATTAACCCCACAGCAGCTACACACACACACACACACACACACACACACACACACACACACACACACACTCACACACACACACACACACACACACACACACACACACACACACACACACACACACACACACACACACACACACACACACACACACACACGACACACACACACACACACACACACACACACACACACACACACACACACACACACAGACACACACACACACACACACACACACAGACACACACAGACACACACACACACACACACAGACACACACACACACACACACACACACACACACACACACACACACACACACACACACACACACACACACACACACACACACACATATATTAGTGTCCAGTGTTAATAATTAAAGATGCCGATCATGTGCTGAGGCTTTGAGAAGAAATAAAGCATGATGTAATGCAGTCAGACAGCCAGCAGGAGGCAGCTTTCACCCTGTTCTCTGAGGATCATTTCACTGGAGAGTCTTTCACTGACGGGGAGTCTGCAGAATAATCAGCTCCAACACTGGAGGGACAAAAGGCCCAGAGGACAGACAGAAACAGAACTGCATTCATGCATCAATATGTGAAAAGAGTTCATCTATATGTTACGTACAGTTGAGTGCATCTGTTTTCTATCAGATCAGCAGTTTGTCTGCAGGTAAACATGTTTCTGTGTTTCTTGGATCAGTTCCAACAAGTTACTTTATCTGAATGCAAAACATGTTACGTCACATTTAGGTTATTCTGCCAAAGACACACCCATGAAGCTGAACTGATTCTAACAAGACAAATATATAAAACTAAAACACACACACATTTAGACACACCTATATAATTGAGTCTTCAGCTTCATAATAAAGAAATGAAATAAAGATGATCTGAGAGCTGATTCCAACTGTGTTTGGTCCAAATGGTCCACAGAGAGAGAAGAGGAGACTAAATCATGAAGGTCACAACTGCATGATAGGCAAGGCAAGGCAAGGCAAGGCAGCTTTATTTGTATAGCACATTTCAGCAACAGGGCAATTCAAAGTGCTTTACATAAAACATTAAAGAGCAGTTATAAAACAATTTAAAAACATTAATAAACAAATTAAAACAAGAATAAAATTGATAGTGCAGTATAAGAATAAAAGTTACAGTGCAGTATAAGAGATTAAAGTTAATAAAATAGATTATTTAAAGAAAAGCAACATCAAAAAGATAGGTCTTTAGCTTAGATTTAAAAGAACTGAGAGTTGCAGCGGACCTGCAGGTTTCTGGGAGTTTGTTCCAGATATTTGGAGCATAAAAACTGAACACTGCTTCCCCCTGTTTAGTTCTGACTCTGGGGACAACAAGTAGACCTGTCCCAGACGATCTGAGAGGTCTGGGTGGGTCATAATGTAGTAGCAGATCAGAAATGTATTTTGGCCCTAAACCGTTTAGTGATTTATAAACCAGTAAAAGTATTTTGAAATCAATTCTTTGAGGCACTGGAAGCCAGTGTAGAGACTTCAGTACTGGAGTGATGTGATCCACTTTCCTGGTTTTAGTGAGGACTCGAGCAGCAGCGTTCTGAATCAGCTGCAGCTGTTTGATTGATTTTTTAGGGAGACCTGTAAAGACACCGTTACAGTAGTCAAGTCTACTGAAGATAAAAGCATGGACAAGTTTTTCCAGATCCTGCTGAGACATAAGTCCTTTAACCCTTGATATATTTTTTAAGGTGATAATAGGCTGATTTTTTTAATTATGTTAATGTGGCTTTTAAAATTTAGGTCTGAGTCCATGACTACACCAAGATTTCTGGCTTTGTCTGTTGTTTTTAACATTGTCATTTGAAGCTGAGCGCTGACTTTCAATCGTTCCTCTTTTGCTCCAAAAACAACCACCTCCGTTTTTTTCTTCATTTAATTTAAGAAAGTTCTGGCACATCCAATCATTAATTTGTTCAATGCACATATTTAATTGTTGTATTGGGCTATAGTTCCCTGGCGATAAGGTTATGTAAATTTGTGTGTCATCTGCATAACTATGGTAAGTTATTTTGTTGTTTTCCATAATCTGAGCCAGTGGAAGCATGTAGATGTTGAACAGAAGAGGGCCCAGAACTGAGCATTGGGGAACTCCGCACGTCATGTTTGTATGCTCAGATGTATAATTACCTATAGACACAAAGTAGTCCCTATTCTTTAAATAGGATTCAAACCACTTTAGTACTGAGCCAGAAAGACCAACCCAGTTTTCCAATCGGTCAAGCAATATGTCATGGTCTACCGTATCAAATGCAGCACTGAGATCAAGTAACACTAAGACTGAAATTTTGCCACTATCTGTGTTTAAGTGGATGTCATTAAAGACTTTAACAAGAGCCGTCTCGGTGCTGTGGTGTGGTCGAAAACCTGACTGGAAGGCATCAAAACTGTTGTTTAGCAATAAGAAAAGGTTGAGTTGTTGAAAAACCACTTTTTCTATGATTTTACTTAAAAATGGAAGGTTTGATATTGGCCTATAGTTGCTCATTAGTGTCGTGTCTAGATTGTTCTTTTTTAGGAGTGGCTTGATGACTGCAGTTTTCAGGGCCTGTGGAAAGATACCTGAGAGCAGAGATGTGTTTACAATCTGTAGAAGATCTGAAGCCAAACACTTCGAAACATTTCTGAAAACACCCGTTGGTAGAATATCAAGGCAACAGGAGGAGGTTTTCAGATGTTGTATAATGTCCTCCAGGTTTTTAAGGTTGATCGTATGAAATTGTGTCATGTTGGAATTTGTTTTGCGTGCACATTGTGACAACACATATCCTGTACTTGATAAGGAGGCACTGACTGTTTGTCTAATTTTCTGAATTTTGTCTGTGAAGAAGGAGGCAAAGTCATTGCAAGCCTTGGTAGACAACAGTTCAGATGCTACTGGTACTGGAGGGTTTGTTAATCTATCAACAGTAGCAAACAAAGCACGTGAATTATTATTGTTTCTGGCGATAATGTCAGAGAAAAAAGGACCGTCTTGCATTTCTTAGTTCCAGATTATAAATGCGAAGTCTCTCTTTATAAGTGTTATAATGGACCTGGAGATTAGATTTTTCGCCAACTGCGTTCAGCTTTTCGACACTCTCTTTTTTCTGTTCTCACACCTATAAAATTTCTCCATGGAGATCTTTTCTTACCAGAGACAGCTTTGACCTTAGTGGGAGCAATAGCATCAATAACAGTTGTAATTTTACAGTTGAAATTATCTACAAGCTCAGTGACTGAGGCCCCAGTGAGGGTGGGTGTAGAGGAGAAAAGCTGAATGAATGATTCACTGGTGTTTTCAGTAATATACCGTTTTCTGATTAACTTTGTTTGAACACTTTTGGGCACAGAGATAGTGCCCTTAAAGAAAACACAGGAATGATCAGAGAGAGCAACATCAGTCACCACAACCTTGGGAATGTTCAGACCCTTGGAGATAATCAAGTCCAGAGTGTGCCCCTTATTGTGTGTGGGCTGTGTCACATGCTGAGTCAGTCCATAGCTCTCAAAAAACACAACACAGTTCTTTGGTCCCTCGGTCCTGGGGGTTTGTCAACATGAATGTTAAAATCACCAGCAATAATTACACGGTCAAAGTTAATACAGATTATAGACAGCAGTTCATTAAAATTGTCAAAGAAGGATGCACAGTATTTAGGTGGCCTGTAGATATTTAGAAGTAGAGCTTGAGGGGAGGATCTTAGCTGAAGAACCACATATTCAAAAGAAGCAAAATTTCCGTAAGATATTTGCGTACATTGGAATGAGTCATTAAACAAAATGGCAACTCCACCTCCTTTCTTATTCACTCTATTCTCACTCATAAAACTAAAGTTAGGGGGGGCTGACTCAATGAGAACAGCAGCACTGTTATTATGGTCCAACCAGGTTTCAGTTAAAAACATAAAATCAAGATTGTTCTTGATAATAAAATCATTGATTAAAAATGATTTTCCCGCCAAAGACCTAACGTTTAGTAGGGCTAATGTTAGTGCGTTTTCATTTTTTGGGACAGACTGTGGCTGATGAGGAATGGATGCTAAATTTGCAAAGTTTGCAGTTACGTGCTTATTCGCCATTCTTTTTCTATTACCTATCACAACATAAATTGTGGAAGAATCTAATACGCAGGGCCCAGGCTTGTCTTGGAAAGAGTCATGAGTGCTACTATGCATGCAGCCTGGACCCGGCCCATATCAGTTAATGCTTACTGCATTTTGCACACAAGCATCCTTATCAGTTTGGGGAGAAGGAGTTAGCTGCCGTCCTTGAGGGGGCAGAGGTGCCTGGCGTTTTACGATGGGAGAAGGAAGGGGGGGCATACTTGGTTCCAGCATTCACCAGCTGCTTCATCTGGTCAGTGAACTCCAACATGGGGGATGTGGGGAAAGAGGGGAGAGCGACATATCCTTAAAGAGGTCCTCATAGCTGTCGTGGTTGTCACAGGGGCTTGAGGAGTGTTGCACGGGTGAGAAGGGGGGTTGAGATTTCTCATCTCTGCTCTTTGGTCTCCCATGGTCAAATCTTTGCTCAGGTGGGGGCTGTGGTGGCTCACTGCCGCACTTTGTTGTTGTGTCTTCCTCTTGTTTTGGTACATCTTGTCTCGTGCCCTTGGCCAAGGGAGCAGATGTGTGGCGCAGAAAGTAAAGTAGGCTAGAGGTGAACAGCTTTACTCCTGGCTTGTTAAGGAATAGTCCATCTGCTTTAAAAAGATGTCTGCAGCCCCAGAAAATGTTAAAATTGTCAATGAACTGCAGAGAATGGTTGGTACATGCATTTGAAAGCCATCTGTTCAGTGCCAACAGTCTGCTGAATCTCTCAGCTCCTCCTCTGACTGGCGGTATAGGGCCACTGATAAACACCTTTGCGTTTACGGAGCTGACTGCGTTCAGCAGATTCATAAAGTCACGATTCAGCACCTCAGACTCTTGCTTTACAACATCATTTGACCCTATGTGCAGTACAATGTTCTTCACAGTTGGGTGTGCTGCTACGATATCTGGGATTCTTTGGGCCAAGTCAGACACCATGTATTTGGGAAAACAGAGTATTTTGGTGTTTTTACTGCTTTTTATATCTTTCACAGCAGAGTCACCCACAATCAGAGTTTGGGGCCCAGTCGTTAGCTTTCCCTGTAGCTTTTTACTTTTAGAATTGCTCTCAGTCCTTACCCTGCTGTGTGACGATGAGACGTAATCCAGGTCATGTCCAGGGTCCTGTAGCAGAGGAGCAAATCTGTTCTTCACCTGCACACGCAGTTGTTGGGGAGGCATTTTGTTGCTGATTTTCCCTTTTGCAGCTGTCCACGACTGTGTCCTACTAAGTACAGGGGTTGAAGAGGCACTCTGCCTGGGTGGTAATGCAGGCCAGCCGGTCATATCACAAATCTCAGGGCGCTGTGTCCTGCCCGTTAGTCGTCCTCCCATTTCCCAGGAAAATGATTTACTCTTAGGCTTTGCACCAAAAGAGTTCCAGGGAGGACTGCCACTTGTTGATTTATTATCCGTTCCAGAGCCCTCTTGTTTCTTTGTGGTCTTGCTGGTGCTAGTTAGCCGTATGTTAGCATGCTTTTGTCCATTGTTTTGGGTCACTGGTAAAGTGGTGTCATTTCCACATGATCCGTTCACTTCCAGGTTTACTTCTAACCGGTAAATTTTGGTTTCCAGAACTACAATCTTCTGCAGGAGTTTGTAGTAGTCCTCTATGGAGAAGGGTGGCATCTTGCTGCTAATTAGCTTTAGCTACAGTCACTTTAGGACAGGCTTGAGCTATTGGTAGGCCTCGGTCACGCAGAAATATGACAATGGCCTACTATGTCTACAAAAAATGTATAGTCCAGTGATTTATAAGTATCCAAGAGCCGCTGCTCATAGTTTCTCTCAGAGGAAAAGCAAGATTCTCAGCAGAAATATGCAAGCAGAAGCAGGAGCAAGCAGTAGAGCGTCTGCACTATAAGAAGCAGGAAGCAGAAAATAGGACGATAGGACGATTAAGGAATGTCCCGCCCCACTCTGCCTCTGATTGGCTAGTACTTCAATGGTTGGATTGGTTAGATGAGGAGTGAGATTGGTTAGGTTTAGGGTAAACATACCAGGATAAGCCAATCAGAGGCAGAGTAAGGCGGGACATGTCTTCACCATCCTGGGAACCACAAACTCTTACAGGAAGACAGAATCAGACATAAAGCTGAACCCAGAGAGATCTACACACACATTTAACTATTAGGAACCAAATATAGCTGCATATATATGAAAGATATAATACAACAATGACCAACAAACAGTTCAAAGTGTTTCTGTAACTTAACAAGAGAACAAGTAGTGTGATGCTGCAGAGAGAGAGAGAAGCGTTAATAAAGTAGACTGAGGTCAGTCAGTGCTCTGTGTGTGTGTGTGTCTGAACAGTAAAGATGGCTGCTGCTTCCTCTTTCCTGCTCCACCTTCTTTATAGTCACAGTTTTTATTCAAACTGCAGAATAACGTCTGGTGAAAGCCCCTGAACTAAAACATCCTGTGAGGTTTAGTTTTCGGTTAATCATTCCAGTATAAGATTACTAATGCAGCTTGTTTACTTTTACAGTTCACATCCTCAGATGTCAATCTTTTTTGTTTGATATTGTATATTGTCATATTCTTTTGCTTTGCATTATCTTGCATGTTGTTGTTTTCCTGCCTCGGGACTACAGGGGAAAATTAGCATTTATGCTATAACCTGGCTCATTTACAGTCTGTACAGAAATGTTAGATTGTTCATTAATGTGCACTGTCCCGAATAAATAAATAAATAAATAAATGTTTTGCATGGGTTAACCCACTCAAAGGGTACGCTGTAAAATCCAAACTGTGGATACGCGGGCACGGCCACCATTATGGTACAGACATGCCACGCCTCCTAATGTCAGTGTAGTTTGTAATGAGGCAGGAGGTCTATCCACAATTAAAATCATAATGTAACTTGGTTATATTAACAATGCAGGTTTTTAAACCAACACACTTTTTGCAAACTCTCATATTACTGCTAATTAGTTACGAAAATAGGGTTTTAAAAACATTTGAGGTGAGAAATAGGCAATAATGTCACAGTTTTGATTTGTCACTGAATTGTATTGAAGTGTTGATTATTAAAAACAAACTCTACTTGGGTTGAAGTAGAACCCAAGTGACTTACTTGATCAATAAATGTGTTGTTATTGTCCTTAACTTAAAAGTGAATATTTTTGTTTCTTTTTTTAACATGGAGGACAAAAATTAGGAAACTAAACCATGAAGGTGCTTGTGATCCATAATCCTGCAGCCAAGGAGCATACAGCAGACGTGTCGATTGCGATGGAGTGAAACCAATTGAACCAATGAACGTGTGTGGAAACCGAACGGAGGCATGTGTGCTGTTCATGGGGTTGATCTACGTCCTGAAACTTGAGTATTCCAAGAAGCTTGAGTATACTTAAAGTATTTCAGAAACTCTTTTGCTGCTTGACAGAGCAAAGCTGCTCAAGAAGGTCCAGAGCCTCAAAAGTAAGCTAATGATGAACTGGTTGTCACCGTGCTCAGGCACAGAATTCTTTTAGGCTGCAAATGTTACTGTTATAAGATATGTAATGTAGGTAGAATTTACCCATTATTGTATATTTGCTTGCTGACTAATATACTTGCAGTAAAATTTAAACAATTTGCATGTGTTGTATTTACTACCCTCAAAAATCCGTTTTTACAGCTTACCTTTCCTTACTCTTTACACATTAAACAGTTCTACCCCAAAACACGTTGATTATGGTTTTTATTATGAAGGATTTAATTGGAGGATGGGAGTTTTATTGTAGAAGCAATAGAGAAGTCTGCCACAATAAACACATACTCTGTACCTTGCATCAGATGACCTGCTGCTGCAACAGCCAGATGCCCTGAAACAGGAAACTAAATTAAGAACAACATTTCGTCTCTCTCTATACTTAAAACAGTTTTATCATCTAGTTACAGGGAAAAGGTAAGCAGCGTTTATCAGTGAGAGAGAGAGGGTTTATGGTGCTGCTCCTGCTCATTGATGAACATATACTTAATATATTAGGGTTATACAACCTATACGACTGCTGCACTGCACAGATATTTAAAAGATTAGTTCATGTTTGACTCACTTCACACTGAATAAATTACCTTATGTGGAGTCTAAACTGAGTTACTGTGACATTGATGCTGTTTTTTTGTTTTTTTTTGTTCCCTTTAAACAAACCACTTCCTCTGTGCACTATTCTCAGCAGCTTTGCATTTTCTCATGCATCAAGAAACCATAACTGAAAAAAACCCAGAGAGTCTGTAAGAGATCACAATGTGTTGTACAAGTACTCAATTAATGTTATGTACAAATGCTCTTTTAATGCCACTTTCTACGTCTACTCAGAAGGAAATACTCTCCACTTTCTGGGTAATTGTGACACCATTTCCATGTATATTTTTTAAAAGCATCAATACAGTCAATACGATGACCTGCCTACCTTCAAAGACCCGCTATGAGCTGGAGCTCTGTCAGGATCTCACACACGAGCTAAGCTGCAAGCTGCGCTGTGTACTTTAGAAAAATGTTTGGAAGTTTTTCAAGGATATTGAAAATGAACCACAGTAGTAAATGCAGTGTTCCAGGCTGTACAATACTGGCCCAGAGAAAAGTGTTTAGGACGAGGAGATATCGGACAATGGAGAGGGACTTACTTCCTGGATCTAACACAGCGGTGCAGAGGACGTGCCTGCAGGGCAGTAGCTACAGGTGTCAGCTGTGATTCCTTGGTGGAGTTTTTTATGTCCCAAGGGTAACGTTACACAACACTAGTTGTAATGAAAGTGTTGAAACTTTGCATTGGTGTGTGTGTGTGTGCGCGTGACACACTGGAGGATGAAACTGTAACTAAACTGTGTATTCAATTCAATTCAATTTTATTTATAGTATCAAATCATAACAAGAGTTATCTCGAGACACTTTACAGATAGAGTAGGTCTAGACCACACTCTATGATTTACAAAGCCCCAACAATTCCAACAATTACAGTAATTCCCTCAAGAGCAAGCAGTATCTGGTGCTTTTGAAGTTTGAAGCAAGCTGGTGATATTTTCTCTTGGCTGTTTTAGCCGCGGCTTGCGGGTCAGTGTATATTTTGGTCATTAAATTTTCATTTCATAAACAGGTATTCAAAAACAGAATAACAAGTGGTTATTTGATTTTCGTTTTAAAACACAAAATTTGAAATTGAAATACAAGGCGTTTTTCCTTTTCATTGTCAAAAGGGGATGGGAGAAATTTAAAATATGCTTTGATTTTCATTTTCTATTTCATATTACAAAAAATAAAATCACTCGAAAAAATAGAAATGAAAAAAGGCCTTGTATTTCAATTTTAAATTTTGTATTTTAAAACGAAAATCAAATAACCATTCGTTTTTTTGTTTTTTAATATCTGTTCATGAAATGAAAATCGAATGACCAAAACATACACTGACCCTTGCGCCCGGGTCTGTACTTTTAGAAGTCTATCGGTAACTTAACAGAGAGTGTGTCTCTGTGTGTGTTTGTGTGTGTGTTGTGCGCCGGACATGTGTGAGTGTGTGTGTGTGTGTGTTGCGGTGCAGCTCTTTGTCTGCATCCAATCAGTGCGCAGCTGATATCTAAATATTCATGAGTATGACCAAAAATGTATATCACTGTATTTTTCAAGATTCTGGCAGTTTCACGGTATATCACGGGATTTTCTTTTTTTGGGTCTTTATATAGGTTTATAATGGCTTATTCTACTGTCAGTATTCAGTACTGTCAGAATATAAAAACAAACGTTTCAATGTCATCACGTTTACTAGAAATTTTAATTTCTAAAGTGTTTGCTTGGCTCCACACCATATAACGTTATATGAAGGAGAATGACATTATATAACGTTATATGAAGGAAAATGAACATTATATAACGTTATATGAAGGAGAATGACATTATATAATGTTATATGAATGAGAATGAACATTATATGACGTTATATGAAGGAGAAAGAACATTATATAACGTTATATGAAGGTGAATGAACATTATATAATGTTATATGAAGGAGAATACACGAAACAGTTACAGAATCTAAACTAGTTTTTTTTGTTGTGCAAAAGACAAAGTAGTAAAATAAATTAAATAAATACACATATCAACAACTTTAACATGCTTCCTTTTCAAAACAAAATAGTTGTCAGATTGCTGTTTAAACGCTACCTTGACCACAGGTAACGTTAGGTTGTAGTAAAGTAGGCGTAGCTCCGCTGTCAGCTTGCTTCGCTGTTTGAATAACGTTAGCGGTTTGGCAGAAATATTTCAGCGAGACAAGACATGTTAAATCCAGTGTTTTAATCATTGCTCTGAACTGTCTTTCCAGCCTGGTCTCACTGAATTCCGTAAAATGGGCACGGACTGGTAACAGCTCATTCCGTGGTGGTGGTACGGAATGTGTGAAAATTCCGTGTGGCCACCACGGAAAACAATGCCAATGTAAAGTCAATGAGAAGATGACGTGGCACGGTAGTAAGTAGTATATAAGGCCGGAATTCCGCGTAAGAGGGTTGGTTGGGTTGGTTGGGGTGGTGGATGGGTAAAACAAAGGACTTTCACTCAGGAGAGCGAAGTTCGCGTCCCGCGTGTGTCGGTTGTCGGTTGTGTTTTTATTTTTTTTTTTATTTATTTTTTTTTAAGCGTGTCCCGCGTGTGGCACGGAACCGTAAGCCCACCCACGACCTTTTCCTGAACCCAACCGTCCCGTTCTTGTCGCGTGTCACGGAACCGTAAGCCCACCCACCGTTTTTTCACTCACCGGACTTTCACTCAGGAGAGCGGAGTTCGCGTCCCGCGTGTGGCGTTTGCCGGTTGTGTTTTTATTTTTTATTTAACTGGCTATAGTTAGCCTGTACGTATGCTAACGGGATTAGCTAACGTTGCGCAGCCAGCCAGCAACTTCGGCGATCGGCAGTAGTTTCGGCGAACTAACCGCGACAGTATGTTGCCCACAATCAACCTCTGCTGTTAAAAGCAGTCAATCTGCGGTGATGTTTTGAAATGGTGACACATGGATGTGTTAGCTGTCAAGGTTAGCTCACCGAAGCTGCTTGCTGGCTATGCAACGTTAACTAATGTCCGCTAGCATACATACAGGCTAACTAGAGCCAGTTAGCTTAGTGCAACTAACTAACTAACAAAAACCATCTTGTAGGAGCGAAGTTTAACGTTTCATTCAATAAAGTTATGGTACAAAAGGAGCACTAACGCCACAAGTCTTATGTTGACAACATGGACGCAGATATAGGAAACTCCGAAGGCAGTTGTAATATTTACCTAGCCGGCTAGACTAACGCTGCTGCGCTAACGTTAGCGAAGCGTCGGCGTAGCGTTAGCTAGCTGTCTAAACTTGTGAAAAGCTGAACAGCATCCCCGTCCAAGTAATAAATAAACACCAGGTAAATATGTTGTTACTGGAGCTAGTAGCCTACCATCAAAACGTGAGATATCTAATCATGATATCAATCATATCTATGTGTTTACAACCATCGGGGGATTTCACAGGTGGGACTGGCAAGTTAGCACATAGCTAGCATGATGCCTTGTATTTTCTAGATCTAGATACGTTTAACGGTACTTATCTGAACTAACGACATGATCACTGTCACTAGATATAAATAAAACATTGACTTTCACTTGGTGCTATTCACAGACAGTAAAAACCCCTCTTCCTCATCCCAGTCAGTCACCATAGTTCTAGTACCAGGCTGATACACGTCTCCCCAACGTGACGTCATCACCGAATTGTGGAAGAAAAAACACTAATACCAAAAACGACAAAAACCTGTCCTTTAACACTATTTTGAGACATTTTTAACAATGATATACATATATTGAGTGCTATATGTACCTATTAATCAACAGTGGTGGTTAACTTGCAACATGGGCTTTAACTAGTCATTTAATTTGCGTCATCTTTGCTGGCTTAACTGAACTGAAACGTCCGCCTTTAAAGGCCGTGACTTTACTATGCTCTGTAACCGGCTTACAGTCACCTTTACTCGTACTATGTAGTGGTTTGCTGTGAAACTTCAACAGTCTGTTCAGACATACTGTCTGATAAAGATCTGCAGTTTCTCTCTTCCAACATTGAAGAGGAACTGGCACCACATCCTGACACAGATGAGAGGGTGGGGCAGGTGCACATTTAAAATGTGCTTTAAGCCTTTTGATACCATCCACTCCACCCACTAAGTATCTTTCATTTTGTTTTCTGATTACAGGAACAGACCAAGACAGGAAAAATGGCGCCGTACAGACTTCATTTCCCTCCTCAGCAGAACTCTAACTGAAGCAAAGGCCTACCTCTTCAGTTGTTGATTGCATGTTTACTTAATTCTTTGCACTGTAAAAATCTCAGAAAAAAATTATATTAAATCACCTTTTCTTTAATTATTAACTCCTGAGTGTTATAAGATAAACAAACTGTAATGGGAGCTCCCTGTTTATAACAAAATGCTTAAAGAGCAAAACATTTATGAGATGCTGCAGTTTTAAGAGCAATAGGAGCAGTGTTGGGAGTAACAAAAAGTTACAAAAGTAACGCAATTACAGTAATGTATTCCTTTTTGCAGTAACGCAGTAATATAACGCATTACTAGTTAAATTTGGGTAATATTATACCCGTTACAATCCCAGTAACGCATTTAACGCGAAACTATGTTTTAATCACACTATAATTGGCCATTTCCTTTAGACTGTTTTAAACTAAACAACATGGATTTCTTATTCAAGTGCTTTAAACAAACATTTTACAACTATGCCGTACTTCAATACAACTGTAAGGTACTTTTAATTGAGTATTTTCATTTTTCTCCTACTTGCCTATTGTACATTTTACTTATCTATTTGTATAGCTTTATTTACTTTGCATATTCATATTAATTATACAAAATAATATGAAAGATCTATGATGTATCAGAGTAGATAAAGAGGAGACTTTATTGATCCAGTGGTGAAATTAACAAGCTACCTGCCAAGTCAAACTTCCGCTGTTATTTTGGTGAAAATTACAATTCAAAGGCAGTAATATTCGAATATAAGTAATTACTCTCAAATGTCAGTAACATGTAATCTATAATGTATTACATTTTGGAAGTAACTTGCCCAACATTGAATAGGAGAAAAAACTCCTTTGTTCAATGTGCAATAAATCAGCTTAATTAGCACATCTAGTGTAAATTTTCTTTTAGAGAGTTCTCCGGTAGTATTGTGTAAAATTGTGTATATTGTATGTATAGGAAACATTTTTGCACTGTATGTCTTTGTTTTCTTGTCTTTTTGTTATTTGTACGGTGTTAACTGTATGTGGTTTACACCTTTAGAAAAACAAAAGTTACTGCACGTAACCCTATAATATATCCTGGTTCATTACTCACTGAACATGGTGATGACCTCATCGCCGTGACTTCATCGCCGCGACCGCGCTGACTACTAGAACCATGAAACCAGTGTGAGAGGGTTTCTCTAAATCCTGGAGACATGTTGGACAAAGGGGTCTTCAGCTGAGACCAGAGACCCTCCATCAGATTCAGATCTTAGTCTCTCAGGATCACATCCTCCCCCCAGTCTCTGATCCTCCTCTACACAGTTAACATGTTAATATATTAATATAACACACACAATATGAGCTTTCATATTTGGAGAGGCTTTATTTGTGTTCAAAGAATAAAAAACACACAAAAATGAATACATAAAAGTAACAACTTGATACAAATGTAGCAAATATGTTTAAGGCCCATTAAGGTATCTGAATGTTAAAACTGAGTTATCAACTTCCATCATGTCTCTGATCATTATTATTTCATCCATTGATTCATATTAAATAATTATCAACTGATTTCAAAGATCATCACTTTGGTATAGTTCACATTTCATAACATTTGCTTTAGCAAACATCATGTAATTCTACTTCATAGATAATAAATCCAGTTTAAGGTCTTATTTAGAGACTCGTCTTCTATGTCCCCCTTGAGATATTCTGAGCTGCATCAGATGATTTTATAATTACAATAAAAACAATATTCACAATGTAATTAACTCCTCAGTTTAAACTATTCAAGGTTAGTTGATTTTAAATCATTAGCTGGAAATATATTATTCTTAGAAGGCACCCTGATGCTTTATATGGCCGAGCAGAAAACAATCATTTAAAATTCCCTCAATATAAAATGTATTATTACCAAAACACCCGAACAAGAGACATGTTGAAGAGTTCTCTACACCTGATTAGAAGATATTTGGTGGGTGCTCCGTCTGCTGATATTTACAACTAAAGAAACCTTATTTCCTATTAAAAGTTTGCTGGGATACAGCTCAGCGTTGAATTTGTTATTGTTACATACATAATATTATCACATTTAATCTGTTTAATGGACTAAAGTATTTCTGTGTATTACTGCTGAATTGACATTGTCTGAACATCTCTATGTTCTTCATTCAAACATCACTCTGCTCTTAAACAACATTTTAACTGACCTACATTTGACTTTTATCTGAAATATTTTTTGAATATCGAGTAATTTCGTTTTTACTTGAGGAAAATGTATTTAAAGTAAAAGTAGTTTTTTTCTTCTTTGAAGCAACTTGTTGTAAAATGTTCTAGTTCTCTAAAGGTAAAGTTTATTACTTAGTCTGACCCTCCTCTGGGACCAACTCATCATGGAGACCCATGAAGACAGTCAGGTGTTAAGAGATCTTGGAGATGTTAGATGAACTTATCGGCTGATGCTTCATCATCAGCAGTTTGTCCTGATCTCTTGTTCTTGTGTATTTAATATATCAGGACACCACCCACTGCAGCAGCTACAAGAACCAGAACACCTGCTGCCGGTCCACCGTATCGGCCTCCAGGAGAGGAGTTTCTAACCTCAGAACCTGAAGACAAACAATAGTTATCAATAAAAGTCATGGTACTTCTAAAGACCTCCATCAGGTGTAACACTACAGAAGGGATGTTAATTATCAGGGATATCACAGGACTTTATTACCACGAGGTCAACACATGAAGAAGCTCCTCACTGAGATACGTGTTGACATGACTCATCAATAGTTCAGGTCTAATCCTTCAGGAAATGTTGTTTAATATTAGATCTGATCTCTTTCATAGTCAGTGATTCAAATGAACACAGGCACTCACTCTCTGGTAACCTAGCAACGTAGGGAGTGACAAGCTAACAGCCAATCATGTAACAGTATCAAGTTTGGTTGCGCCATATCATTGTCTCGTGTTGAATTCTTCAATACCAGAGTGGAGTGATAAATGGAAAATGAGTGCCGCAGGGAGCGAGGAAGTTGTTGATGAAACAGGAAAAGTCAGCTCGTCTGACCATAGTCTGCAAATTATGCAAGACCGTCTTACATATTCTTTAATTTTGCACCTCGATGTTTAGAGATAATTGTTACGTGTTCATTGTGATTTTAAACTAATTCATTTATTTTTTAGTTATTACTTTAGACTACATTTTAATTATTTGAGTGTTTTCCATGGTTGTGTTGACATTTCTGCCTTTATTACTGAGGGGATTATAATCAGAGGGAGGTTAAGTTCAAAATAAAAATGTTTAAATTTAATATTTTTCTCCTAGTCCTTATTTTAAATGAATTATCAATATCGACTGATATGAAACAATTATATCGTGATACAGTTTTCAGTAATATCGCCCAGCTCTAATTGTCATATTGTTGTTTTAGCTGCTGGCTAATGTTAGCTTGCTTGCTTGCTAACTGGTCAACTAGCTAGCATGCTACCACAGATCTAAGCACATTTATACTCTAAATGTTAAGATGATTTCAACTGATTCTCTCTCTGTCTGACTCATCATGGGTGACTCTAGAGGAGCTGCAGCTACAACCTGATACTCAGAAAAACTCACTGAGAGAGACTACCTCACCTGGAACCTGCAGACGGATGGTGCTGATGAGTCTGATTTGGTTAGTAACAGCTGGTTTAACTCGACACTCGTATGTTCCAGCATCGTGTCTGCTCACATTCTTCAGAGTTAAAGACACGTTTCCGTTCTTCAGATCTCTGCCAACCAGCTCCACCCTGCCCTTAAAGGATGGATGCTGGTTAGTTGTATTCAAGCGTCCACCACTGTAATAGAGGACGGTATCTTGCTTCAGGTCAGGTCTGGTCCACTTTACATTACTGATGGAGGAATCATCAGACTGACATGGCAGAATGACATCATCTCCAGGGTGCACTGTTACCACAGTCAGGTCTGAAAAACAATAATAAACTACTATTAATAATAAAAAAGTCATGTTATTTCAACAGTTCTCTACAGGTGTGTCCCTGCACATTACTCTGTTACATTTGACTAACTTAGTGTCCGCCCAGACGGCTAGTTAGCTAGCTAACGTTAGCTTGCTAAGGGCTCAGTCAGGAAGTAGGCTGCAAGGCTATTTATTTACTTTAAACATCAGATAAAGTGATTATTTTCTCTAATACAGATGATGCTTAGTAAATAAAGTAGTCATGTAAAAAGATGTAACCGATGTATTACTCCATTAGTCCGCTATGTTAGTGATAATAACGTTAAGTTAGCTAGCTTATTTGGTAGCTAGCTAGCCTGCTAACCCCACCCTCCGTAATTTAATGCCAACGGTCAGGCATTAAACTCCCGCACAAATCCTTCATTAGAACATTTGAAAAACACACTTAATAGAATCCAGTTATTTAACTATTGCAATTACAACAGGAAACACCTATTAAGGTGCACAATCTCAACCTCCAACATTGCCAAAGACAATGAACACAATTCTGCACAAAATATGACAGTATAGGTTATCAGAATGTAAAATAAATATACACTATATACATTAATGTGTCAAAAATATATACAAATCATAAAAAATTTAACAAGAGCAGAGAGCAACAATAAAAAAAATGCCCAGTTCGGCCATGCCAAGAACCGCAACTGCTAACGTTACACTGTTGACAGAACATGAACTGAACAAAGTCATCACCCATCTGATGATAGTAATGGGTTTTCATCACTTCGACAAGTGTGTGAATGAAACATTAAGATGTTTACTTTTACTAATTTAGTGGCTAGCTGCTAACGTTAGCTAATGTTATAATAATGAAGCATCAGCTAACATAGCTATGCTGAGACTCAGTCCCGCATCATCTGTATTAGAGAGAAGAATCACTTCATCTGATGTTTAGAGAGAATAAAACAGCTTTCCAGACTACTAACTGGAGTTCAGCAACTACACACAACATATACAAGTAATATATCGGCTGTATTATTTACCTGAAGCTGCTCCAGAGAGAAACAACAACATGAACAGAAATGGAGCCATAAGAGCTGAGAGAGTGTAGATCCTCCGTTATCTCCTTCAGAGAGGAAAGAAGAACCGTTGTCTCCTTTATACAGAAGAAAGAGGAAGCATCTACTAAAGAGGAAAAGGGAGTGTGTTTTGCTTTTCTTGCAAAGCGAAGAAATTTCCTGCCCCAAATCTGCCTCTGATTACCTTCTAAATGACTTAACATAACCAATCCAATCATTGAAGGCAAAGAGCCAATAATCAGCAGGTAAATATTGCTGTTCAGTTATATACTGGTATTATTTTAACATTGTGACCATTATTTAAATAAATATTTGTGTGTGCTGTTATATTACCTTCATGAAGACTAATAAACTGCTGTTTATATTGTTGTTAGAAGTTTGGTGAATATAGTATGACAGTTGTTGAGATAATTAGAAAAGGCTGATAAATATTTAAATGAAGTCAGTGATGAAGGATAATATAGAAAGTCCTATACACGTGTTTTTAGAATGGTTCTAACAATGACAGACTAGTCACAGACCAGTACATCTTTTTAGATGATTTATTTCTTTTTCTATTCTTTGACAATAAAGCACATGTGTCAAACTCAAGGCCCGGGGGCCAAATCCGGCCCCTTGCAAATTTTGATCCGGCCCGCTTATCAATTTAGGTTCTCAAAATAGTTTTTTCCTAGTTGTGCACCAAACCAAAAAGATGGAAAACTGTTTTCCAAACTGGCATTACATGACACTCACAGCAGATTTTGACAGATTTGCTGACTTTGAGAGAGTTTTCATAATCAGGGTGTAAAAACAGGTTGCTGTGAGTCGGCTGTGTGTTAGCCACGCTTTTAAATATGTAATCTTTGTTTAGCTTGATTTGCTTAATTCTATGATGGCTAAGGAACTTTTTTTGCTGACTTTGTAGGGCTTTATTTACACGGAAATGTGACAAAAACGTTGGGAAAAAGGAACAAAATGCTGTTAAAAAGCGACAAATGTCGGAAAAGGCGACAATATTTTTAGAAGCGCAAGAAAAGTGAAAAAAAGCAACAATAACATCAAGAGAAAGCTTCAACCATGTTGAAAACAGCTAGACAAATGACGAAAATGTGACAAAAAAAATGATATTTCACAATATTGTCAGAGATATTTGACTTGATTAAATAAAACATGTCAACAAACGTGTCTGGCTCTTGATGTGATTCTTATAAAGCAGTGTGGCCCTTAGTGAGATTGAGTTTGACACCCCTGCAGTAGCAGTGTAGACTACTGTACATTCATGTAACAACAGGGAGAGGACACCTCAATGGGTTTTGTATATATTTTTATATTTTGCTGTTTTTTTTGTAAACTGATGAATACATTGTTACAGTCATGTTTACAGTGTGCATTTATTTTATCACTTAATTATCTTTACCTCTCTGCATTATGACAGAAAGCGGAGCTACGACACACACACACACACACACACACACACACACACACACACACACACACACACAGTGGCTCAGTGGTAGAGTTGTTGCCTGCCAATCGGATCGATCCCTGGCCCTGCAGTCCCATGTCGAAGTGTCCTTGGGCAAGACACTGAACCCTGAGTTGCCCCCGATGCCGCGCCATCGGAGTGTAAATGTGTGTGAATGTTTATCTGATGAGCAGGTGGCACCTTGTATGGCATCCTCGGCCACAGTGTATGAATGGGTGTGAATGGTGGATGGTTCCTGTACTATGTAAAAGAGTTGTCGTTAAGACTAGAAAAGAACTATATAAAAACAGTCCAGTTACACACACACACACACTAAATACTAAACTATGTTGGCTTTGCACTTTTGTTGAAGTCACGGCAATGCAGATAAAGTGGTTTCAAGTGTGCTTACACTTTTTCAAAACTTCACGCAGACATTAGCAAAATGATAATAAAGGCCATTCTATGGTCGTGTGTAAAATTGATGGCGTAGCTATGCAGTCCTCCATCCTACCAAAGGCAACTGTCGTGTGACTCTAACGTGTGGATAGACTACACCGTCGCCAGTGTACATGGTCGTTGATAAGTACACTCCCCTCCAAAATGTATTGAGTGAATTTGAGTCAATCAATAGACAGTAGGCCTATGTTATAGCCTATAGGTTAAAATGTCTTTCAATTCATTCAACATAAACATGTTCCAGGCCCTTTATCCATTATACAAGTTGCTCTAAAAGTACTGATACAGTCCGAAAGCAACACCGGGGCCGCGGCTCAGCACCTGTTTTCCAGAATAAAGTGTTATTCCGTTAAAATCCGTTATTAACGTTAACGGACCTCTAACTAAACCGGGCCTCTGAGACTGACAGGGAGGCCAGTTTTATGACAGGGAATACACCACAGAGAGGGTTTTCTTTCTGGGTTTGGCTACTTGCAAAACTGGTAAATCCCATCAGTACTGTATTCAATGTGGTCAAACAAGTCTTATAACATTTATAACATCTTCAGGAAAAGTCCAAATAGTTTCACTTTACCTGAGGTCAATGAAAATGTTAATGAATAAATTAAAATGCTGTCATGACAGCCAATAATCTAAACCAAGTTTGATAATCACGACCACTAAGACATTTATTTATGTTGTCTTGGTTAATGTCAAGTTGTCATAGCAAAGAGCTCGGGGGCAGCTCAGCTGGTAGAGTAGTCATCTACCACCTGGAAGGTTAGAGGTCACTGCAGGCTACATGTCCAAGTGTCCTCGGGGAAGACATCAGTGTGTGAATGTGTGTGTGTGTGTGTGTGTGTGTGTGTGTGTGTGTGAATAGTGTGTTAAGCTCTTTGAGTAGTCAATAACATTAAATAAAGCACTATAGAACTGCAGTCCATTTACAGTAACATCTCCATAATGCTAATGTTGCATTACGAGTGTAACTCATCTAACTTAATAAATGACACTAAAGTCCAAAGCCATGCAGGATCAGTTGACTCTCAGAGGTGTGGATGTGTTTCTCTTGAATCATTAATGTCCAGTAGCACACTTCTGTCACTGTCATGCTCTACAGACAGGTTGAGGAGGTCCTGACTGACTCATAGTCTTATAGGCTATATTAGCCCTCCTACACTATCTGGACTCTGATCATAACACCTACATCTTATAACTTATTATTCCCTGTTATGTATTGTTCTTAAAGTCTATTATTTCCTTTTCTTGTTTGTCAAGCAATTCTAATTCAATTAGGTTTACATTGTTTTCTTTTCATAGTCATAGTTAATATTTAATAATAAGCTATTGCACTGTTCTCTTTAGCACTACCACCACTGCACACCCTCTACCATATAGCACCTTATCCTGGTCATTGCATCACATGGTCAGTCCATACCAGACCTTGAACTGTTAACTCTTTACATTTCTGAGAGTGAGTATCATGTATGTGAGATATATGTGTGTATGTGTTTGTTGTGTTATGGTTGTCTAAGCTAATGGATGCCTAAAATTTCCCTCGGGATGAATGAAGTATCTATTTATCTATCCATCTTTCTATCTCAATAACATTCATACAGAGTCATAGCTGAACAACAGCGCCTCTCTGTGGCCACTTTGGTTCATTACATCAGAGGGAGAGACACAGGAGGTCAAAGGTCACTCTGTGTGTGTGTGTGTGTGTGTGTGTGTGTGTGTGTGTCTGTCTATCTAGAGGCGTTTAGTTTAATTTTACTCACTTTTACTATACATTTCATTTAATTTATTCATTTATTAGGAAATCCCCAGTTTTTGTGTGCTTTTACTTTTTAAAGTAGTTTTTAAAATCTGTAATTTTACTTATCAGTATGTTTGGTTTAAAGTATTGTAATTTGTTACATTTAACAGTTTTTTTATGATGCCATGGTACTATTCTCACAAGTATGTGGTAATATTTCACTACCTCGTGTACAAATAAACCAACGGATCATCAAAAAGTAAATCTTTACTCTAAGTACATCTGACATTACAAAAACCCAACAACCAGTTACACACTGAAATACACTATGGTCATACACAGAGCATGGGTGTGTGTGTGTGTGTGTGTGTGTGTGTCTCTATATTGCATGATTAAAATATGTTGTGTATATTATATCTATATGAATGCACATACTGTATATATGTGTATGTGTTGGTATTAGTTCTATTACATTTTAATCACAGACTCACTAGATTACCATCCATGTCAAACATAAAAACTTTTGAACCATCAAATATGGAGTCATTGTGTTTTATGTATTTAAAGTAAAAGGACTTTGAGCGTTGCTCCCTAACCTCCCAGACTCTCTCCTCTCACAGCCCCCCAGGAATGAAATGATGAAACCAGTGTGAGAGGGTTTCTCTAAATCCTGGAGACATGTTGGACAAAGGGGTCTTCAGCTGAGACCAGAGACTCTCCATCAGATCCAGGTCTTAGTCTCTCAGGATCACATCCTCCCCCCACTCTCTGCTAGGGTTGGGTATGCAACCGGTAGGAATCAGACTGGATTAGAACGCAAATTTTGGTTCCACTTAATGTGTCGACTGAAATATTTTCCCCCTGTTGCTCCAAAACCGACGTACAAATATCCCCCTCTCTCTGTAGTCTACCCTTAGCTACCGTGAACGTAGGCTACTTTAAAAATGCCGTATTTTCCCCTCTGGGCTCACCAAAACGGACATAAAAGCATATTAACCGTTTACTGCATGGGATCACTTAGCATACCAATACTCAACATTTATTTAGTTGTTAACTTGTTAATTAATAATTAATTAACTAATAGTGTAACTGTTATTTGTTAAATTATTGTAGTTGTGTGTTAGGTGACTTAGGTTTACTTATTATATATTTAAGTACTTTGAAACGTTAATATATTTTAAATTTAAATAGTTTTCCATTTAAAAACTCTATAAAAAGAGCTTTTCTTTGATGTCATTTTTCAGTTTTAAAAGTAGCGGTTCGACATCGGAATCCAAAAAAATCCAAACGGTACCCGACCCCAGTCTCTGCTCCTCCTCAACACATTTACAATATTAATATAACACACACACAATATGAGGTTGATATTTGGAGCAGCTTTATTTGTGCTAAGAATATATAAAAGTAACAACTCTGAATACAAATGTAGCAAAAAAAAAGTATTTATTAAAACAAGATAAAAGAGTGAAACAGTTTGAGGCACATTCAGGTATCTGAATGTTAAAACTGAGTTATTAACTTCCATCACGTCTCCGATCATTATTATTTCATCCATTCAACGATCATCACTTTTGTAAACTTCATATTTTCATAACATTTCCAGACATGTTACTGTTATATTGCTGTATGAAGACTGCTGTTCATATTGTTGTAAGAAGTTTGATGAATATATTATGGCAGTTGTTGAGATAATTAGAAAAGTCTGATAACATTTCAAATGAGTTTTAAATGAAGTCTGTTACTAAGGGCAACACATACAATGCTGTACATTTCATAGTTGACCAATGCACCTTAAATTATTTTAGTTTATAATTTATTTTTGTATTCTTTAACAATAAGGATCATGTTTGTTCCTCTTCCATGTGCATTGTATTTGGCATTCTTAGCACACAATTTATGTTGTCCAGTAAACTGGGACTATAATTTGGGAGGATTATACAATTTTAAGAACATATCCTAACTGTACAATCCTCCCAAATTATAGTCTTAGTTCACTGGACCAGTAACTATCTAGTGATGTAGGCTACTGTACATTCATGTAACAACAGGGAGAGGACACCTTAATGGTTTTTGACCTTATATTTTGCCTGGGGGGAAATAACGATATATGATGAATATACTCTGTTCCATTCATGTTTACAGTGTGCATGGAATTTATCACTTTATTATCTTTATAGTTTCTAGATTTTACAGTGCAATTTCTTCATTGTCTTTATTTTCTATGTCCATATATACCAGGGAGCAAGGCATATAATATGTAGAGAAGGAAACTCGTCCTCTATAAAAAATAAAAAAAAACGAGAAAAAGCGTGTCAGATAATAGCGGACAGACTGAATGATTTATCTAAAAATATACATTTATGAACTACTGCTCTTAAATGAAACCATTCAATGTGTCACTTGTCATTTGCAAAAACGAACACCTGTACACTTTGCATTAAAAGCGAGCAGTGGAAGTTAATATGACTTAGGAAATTAATATTTTAGCCAATGAGAGAGAGGGAGAGGAATAGAGTGAAAGAGATATTTACGCATCATATTCTAGCGTTATAGAAAATGGATCTTTATGGTAAATTTCCTGAATAACATTATCTTCTGCTTACTTTTAAGGCAAAGAGTACAATTGTTAATTTGTGCAAATGATTTGTAGCCTAATTCTTGAATGGTATGATTATGACGGTTTCCATTCAGAGCAGTGGTCAGTTAATGTTTATATTTTAGGCTGCTTACGCATTCAGTCGGTCCGTGATCGTCTACATCGCTTTCTCTCGCCATTTCATTACAGCGGCCGTGTTATTTTCTTTTTATTCAAATAATGTGTTTCACCTCATCATACTTCCACAAGAAGCTGCTGCTCACACTGTATAAAGTAATTAAATAAAGTAACAATGCGTATTCTCCATTTTGGCATCAGTAAATCTGTGATCGACCTCGCGGTCTTTAGAGGAAAGCCGTGGACGCACATCTATCTGAATTAGTTCAGCCTTGCTCGACCTAGTCGCTCCTCCTCAGCTCCAAGTCTCTCCTCCTCAGCCTGGCTCGGCCTTCGTCAAACGCACCAAGCCAGGATGCACAGATCAGACTAGGTCAAGCCTCGCTTTATCAGTTATCCTGGATTTATATATTCTGCTTTTGTGAAACAGGCCCCCGATTATAAAATATTTGGTGGGTGCTCCGTCTGCTGATATTTACAACTAAAGAAACATCATTTCCTGTTCTAACAAACAGACCACATAGCAGATCTGTACATGACCTCCCATCCACAGCAGTAATGATAATCATGTTGTCTAGACAGCACATGAGAACACAGTCAGGTGTTAAGAGCTCTGGGAGTTGTTAGATGAACTGAAACGCCTGATGCTTCATCATCATCAGCAGCAGCAGGTTGTTCTGATCTCTTGTCCTTACGTCTTTTATACATCAGGACACCAACCACTGCAGCAGCTACAAGAAGCAGAACACCTGCTACCAGTCCAACGATGAGGCCTACAGGAGAGGAGTTTCTATACTTAGAACCTGAAGTTAAATAAAACTTATGAGTCAGTAAATGTGTGGATAGTGGAGCAGTCTTCATCCTCTCTGATGTTTGAAACTGCAGCTACAACCTGATACTCAGAAACACTCACTGAGAGAGACTCACTCACCTGCTGGCTCTGGAACCTGCAGACTGATGGTGCTGATTGGCTCAGATTTGAGGAAGGCTCTCTTTTTACGTCTTGAACCACCTGATGCAACTCGACACTCGTATGTCCCGTTGTCCCGTTGTCGTGTCTGCTCACATTCTTAAGAATTAAAGACACGTTTCCGTCCTTCAGATCTCTGTCCACCAGGTCCACCCTGTCCTTAAAGGGTGGATGCTGGTGGGCTGGATCCAGGTGTCCATCGCTGTAATAGAGGACGTACTATGATTTCTTCAGGTCAGGTCTGGTCCACTCTACAACTCTGATGGAGAAATTATCAGCCTGACATGGCAGAATGGCATTATCTCCAGGATGCACAGTTACCTCAATCAGGTCTGATAAAC
>JABUOV010000165.1:0-86840 GCA_025617405.1 Perca schrenkii | reverse complement strand
CACACACAGAGAAACACACACACAGAAACACACACACAGAGAAACACACACACAGAGAAACACACACACAGAGAACACACACACACAGAACACACACACACACAGAGAACACACACACACAGAGACACACACACACACACAGAGAAACACACACACAGAGAAACACACACACAGAAAAACACACACACAGAGAAACACACACAGAGAAACACACACACAGAGAAACACACACACACAGAGACACACACACACACACACACACAGAGAAACACACACACAGAGAAACACACACACACACACACACACACAGAGAAACACACACACAGAGAAACACACACACACACACACACACACACACAGAGAAACACACACACGAGAAACACACACACACACAGAGAAACACACACACACACACACACACACACACACACACACACACACACACGAGAAACACACACAGAGAAACACACACACAGAGAAACACACACACACACACACACACACAGAGAAACACACACACACACACACAGAGAAACACACACACACAGAGAAACACACACACACAGACACACACACACACACACACACACACACACAGAGAAAACACACACACACACACACACAGAGAAACACACACACAGAGAAACACACACACACACACACACACACAGAGAAACACACACACAGAATCAGTTAATAATCCGGTTGTGCAACAGGCTGCAGACTGAAGCAACAGAGCAGAATCAGAGGAAACAGGAAACACAGAAGAAGAAAGTTAGAGACCAACGCTACAGACAGACAGACACACAGAGAGAGAGACAGGCAGACAGACACACAGGCTGTGAGGTGAGACAGTTTAACTTTAACACAGAGAGAGAGAGACAGGTTGTAACTTGAATACCTTCTAGCTGCAGACAGACTGAAGTCTCTGTGTGTGTGTGTCTATAATAATAATAATAATAGTAATACTAACCTGTATGTATGTATGCAGCTCCGTTAGTGACCGTCACAGTCTCCGGGGGAAACAGCGTTACCATGGGGACGTAAACAGACCCGGGCCAGAACCGGTTCAGGTCAGAAGAGCTCGTATTATTATTTCATCAAAGATTCATTTCTGTCTGAAAACTTTAGGAAACGTCTGCAGATTTTACATGTTATTCTCTTTGTGTTATAGGCAGTCTGTGTGTGTCTCTGTGTGTGTCTGTGTGTGTCTGTGTGTGTGTCTGTGTGTGTCTGTGTGTGTGTCTGTGTGTGTCTCTGTGTGTGTCTGTGTGTGTGTCTGTGTGTGTCTCTGTGTGTGTCTCTGTGTGTGTCTGTGTGTGCTCTGTGTGTGTCTCTGTGTGTGTGTCTGTGTGTCTCTGTGTGTGTGTGTGTCTGAGTGTGTCTCTGTGTGTGTGTGTCTGAGTGTGTCTCTGTGTGTGTGTGTGTCTGTGTGTGTGAGAGTCTGTGTGTGTGTGTGTGTGTCTGAGTCTGTCTCTGTGTGTGTGTCTGTGTGTCTCTGTGTGTGTGTGTGTCTGAGTGTGTCTCTGTGTGTGTGTGTGTGTGTGTGTCTGTGTGTGTGAGTCTGTCTCTGTGTGTGTGTCTGTGTGTGTGAGAGTCTGTGTGTGTGTGTGTGTGTGTGTGTGTCTGTGTGTGTGTATCTGAGGATGAGTGGAGTTAAAAAGAGGAGTGGCTTCCAGATCACCAGCGTGACATCAGACTTCAACCAATCAGCTGCGAGCGTGTCTCAGGGAAGCTCTTCCCAGCCGACCACGCCCTCTCCGAAGAGGAAGTTCGGCTCCCATGATGCAACGGGGCAGGGGTCCCGGTTCCGGGTGGTCCGGCTGACCGTGGGCGCGGCCAGCGGGCGTGGCGAGACGACTCGGCGTGGCCGCTGGACCTGCACGGACTTCATGGAGCCGCAGGACGGCTTCAGACGCGTCATGGACTCCATGAGACACGCCCACTCACTGGAGTCCCTGGAGCTGATTGGCCGGGACGCTGACAGGGGCGGGGCCTACTCCCAGGTAGGGACGAGTCACACTGATCTAACTTTATCGCCATCACGAGTACGCTCGAGATGAACGATTATTTTGCACGTTATGTTTTGTGAGTCAACTCTAATTTTCTCTGGTGTTCTGAATAAAAATAATGAAATATGAAGAGAAATGTCCCAGTAGAAGGTGTTTTCACTGTCTTTATGTGTAATAATATAATGCAGGGATCTTCAACAGGGGTCCGGCACCCCCTAGCGGGTCCTCAGAGTCAATGCAAATAACTGTTAAGTTTTAAAAGTTTTTTAGAAAATGAAAAAGTCTTAACATAAATCCAACATATTATTAGCAAATCTAAATCCCCACTGCTTACTGGCCTATAGGTTAGGTAGTCACTAAGGTAGCCATCCACAGACACAGTTCATCCTAAGGACTCACTTTGCCACATGTATGTTTAATATTAAAACATGATTTGTAAAATAATGGCAGCAATTTTTAGGCTATTTTACTGTAAAAGCTTAGTATTGTATGAAAAAAAGGTGTAAATATAAAGGCTTTAGGCCACCCTACACGTTATTATGAACCCAGTTTAATATGCTACTTAATGTAGTAGGGGGTCCTGCTCCGTCTCTCTTTCAGTAAAGGGTCCTCGACTTAAAAACCTTTGAAGAGCCCTGATATAATGTATATATGTAATATATTATAATAATGTTTCCAAAAGCCAACGAGTCCTCGTGTTAAATAGTCCTGATGTGATTTTGTCCTATAACGGAGCAGCCCTACACCCTGGAGCTGGACCGAGGCGGAGTCTACTCCCAGGAGCCAATCAGAGGCGGAGTCTACTCCCAGGAGCCAATCAGAGGCAGGGTGGGGCTTGTTCTGCAGAGCGGCCCGCCCTCTCCCACCCACCCGGGGCCAAACGTCCGTATCCTGGCAGCGCCGGGGTTAGACTCCGCCCCTCCCCCGCCATCGCCACGCCCACGAAACGTCCCTCCGCCTCTACGACTGGACGTGGACTCTGCAGGACGGGTAAGACGCGTTCCTATTGGACGACCTAACACCTTCACTTAAGTCCTGAATCGGTTACATTCATGGTTAGATTAAATATGGAGCAGAGAGATTTCAGGTCCAGTTTATCTTGGATATGAGATTCTCAGAGAACTGAAATGCGGAAATGTTGACATGCTAACAAGTCAGCAAGTGTGAATGCATGAGTGTGTGAGTGATGCTGCACCATCGTTGTGTAAATGTGTGTGAATGTTTATCTGGTGACCAGGTGGCTCCTTGTACAGCAGCCTCGGCCTCAGTGTGTGAATGGTGAATGGTTCCTGTGCTATGTTAAAGAGCTTTGAGTCGTTAAGACTAGAAAAGAGCTTTATACATACAGTCCATTTACACTTACATGAGTGTGTGAGTGAGTGCATGTGTGAGTGCATGAGTGCATGAGTGCATGCCTCAGTGCGTGCGTGAGTGCATGCGTGCGTAGCATGTCGGCACTAAAATCTTTCCCAGCTGTGGTTTGGACTTCAGCAGCCGTTCACACGCATTTCCAACGTTGGAACTGGTTTTTCCCACGTGTCCGAGAGTACATGAATGTGTAGTTACCTGTTGGACTGGTTCATTATCTGTCTGTTGCAGGTTAGAACAAGTTAGTCATCACCTCAGTAATGAGTTATTCTGTCCTAACTCATCCTACCTCCCTGCTGACACACTTTCAACCCTGGATTTGGACATTTATGGTACCTGGGCTTTGAGAAGAACCGTTCTGAGTTCCCTGTTCTAGTCAAGTTCCGCTGGGCTCGAGCCTCGGCTAACTGTAGTTAAGTTCTTCTGGGCTCCAGCCTCGGCTAACTGTAGTTAAGTTCTTCTGGGCTCGAGCCTCGGCTAACTGTAGTTAAGTTCTTCTGGGCTCGAGCCTCGGCTAACTGTAGTTAAGTTCTTCTGGGCTCCAGCCTCGGCTAACTGTAGTTAAGTTCTTCTGGGCTCGAGCCTCGGCTAACTGTAGTTAAGTTCTTCTGGGCTCGAGCCTCGGCTAACTGTAGTTAAGTTCTTCTGGGCTCGAGCCTCGGCTAACTGTAGTTAAGTTCTTCTGGGCTCCAGCCTCGGCTAACTGTAGTTAAGTTCTTCTGGGCTCGAGCCTCGGCTAACTGTAGTTAAGTTCTTCTGGGCTCCAGCCTCGGCTAACTGTAGTTAAGTTCTTCTGGGCTCGAGCCTCGGCTAACTGTAGTTAAGTTCTTCTGGGCTCCAGCCTCGGCTAACTGTAGTTAAGTTCTTCTGGGCTCAAGCCTCGGCTAACTGTAGTTTAGTTCTTCTGGGCTCCAGCCTCGGCTAACTGTAGTTAAGTTCTTCTGGGCTCGAGCCTCGGCTAACTGTAGTTAAGTTCTTCTGGGCTCGAGCCTCGGCTAACTGTAGTTAAGTTCCTCGGGGCTCGAGCCTCGGCTAACTGTAGTTAAGTTCTTCTGGGCTCCAGCCTCGGCTAACTGTAGTTAAGTTCTTCTGGGCTCCAGCCTCGGCTAACTGTAGTTAAGTTCTTCTGGGCTCCAGCCTCGGCTAACTGTAGTTAAGTTCTTCTGGGCTCCAGCCTCGGCTAACTGTAGTTAAGTTCTTCTGGGCTCGAGCCTCGGCTAACTGTAGTTAAGTTCTTCTGGGCTCCAGCCTCGGCTAACTGTAGTTAAGTTCTTCTGGGCTCCAGCCTCGGCTAACTGTAGTTAAGTTCTTCTGGGCTCGAGCCTCGGCTAACTGTAGTTAAGTTCCTCGGGGCTCGAGCCTCGGCTAGCTGTAGTTAAGACTGGGAGAGCTAACTATTCCCCCATATGAACAGAGCAGCAACCATGACATAGAAGCAAATGCCACGTTATACACGACAAGTAGAGGTGTGAATCCTCCCCGATCTCCAGATTCGATTACGAATTAACATATCAGCGATTTGATATCTTGATGCATCACAATGCGTCAAATAAATCTTTTCCATTGAAGCCATATACACTGTAAGAAAGGATTCTGTGGTCATGAGTAGAGGGTGTATCTTTTCTTACAGTGTAGGATAGTTAATGCATAGCTGTTTAAGCTTCAAAAACCAAACATTCTGCAGTGCTCTAATACTAAATGAATTGGATACAAATGGACTGTTTATCTTAACCTTAACAACTACTCAAAGCACTTTAACATGGTACAGGAACCATTCGCACACTTTCATACACTGTGGCCGAGGCTGCTGTACAAGATGCCACCTGCTCATCAGATAAACATTCACACACATTTACACTCCGATGCGCAGCACCGGGGGTTCAGTGTCTTGCCCAATGACACTTCGACATGGGACTGCAGGGCCAGGGATCGAGCCACCAACCTTCCGATTGGCATGCTACCGCTCTACCACTGAGCCACAGCCGCCCCTAAAACTACAGCACTGAGCACATGGCACTACCTGATTGAGCAAAACATACCAGAATCTGCAAACAGAAAGGTTGTTAGGCCTACATTAAATTGTAAACAGAAATAATCGATTATGGCTCGTTCGATTATTGATGCAGCATCAACATGTCCATGATTCGATGCATCGAGTATTTGATTACTTCAAAACCTCTAACGACAAGGTGGAGCAGGGGAGGAGGTGGGCAGCAGTTAGAGCAAAAATAAAGCCGCAGTCAGTTAGAGCACTAAAACAGCGAGCAACTAGAAGCAAACTAATGCTGCGAGCAGTTGGGAGCAACTAAAACAGCAATCAGTTAGAGCAAACTGAAGCAGCTTAAGTAAGGCGCCCTGTTTGAGCATAGCCTATTAGCAGTGAGGGGAGTTGACCAGCTGATGGCTGATGCAGATCAGCTGATAGGTACATCTGGAGCACACTGATAGTACTCTTATTGTTAAGAATAGTATGTCGTAGGTCATGTTAGTTAACGTTAAGTTAAACACTGTTCATATATTAAGCCACACTGCCAGCACACTAACAGCTTCACTGATTTCCTGAATGGATTTGATTGGACTATTAATTGATTGGATCAGAGATATTTTAGGTTTATCTTGGATATGAAAGATTCTCAGACAACTAAAATGATGAAATGCAAAAAACAAAAACAAGTCAGCGAGTCAGCCTCTAAATCTGTCCAGAGTTTCTGACTTGTTTGGACTTCAGCAGGCACTTTGTTTTACACACGTGTCCTGAACGCAGCATTAGATATGTTTCTATTGGAAGAAGTTAACAGCTGTAATTGTCCTCACACCCACTGACCTGTCTGTCTCTCTGCCAGTCTGTCCTCAGGCTGTCTCACTCTCAGCCCAGCTCCCCCCCCGCCGGGCCGTACCATCCCACTCTGACCCCCAATCACACTCCAGCTGCCTTCAGTCTGGACCAGACCTTCTTCAACCTGCCGGGGGACGACAGGTAGGCTCACGTCATACCTGTCCATGTGTTATATCATTATATTATTTATATTAGTGGCTCACGTCATATCTGTCCATGTGTAATATCATTATATTACTATATTATATGAGATTAGTGTTTCAGAAGAAATGGCTTCCTAAAAACAAAGTTCCTCTCAAGATTCTGGGATTGGTGTGAAGTTCCTAAAAACATCCTTGGTTCCTAAAAGCCTACTTGGTTCCTTCTAAACGGCGTTGTGTTTGACGAGACACAGCTGGCCTCTGATTGGACGAATCGTGGTGAATCCGGAACAAAGAGACAGTAAACTAAACAAGCAGTCAGTGAGTCTGTCTGGTCTGTCTCAGGAGACACGTTAACATGAGGACAGCATCGAACCACCGGCCCACACAGCACTTTATTCAACATACTGTAGTGTTAGAATAGAAGACTCTTTATTGTCCCCGAGGGGACATTTGTTTTGGACATAGAGCTACAACATAAACAATATGTAACATAAAAACATTCTCAAATCAACATGAAATAAAATACAAATACAACACAATAAAATCAACATGAAGAATGGGATCAGCAAAGCGTCCTGAGACACAAAAGAAGGACACACATGACAGCACAGACAACACGACATCCTAAGATTTAACTGTAATAATTAAAGTTCTGGTGTATTTACTGCCCCCTGCTCTGCTGGGCTAAGATTTACTACTGGAGATCAGCAGCTTGACGGAAGTTGGAATAAACGATAACTTTAGTCTGTTAGTTTTTTTAGACATCTTGGGACACGGACTCTCCTCCCTGATGGTAGAAGTTCATATTAAGGACAGAGAGGGTGTAGAGACTCTGCAGGGATTCTTTCGGCTTGTTTTCTGACTGCTTACTCATACAGGCTCTGTATGGACTTATACTCTTTCCTCCCTATTATCCTCAGAGCTGTCTTGTGTGTGCAGAATCTCCCGGTACAGCATGAGCATGATCTGGCTGCTGACTCCGTACCGTCTCAGTCGCCTTAAGAAGTCTAATATCTGCTGCAGTCTAATGGACAGGTGGTCAATGTGTCTTCTCCAGCAGAGAAGATTGTCTATGTGGACACCTAAGTATTTATAAAACGTTACCTGGATGATTTTCTTATTATTTTATGACGACTGGCTCATGGTCAATCACTTGCCTTGGGTCAAGGACCATCTCCTGTGTTTTTGTGACATTTAAGATAAGATGGTTGGTGTCACACACCTTGATAAAGGTGTCTATCTCATCATGGTACACAAAAGGGTTTAGGTCCTTCTGGAGAAGGCTCAAAATTGCTGTATTGTCTGCAAATTTTATAATAGAGTTATTTGTGTGTACTTTCCTGCAGTCATTGGTATACAATGTAAAAAGTATGGGTGATACCACAGAACCTTGTGGGACCCCCGTGTTGCTATGTTTGACCTCTGACAGCGTGCAGTTGACTTTAACCTGTTAGTTAAAGAGTGAAACCATTTGATGGTGGGGGGTTAACATGCATATCATTCAGTTTCTTTAAAAGCAGATAGGGTTGGAAAGTATTAAACGCTGAACTGAAATCAATAAATAATATTCTAGAATAGGCTTTAGTGTCCTCAAGGTGTTTAGAAGTAAGATCCGAGATGCAGAGGAAGGCATCTTCAGTACTGCGTTCATGTTTATAGGCAGATAGCCACGTGTCCAACACTGGCTCAACCTCTGCCTTAAGCTGGGACACTACACATTTCTCAAGGCATTTCATTACAATAGGAGTCAAAGCTATGGGCCAAAAGTCATTATTCACTGAGGCAGAGGGTATTTTTAGGGACTGGTGTTATGATGGATTTCTTCCATAAAGCTGGGACGGTCCAGAGCCCGTTGGAGTATGGGACACCATGCTGGTGTTATTCCTTTGCACAGTTGTTGAGCAGAAAAGCTGGTAGTCCATCTGGGCCTGCACAGCTTTTTAAAGAGGCGCTGAACGCTGGCTGGATCCACTTCCAGCCAGCGGGTGTAATCGTTATCAGACACACTGTCCAGCTCCTGGGAGAGATGTTCTGTCTCCAACCTCAGGAAAAGGTCATTCAGCTCATTCACCTTTTGTAGTTCATCCACTGCGATAATTGTTATTTTCGGAGGGTTCATGTCAGTGATTTCATAGTAGCCCACAGTTTTTTAGTATTAGATGTTTGTATGCTGTTTTCCATTTTGCCTATGTTGTTCTTTTGTATTCCTGGGAAGCTGTTTGAGCTCTTTTTGAATAACTGACAATGTTGCCTTGTCTTTGTTTCTGAAGGCTTGCTTTTTCCCATTTATGCAGTTTTTAATCTCTTTTGTAACATAGGTTTTATTGTTGGGGTAAACAATAACATTTTTCTTATCTACCACATTGTCAAAGCAGAAATCTATATAATCAGTTATTGTTTCAGTAGCATCGTCAAAGTCTAGTGCATGAAATATAGACCAGTCTGTACACATATTATATTATGTTCTGGTTTATTTGACTTAAAAACAAATTCATAAGAGGGGATTAGGTGTATAGTCTTGTGGTCTGAGTTAGAAAGAGTGGGGGTTTGGCTTTGCAGAATATGCACTCTTAATATTTCTGTAGCATTTTTCTAGGATCTTATTATTTCGGTTGTGGCGTCTTACATATTGTTCAAAGCCTGGTAAGACAGCCTCTGGCTTACAGTGGTTAAAACAACCTAAATAAGAAGTTTGGTGCTGCATGTAGCAGCACGTGCCTTTGGTGCGGGAGATCCGGGTTCGATTCCCACTGCGATACACCAACCAGTGTGTCCCTGAGCAAGACACTTAACCCCTCAGCCCAGTCTCATGCCAGGTCGTTATATAGTCACGTTATTGTAATCTATTAAGTCGTGGACAGGTTACGTAAATGCCGTTTTTATCAGCCTGCTGGATATCAACAGGCAACGCCGCCACATGCACACGTTCAGGTTCTGACAAACAAACGGAGAGAAGCACTCTCGTAAGAAAACAGAAATGACCCCTTAATAGAAGAAAAAACACTAGAAAACAATCAAAGGCAACAGTAGCACGAGCTCTGGTCGCTACAGAGACCCCGCTAGTAGATAGAACAGAAAACTTTATTTACACAGTCAGATCCTAACAGATAACTTTATTAATACACTCAGATCCTAACTTTATTAATACAGTCAGCTCCTAACAGATAACTTTATTAATACAGTCAGATCCTAACTTTATTAATACACTCAGATCCTAACTTTATTAATACAGTCAGCTCCTAACAGATAACTTTATTGATACAGTCAGATCCTAACAGATAACTTTATTAATACAGTCAGATCCTAACAGATAACTTTATTAATACAGTCAGATCCTAACAGATAACTTTATTAATACAGTCAGATCCTAACAGATAACTTTATTAATACAGTCAGATCCTAACAGATAACTTTATTAATACAGTCAGATCCTAACTTTATTAATACACTCAGATCCTAACAGATAACTTTATTGATACACCTAGATCCTAACAGATAACTTTATTGATACAGTCAGCTCCTAACAGATAACTTTATTGATAGAGTCAGCTCCTGACGGATAACTTTATTGATAGTCAGATCCTAACAGATAACTTTATTGATAGTCAGATCCTAACAGATAACTTTATTGATAGTATCAGATCCTAACAGATAACTTTATTGATACAGTCAGCTCCTAACAGATAACTTTATTGATACAGTCAGCTCCTAACAGGACTGTATCATTCAGACCAGAGTTAGAGCAGCGTTAATGCTTCTTAAACAGCTGACCTACATAACCCAGTCAGCTGATCTCAGAGCAGCGGAAATGGACCTGTGGTGTGTCTGTGTGTCTGTGTGTGTGTGTGTGTGTGTGTGTGTGTGTGTGTGTGACTGACTGTGTGTGACTGTGTGTGTGTGTGACTGTGTGTGTGTGTGTGTGTGTGTGTTTGTGTGTGTGTGACTGTGTGTGTGGGTGTGTGTGACTGTGTGTGTGTGTGTGTGTGTGTGTGTGTGTGACTGTGTGTGTGTGTGTGTGTGTGTATGTGTGACTGTGTGTGTGTGTGTGTTTGTGTGTGTGTGACTGTGTGTGTGTGTGTGTGTGTGTGTGTGTGACTGTGTGTGTGTGTGTGTGTGTGTGTTTGTGTGTGTGTGACTGTGTGTGTGGGTGTGTGTGACTGTGTGTGTGTGTGTGTGTGTGTGTGTGTGTGTGTGTGTGTGTGTGTGTGTGTGTATGTGTGACTGTGTGTGTGTGTGTGTGTGTTTGTGTGTGTGTGACTGTGTGTGTTTGTGTGTGTGTGTATGTGTGACTGTGTGTGTGTGTGTGTGTGTGTGTGTGTGTGACTGTGTGTGTGTGTGTGTGTGTGTGTGTGTGACTGTGTGTGTGTGTGACTGTGTGTGTGTGTGTGTGTGTGTGTGTGTGTGTGTGTGTGTGTGTGTGTGTGTGTGACTGTGTGTGTGTGTGTGTGTGTGTGTGTGTGTGTATGTGTGACTGTGTGTGTGTGTGTGTGTGTGTGTATGTGTGACTGTGTGTGTGTGTGTGTGTGTGTGTGTGTGTGTGTGTGTGTGTGTGTGTGTGTGTGTGTGTGTGTGTGTGTGTGACTGTGTGTGTGTGTGTGTGTGTGTGTGTGTGTGTGTGTGTGTGACTGTGTGTGTGTGTGTGTGTTTGTGTGTGTGACTGTGTGTGTGTTTGTGTGTGTGACTGTGTGTGTGTTTGTGTGTGTGTGTGTGTGTGTGTGTGTGTGTGTGTGTGTGTGTGTGTGTGTGTGTGTGTGTGTGTGTGTGTGTTTGTGTGTGTGTGACTGTGTGTGTGTGTGTGTGTGTGTGTGTGTGTGTGTGTGTGTGACTGTGTGTGTGTGTGTGTGTGTGTGTGTGTGTGTGACTGTGTGTGTGGGTGTGTGTGACTGTGTGTGTGTGTGTGTGTGTGTGTGTGTGTGACTGTGTGTGTGTGTGTGTGTGTGTGTGTGTGTGTGTGTGTGACTGTGTGTGTGTGTGTGTGTGTGTGTGTGTGTGTGTGAGTGTGTGTGTGTGTGTGTGTGTGTGTGTGTGTGTGTGTGTTTCTGGGTGTGTGTGAGAGAGATTAAGAGAATAGAGGACCTATTCATTCAGAGTCAGCAGGAAGTCTGACTGTTGTTACTGAAAACTGAAACTGTTTTCATAAAAACATTCTGCTGAGAATACTTCACATCAGGTTAAGATTAAACATACTCTAGTTACATCTTCTCCCTCTGCTTGTTAATAATCTCTCTGAATGTGTAAATATGATTCATTTAAAATACGAAGACATCTCCTTATCTTTAAAGTGTGAGTTTCATACTGGACTGTGATTGGCTGCAGACAGGCTTTCCTCTGATTGGCTGCAGACAGGCTGTCCTCATGAACTGTTCCTATGAAAAGTAAACACTGTTGTTCTGTTTTCTACGTGTCTTATCTTTCGGTCAGCCTCTCAGTGATGTTTGCTGTCAGACAGCGCCCTCTGCTGTCCCAGAAGAATGTATTTGATCCCTAACCCAACCCTACCAGTCTCCACCAAGAAGATTTAGTGCCTAAACTTAACCGTCACAGTCTCGTACTGCTCGCCATTTCACAGCAGTGAAACTATAACTAATGAGCCCTAACTTTAGCCACGTAATGGTACCTGGTGCTGTCAGATCACTCTGGAGGATCCATTATTTTACCCAGCTCTGGATTAACTCATACTGCTCAGTGGACCTTTTTCACAGCAGACATGTTGACTTGTCATAGTAGGAAAAGGACAGCTAAAATTGATAACCTTAACAATGACTCAATTCCATTAAGTGTCCCAGTAAGCACACACACACACACACACACACGCACAAACGCACACACACACACACACTCACACACACACACACACACAAACAAACACACGCATGCACAGACACACGCACACGCGCACACACACACACACACACAAACACACACATGGTTTTGGTCTATGCTTTAAATTAGGCTATATGAATGTCAAGCTCCACTCCACCTCTGATTGGCTAGGACTCTTTAAATAATACTACTACACATACAACATAATACTACTATAGAAACATACATTGGTTCTTTCTGTGTGTAGTAGTATTATGTTTACATTGTTTGTAGACTACTGAGTTTAAATTCTCAGAAGAAGAAGGAGTGAACGGATGAATGCAGCTTTGTGTTGCGCCCACCTCTGAGTGGGCCGGAGGAGAATTCCTCTGCAGAGTTTCTATTGGCTGTGACAGAGTGGGCGGGGGCTGGAATGAGACAGCAGCCAGTCAGAGAGCAGAGAGAGAGAGTGTGGTAGAGAGACCTGATGTCTCTCACTCACAGAGTTTAAAGAGTTTTAAAGTCAACATCTGGACGCCCTGAGACAGCTGCTGCTGATTGGACGAGGCTCTCGGGGAGCCTAAAGGACCTGGGAGCTCACAGAGGAACAGGCCAATCACAGGACATCATGGGACGAAAGATGGAGGAACATTAACAAGAGCCATTGAAGAGTCTGGAACTTAATGGAGACTGGAGTCTTTAACAAGAGACATTACACCTTAACGAGGGACAGGAGTCTTTAACGAGCGGCAGGAGTCTCTAATGAGCGACAGGCGTCTCTAACGAGCAGCAGGAGTCTTTAATGAGCGACAGGAGTCTCTAACGAGGGACAGAAGTCTTTAACGAGAGACATTAGACCTTAATGAGGGACAGGAGTCCTTAACGAGAGACATTACACCTTAATGCGGGACAGGAGTCCTTAACGAGAGACATTAGACCTTAACGAGAGACAGGAGTCCTTAACGAGTGACAGGAGTCTTTAACGAGCGGCAGGAGTCTCTAACGAGGGACAGAAGTCTTTAACGAGAGACATTAGACCTTAATGAGGGACAGGAGTCCTTAACGAGAGACATTACACCTTAATGCGGGACAGGAGTCCTTAACGAGAGACATTAGACCTTAACGAGAGACAGGAGTCCTTAACGAGTGACAGGAGTCTTTAACGAGCGGCAGGGGTCTCTAACAAGAGACAGAAGTCTTTAACGAGAGACATTAGACCTTAACGAGGGACAGGAGTCCTTAAGGAGAGACATTACACCTTAACGAGGGACAGGAGTCCTTAACGAGAGACATTAGACCTTAACGAGGGACAGGAGTCTCTAACGAGCGACAGGAGTCTTTAATGAGCAACAGGAGTCTCTAACGAGCAACAGGACTCTCTAACGAGGGACAGGAGTCTCTAACGAGGGACAGGAGTCTCTAATGAGGGACAGGAGTCTTTAATGAGCAACAGGAGTCTCTAACGAGCGACAGGAGTCTTTAATGAGCAACAGGAGTCTCTAACTAGCAACAGGAGTCTCTAACAAGAGACAGGAGTCTCTAACGAGGGACAGGAGTCTCTAACGAGGGACAGGAGTCTCTAATGAGGGACAGGCGTCTCTAACTTAAAAAAACATTCTGAATACAGTCAAAAATAGTCAAAGTTAAAGACTGTACCATAACTATCAGAGACTTCAGTGGTAGCAGCGAGCGCTAGCTGTTGGTGGGTACGGTAAACGTTTCCATAGTAACAGAGAGTTGGACCAATCAGAGACGTTGCTGTCAAGCTTAGGATTGTGGGTGGTGACACGGAGAATAAAACCTGTTTATCTTAAAAGCAGGCTGGTTTCAGACAGACCGGTTGGTCAGCTCAGCCTCAGTCTACCTGGGAGGGTTCAGACTTCATGGATAATAATCTAGACCTCACCGTTGGTCTCTGTTGGAGGATCTGAGCTGCGATTGGCCGGCAGGTTCCTGCAGCCTGTATCTGAGCTGCGATTGGTCAGCAGGTTCCAGCTGTCTGTATCTGAGCTGCGATTGGCCGGCAGGATCCTGCAGCCTGTATCTGAGCTGCGATTGGCCGGCAGAAAATGTTTTCTGGGCGCCAGCCGGCGTCTCCGATCTCTGACCCCGCCCCGTGTCCCCGGCCCCCAGCGGCGCCCCCCCCATCCACCCCACCCCTCCCCCTGAGGACTTTGCAGCTCGTTGCTAAGCAACCAGAGACACCTGCGGGGACCTCTGTTGTGCTGCGGGATCGTAGAAATGTCAGAGGTCACCTGTCGGGTGTCAGGGAGTCCTGGCCGAAGACGAGTCAGCGGTCACGGCCGGCCACGCCCCCTAGAACCACTGACCAATCACAGCCGGCCCTGCCCTCCAGAAACACTGACCAATCACGGCCTGCCCCGCCGTCCAGAACCACTGACCAATCACGGCCTGCCCCGCCCTCCAGAACCACTGACCAATCAGTGCTGGCCCCGCTCCCTGCAACCCTGCTGCCTGGGGGGCGTGGCTCCGAAGGCACTATGACGTCACTGCTGCTCTTCTGCCACAGGTAACCATGGCAACAAGGTGAAAGGGGCGGGCTCTGCTGCTCTGAACGTCACAGAGTCATCGGCATATTGATTTAGTTTCTCTGAAGGAAAAGGAACTTACAATGTCTGAAAGCAGGGGAAGTGTCTGTCTTTGACCTGTCTGTCTGAGATCTCTGTCTGTCTGTCTCTCTGTATCTCACATGTCGTCTGTCTGTCTATCTGAGATCTCTGTCTGTCTGTCTGTCTGTCTGTATATAACCTGTCTGTCTCCCTGTGTCTTTCAGTAGTTCCAGTAACAGCCTGATTGCCATCGACAACAAAATTGAACAGGCCATGGTGAGTTTGATTTCTACTGAAATCCTTTGATTTTACTGAAGTTTCCTGAGGTTATTTGAACGTTTACTAAAGGTTTTTGAAAGTTTGACTGATGTTTGATCGGCGTATATATACGTAACCCGTATAACACGCTGATTCGTATGCCACTATTGCCGTGTTATCAAGTCGCATACTCCCTTTTTAGCGTGTTTATGAACGCTGGTTGGCCTCCACGGACTTACATTACCTTGCGATTGAGTATGAATTTACGCCGTAGAGGGTTAGGGGTTAGGGTTAGGGGGAAAAAATCGATACATCATATTATCGCAATATTTTCTGTGGCAATACTGTATCGATACACAGACGCCAAGTATCGATCTTTTATTATATATGTGTTGGCCAGTTTGTCTGCTTGACAATCTGATTTTGCATCAATTCAATTGAAGTGACATGAACAAACGGAGAAATGTATCTTTTTAGATAAAACAGATGTTGACAAAGTTTCCTTTTGGGGACATAATTTGAAATTGGGAGATATTTGAAGTTGGAAAAAAGTTCATGAATTGCAATATATCGCAGAATATTGTAATATGTTTAAAATCGCAATAATATTGTATCGTGACATAAGTATCATGATGATATCGTATCGTAAGGCCTCTGGTGATTCCCACGCCTAGTAGAGAGTAGAATGAAAGGTCAAGGTCAAGGTCAAGTTTATTTATAGAGCACATTTACAAGCAGTCACTACTGCCCCAAAGTGCTGTACAGATACTAAATACTGATAAACATTATAAAAAGCAAACTAATTAGCCAAAAAGAAGAAGTAAAAACCCACTAAAAACATAGTATCCCAGAAACAATAATAATTAAAACATATGTAAACATGATTACAAACAATATTCACAATGTCACAGCTCAGCTTGGGTTGAAAGCCATGTCGAAAAGATGAGTTTTTAAAAGTGATTTAAAAGACTCGATAGAGCTAGCTGCTTTAATATTGAGGGGAAGAGGATTCCAGAGCTTAGGACCTGCAACTGAAAAAGCTCTGTCCCCTCTGGTTTTCAGTCTGGATCTAGGACATTTCAAAAGAAGCTGATCATTTGACCTAAGTGCTGTGACAGGGGTATGTAAAATCAACATATCAGCTAGATAAGAAGGTGCCAATCCATTTAAAGATTTAAAAACAAATAATAAAATCTTAAAATGGATTCTGAGAGTAATAGGCAGCCAGTGGAGAGACGATAGTACTGGGGTAATGTGGTCAAAGCGCTTTTTCCCTGTCAGCAGGCGTGCAGCTGCATTTTGAACTAATTGCAATCGGCGAACAGAAGACTGGTCGAGGCCATAGTATAGAGAGTTGCAGTAGTCCAGACGATTTGTAATCAGGGCATGTACAACTTTTTCCAGTTGACTTTGGGGTAGGTTCAACTTCACCTTCCCAAGAAGTCTAAGCTGAAAGAAGCTTGTTCTTACTACTGAGCTAATTTGTTTATCCAGTTTAAATGAACTATCAATAATAACTCCAAGACTTTTTACACATGGACTATAGTTATGGAGTAATGGGCCAAGAGCACTATTTAAATCTGAGATATCGGGTTCTCCAAAAGTTATAATTTCAGTTTTTATGTCATTTAAGTGTAAGAAATTTAGTGACATCCAATCTTTTATTTCATGTAGACAATTACTCAGTGCTTCACTGGAATTCGTTTTGGTATTTAAAGGTAAATAGATCTGGACGTCATCCGCAAAGCAGTGAAACGAAATATTATATTTTTGGAAAATCGATCCCATAGGCAGCATATACAGTGAAAACAAGACTGGGCCTAGGATTGAGCCTTGGGGCACCCCGCTGTTAATCGGTGCTTTACGAGAGTAAAAAGGCCCGAGGATTACAGAAAAAGATCTGTCTGTCAGATATGACCGGAACCACTCCAGAGCTGTGCCTTTGATGCCTGCACAGCACTTGAGTCTTGACAGTAAAATCTTGTGGTCAACTGTATCAAACGCAGCAGTTAGATCTAAAAGCACTAACACATCAGAGCTACCTTTATCAGAAATTAAAAGGAGATCGTTAAACACTTTTAGAACAGCTGTTTCTGTACTGTGACAAGATTTAAAGCCAGACTGAAATTTTTCAAAGATATTGTTTGATTTGAGGTGCAATAAAAGTTGCGTATAAGCCACTTTTTCTAGAATTTTAGATAAAAAAGGCAGCTTAGAAACTGGCCTGTAATTTGACAAAACAGAAGAGTCCAAATTATGTTTTTTTAGGAGGGCTTGTACAATGGCCTTTTTAAAAGCTGCTGGTACAGATCCAGTTGAAAGAGACATATTTATCATATTTAAAATATAAAGGCCAACAGTGTCAAAAACATCTTTAAAAAGCTTTGCAGGAAGGCTGTCCAATGAACAGACCGAAGGTCTTAAACATTGGACCGTCTTTAACAAATCAGAAAAAGATATTGGCATAACATTTTCAAAGATGACTGAACATAACGGTACGATGCTGGGATCTGGTGCAGTACAACATGTTGATGCCCGAATATTGGACACCTTATCAATGAAAATTTACAGAATCTGTCACACAAAATGGCACTAGGAATAATGCCAGTGTGTTCAGAGGGATTGATTATCCTATTTAATACATTAAAAAGGACTTGAGGTTTATGACAGTTATTTTGCACAAGGTTTGACATGTACTGAGTCTTTGCCGCTTTAACAGCGACCTAGTAGTTAGACCAACAGTTTCTTAAAATCCCCAGAGAAACATGAAGGTTGTCTTTCCTCCATTTCCTCTCAGCACGTCTACATTCCCTTCTGAGAGCACGAGTAGTGTCATTGAACCATGGCTCTCTGTTTGAGTTAGCACTCCTGTGCTTTAACGGTGCTATTGAATCAAGGATTTCCGTACATTTGGGATCAAATAAAATAACCATCTCCTCAATGTCCTTAAATGAAGAAAAGTCTAGGGACATTACTGGAGAGGTATCAAACGCTGCAGCAAATAGTGAGGCCGTAGAGGGATTAATTGAGCGCTGCTGACGCATGGGAAAGCACGTCTTGCTTTGAGAGCCCGGCAAGGAAACAGTAAACAGAACTGGCATATGGTCAGAGATACCTGCATCTGAAATATCCTTTATGGACAAATTTAGGCCGTATGACAAGACCAGGTCCAAAAAATGTCCCTTGTTATGAGTCGGACTGTTCACAGACTGAGTAAGGTTAAAAGAGTCCAAAATGTTTAAAAAGTCCTTGACCAAAGGCTTAGAAACACAACAAACATGAATATTAAAATCACCAACAATTAGAAAATGATTAAAGTTTAGCGCAATGCCAGCCACACACGCCGAAAAGTCATTAATAAACTCCTTGTTAAATTTAGGAGGGCGGTAAATGAGTGCACATGCCACTGATACGTTGAGTTTAAGTTCGGAAATTTGCAGCTCAAAGCTTTTATATTGTTCGCATGGGATTTTTTTACAGTTCAGACTGTTTTTAAAAACTGTCGCTAGGCCTCCACCTCTTCCCGTGGTTCTAGGAGAGCTAAAGAAAGAACATGCCGGAGGAACAAGCTCTGAGAAGGGGAAGAACTCACCAGGTTGAACCCACGTCTCCGAAAGAAGCATGCAGTCATTCTCCCGGGATAAAAAAAAGTCATTTAACATAAAAGTCTTGTTAGACAATGATCTGACGTTAATCAGTGCCAACTGAAGAACGGTATCCTGCATGTGCGGTGACTTGGCTCGAGCCAGAGATCGGAGATTCATGAGATCTACACTGCGCTTGGCCACTTGAGGACGCCGGGGAACAAATTCCTCCACCGGTACACGCAGCTGATACACCGCGATGACAGCTCCAGGTTGTATCGGGAGAAGCCACCTCCTCCTGGAGTCCAAAGGAGGGACAGCCGGTAAGGAACAGCCGTGTTGAAATCCCGGTCCATTCCTCCGCATGGACCGCAGATATGCTCTCACTCTTACAACCACACCACCTCGCTTTCTCCGTCTTCTGGGGCGTTTTCCCCGCGGAGCGGCCCTGGATGTAAGTTGGAGGTACGCCGGCAGAGCTGAGAGTGTAGGAGGGGGTGCATCCGAGGACTGATTGCCATAAATAACACTCTTTACACAGACAGCATATTGATCGCGAATAGCAAAAAGTGTTTGGCGATCATACACAAACAGAGCTGAGACATTTTGGTAACTTAAACTAATAAGAGCAAACAATAAACCAAACAAAACAGGGAGACGCTGCGCCATGCACACTGCTGGCGCCATCTTCCTGTGTGTGTGTGTTTGCCTCGAAAGGGTGATCCCCTAACCCTACTCCGCGTATGGAGGTTGGTCTGGGGGTTGGACAGGTTCCTATGCCAAACCAGTTCTTCTTTACCTAAACCCAACCAGTTCTTCTTTACCTAAACCCAACCAGTTCTTCTTTACCTAAACCTAAGCAGTTCTTCTTTACCTAAACCCAACCAGTTCTTCTTTACCTAAACCCAACCAGTTCCTCTTTACCTAAACCCAACCAGTTCTTCTTCTCCTAAACCCAACTAGTTCTTCTTTACCTAAACCCAACCAGTTCTTCTCCTAAACCCAACCAGTTCTTCTTCTCCTAAACCCAACCAGTTCCTCTTTACCTAAACCCAACCAGTTCTTCTTCTCCTAAACCCAACCAGTTCTTCTTTACCTAAACCCAACCAGTTCTTCTTCTCCTAAACCCAACCAGTTCTTCTTATCCTAAACCCAACCAGTTCTTCTTCTCCTAAACCCAACCAGTTCCTCTTTACCTAAACCCAACCAGTTCTTCTTCTCCTAAACCCAACCAGTTCTTCTTCTCCTAAACCCAACCAGTTCTTCTTCTCCTAAACCCAACCAGTTCTTCTTCTCCTAAACCCAACCAGTTCCTCTTTGCCTAAACCCAACCAGTTCTTCTTTTACTAAACCCAACCAGTTCTTCTTCTCCTAAACCCAACCAGTTCTTCTTTACCTAAACCCAACCAGTTCTTCTTTTACTAAACCCAACCAGTTCTCCTTCTCCTAAACCCAACCAGTTCTTCTTTACTTAAACCCAACCAGTACTTATTTTTGCTAAAACCAAACAGTTTGTCTTCTCCTAAACCCAACCAGTTCTTCTTTTATTAAAACCAACCAGTTGTTCTTTACCTAAACCCAACCAGTTCTTCTTTTATTAAAACCAACCAGTTCTTCTTTACCTAAACCCAACCAGTTCTTCTTTTACTAAAACCAACCAGTTCGTCTTCTCCTAAACCCAACCAGTTCTTCTTTTACTAAAACCAACCAGTTCTTCTTTTACTAAACCCAACCAGTTCTTCTTTTACTAAACCCAACCAGTTTTTCTTTACCTAAACCCAACCAGTTCATTTTTTCCTAAACCCAACCAGTTCTTCTTTACCTAAACCCAACCAATTCTTCTTTTACTAAACCCAACCAGCTCTTCTTTTACTAAACCCAACCAGTTCTTCTTTACCTAAACCCAAACAGTTCTTCTTTACCTAAACCCAACCAGTTCTTCTTTACCTAAACCCAACCAGTTCTTTTTTTCCTAAACCCAACCAGTTCTTCTTTACCTAAACCCAACCAGTTCTTCTTTTACTAAACCCAACCAGTTCTTCTTTTACTAAACCCAACCAGTTCTTCTTTACCTAAACCCAACCAGTTCTTCTTCTCCTAAACCCAACCAGTTCTTCTTCTCCTAAACCCAACCAGTTCTTCTTCTCCTAAACCCAACCAGTTCTTCTTCTCCTAAACCCAACCAGTTCCTCTTTACCTAAACCCAACCAGTTCTTCTTCTCCTAAACCCAACCAGTTCTTCTTCTCCTAAACCCAACCAGTTCTTCTTCTCCTAAATCCAACCAGTTCTTCTTCTCCTAAACCCAACCAGTTCTTCTTTACCTAAACCCAACCAGTTCTTCTTTACCTAAACCCAACCAGTTCTTCTTCTCCTAAACCCAACCAGTTCTTCTTTACCTAAACCCAACCAGTTCTTCTTTACCTAAACCCAACCAGTTCTTCTTCTCCTAAACCCAACCAGTTCTTCTTCTCCTAAACCTAAGCAGTTCTTCTTTACCTAAACCCAACCAGTTCTTCTTTACCTAAACCCAACCAGTTCCTCTTTACCTAAACACAACCAGTTCTTCTTCTCCTAAACGCAACCAGTTTTTCTTTACCTAAACCCAACCAGTTCTTCTTCTCCTAAACCCAACCAGTTCTTCTTCTCCTAAACCCAACCAGTTCCTCTTTACCTAAACACAACCAGTTCTTCTTCTCCTAAACCCAACCAGTTCTTCTTTACCTAAACCCAACCAGTTCCTCTTTACCTAAACCCAACAAGTTCTTCTTATCCTAAACCCAACCAGTTCTCCTTCTCCTAAACCCAACCAGTTCTTCTTTACCTAAACCCAACCAGTTCTTCTTTACCTAAACCCAACCAGTTGTTCTTCTCCTAAACACAACCAGTTCTTCTTCTCCTAAACCCAACCAGTTCTTCTTTACCTAAACCCAACCAGTTCCTCTTTACCTAAACCCAACCAGTTCTCCTTCTCCTAAACCCAACCAGTTGTTCTTCTCCTAAACCCAACCAGTTCTTCTTCTCCTAAACCCAACCAGTTCTTCTTTACCTAAACCCAACCAGTTCTTCTTCTCCTAAACCCAACCAGTTCTTCTTCTCCTAAACCCAACCAGTTCCTCTTTACCTAAACCCAACCAGTTCTTCTTCTCCTAAACCCAACCAGTTCCTCTTTACCTAAACCCAACCAGTTCTTCTTCTCCTAAACCCAACCAGTTCTTCTTTACCTAAACCCAACCAGTTCTTCTTCTCCTAAACCCAACCAGTTCTTCTTTTCCTAAACCCAACCAGTTCTTCTTTACCTAAACCCAACCAGTTCTTCTTCTCCTAAACCCAACCAGTTCTTCTTTACCTAAACCCAACCAGTTCTTCTTCTCCTAAACCCAACCAGTTATCCTTCTCCTAAACCCAACCAGTTCTTCTTCTCCTAAACCCAACAAGTTCTTTGTACCTAAACCCAACCAGTTCTTCTTCTCCTAAACCCAACCAGTTCTTCTTTACCTAAACCCAACCAGTTCTCCTTCTCCTAAACCCAACCAGTTCTTCTTCTCCTAAACCCAACCAGTTCCTCTTTACCTAAACCCAACCAGTTCCTCTTTACCTAAACCCAACCAGTTCTTCTTTACCTAAACCCAACCAGTTCTTCTTCTCCTAAACCCAACCAGTTCTTCTTTACCTAAACCCAACCAGTTCTCCTTCTCCTAAACCCAACCAGTTCTTCTTTACCTAAACCCAACCAGTTCTTCTTCTCCTAAACCCAACCAGTTCTTCTCCTAAACCCAACCAGTTCTTCTTTACCTAAACCCAACCAGTTCCTCTTTACCTAAACCCAACCAGTTCCTCTTTTACTAAACCCAACCAGTTCCTCTTTTACTAAACCCAACCAGTTCTTCTTTTACTAAACCCAACCAGTTCTTCTTTACCTAAACCCAACCAGTTCTTCTTCTCCTAAACCCAACCAGTTCTTCTTCTCCTAAACCCAACCAGTTCTTCTTCTCCTAAACCCAACCAGTTCTTCTTTACCTAAACCCAACCAGTTCTTCTTTACCTAAACCCAACCAGTTCTTCTTTTACTAAACCCAACCAGTTCTTCTTTTACTAAACCCAACCAGTTCTTCTTTACCTAAACCCAACCAGTTATTCTTTACCTAAACCCAACCAGTTCTTTTACTAAACCCAACCAGTTCTTCTTTACCTAAACCCAACTAGTTATTCTTTTCCTAAACCCAACCAGTTCTTCTTTTCCTAAACCCAACCAGTTCTTCTTTACCTAAATCCAACCAGTTGTTCTTTACCTAAACCCAACCAGTTCTTCTTCTCCTAAACCCAACCAGTTCTTCTTTTACTAAACCCAACTAGTTATTCTTTTCATAAACCCAACCAGTTCTTCTTTACCTAAACCCAACCAGTTCTTCTTTACCTAAACCCAACCATATCTTCTCCTAAACCCAACCAGTTCTTCTTCTCCTAAACCCAACCAGTTCTTCTTTTACTAAACCCAACTAGTTATTCTTTTCCTAAACCCAACCAGTTCTTCTTTACCTAAACCCAACCAGATCTTCTTCTCCTAAACCCAACCAGTTCTTCTTTACCTAAACCCAACCAGTTCTTCTTTTCCTAAACCCAACCAGTTCTCCTTCTCCTAAACCCAACCAGTTCTTCTTCTCCTAAACCCAACCAGTTGTTCTTTACCTAAACCCAACCAGTTCTTCTTTACCTAAACCCAACCAGTTATTCTTTTCCTAAACCCAACCAGTTCTTCTTCTCCTAAACCCAACCAGTTCTTCTTTACCTAAACCCAACCAGTTCTTCTTTACCTAAACCCAACCAGTTCTTCTTCTCCTAAACCCAACCAGTTCTTCTTTACCTAAACCCAACCAGTTATTCTTTTCCTAAACCCAACCAGTTCTTCTTCTCCTAAACACAACCCGTCCGCTGTATACGGTGCTCAAAATGCGTACAGATAACATGCCACTTGGTTTTAGAAAATGGCGGGTATGTTTACGTGATAACATGGAAAGTGGTGTACAGCGTAGACATGCACGCCACTTTTTGACACACCAAGGAGATAATCGGCCGTTGGACAGTCTGGCGAGGTCAGTGACTTGAGTCAGTTCGGTGTGTCCCATGCCGTTGTCAGTCTGGGGGGCTGTCAGCGTTCATTTTGGCCGACCTGACATCGGCAGGGCCGTCGGGACTCACAACGACATGGGGAGCGGGATGAGGTGACTAGAGTCTCTCAAAATCTTTTAAACTGACCTTTGTTGATCTGAAATGAAGACAGATTCAGCAACTGCACGGCCTATTTCTCTCTTAAAATGTTTTCAGAAACATGTTCCAGTGAACTATTTTGGTCCAATATGAGATCAGATTCTGAACGGCCGCCATGACAGTCTGGCTTTGAATTTCCGGAGAAAACAAACCCATGTGACGCGTTCGTTCATCAGCTGCCGGTTTTCATTTCTTGGGCAACAATACAGATTAGCGCCACCTGCTGTTATAGAGATGTATTACGTCTCGTCTCCTCTCCTCTCGTCTTTTTGGTCTGTTCTGTGCACTTTTTGGACCAAGGCGGGGAGACTGATCATTTCGACTGGCTTTTCTGTCAACAGTCGGCCGTCGGCTATATGTCAAACAGGAAAATCACTCACCATTCGGCGAAATTCGCTGTTTTGAAACTAAAATAGGTGACCTACGTGAATCATGTAGATTCAATGAGAAAATGTTTAAGGGGGGGCTGGTGCTCGTTTCTGGCGTTTGACTATTTTAGAAAATAAATAAATTAAAAAGTCCACATGGGATTTGTTTTAATGCGCTGGATTTAACCAATCATCGAACTTCCACCAACCAATGAAACGAGTTCCACCAACCAATGAAACGAGTTCTAGCCAATCAGATGCAAAGTAGGGCGGGTAACTGCCGAAATGTCACAGTGCGGTGCCGGTGTGGTCTCCGTGGTAACGTGGCTAAAAAAAATGGAGGCAAAGTTTATCAAACTTGGAGCATGTAGATACAGGAAGCTTTAGTTGAGAAAGTAGTTAAAACAAATGGTGCTGGGCATGAATAGAAGACAAGAGGAAAAGGATGGAGACAGGAAGCCGTTTAGCACTTGGTGCCTCAAACTGAGGGAGCCGGGAGCTTCTGCAGCGCATGTTGAAGGAAAACACCGTACGACAGTAGCGGTAGGACAGGGCTTGCTAGTCATTAGATGCTAGACATTAGATGCTAGTCCCAGAGGCTGTAGGGCAGCAGCGGTAAGACGGGGCTTACTAGTCATTAGATGTTAGTCACAAAGCTTCGGTCCGTGCACTCTGTCATATGAGTACGTTACCGGCAACAACCTTTTTTGATGATGACTTGGCCAAAGTAGTAAAGTTTAGTTTTCACAATGATTCATTGTAGGGTTATGATATTATTGCAATATGTAAAAACACATTGACTCTTTATTTAACATATGGTTGGAAGAAGTAAAAATGTATCCAAAACTTTAGTTAACTAAACTTAGTTTTAAAAAAGTATGACTTATTCTTGTGTAATGTCAGGACTTTAATTTAAACAAGGACTTTCATTTTTTTGCCAGTCAAATTAACTTTAATGAATGCATATTGAAATATTACCCTGTTGGTTGGCAAAAAATGCATCTCAAAATGCATCAGATTGATGCTTTAAAATATGGAATATTTAAAATTTTCTTACGGGGGGGCTAATTTTTCTAGGGGGGCTAGAGGGGTAATATGTAATATGTGTAAGCAGTTTTACACGCGGATAGCTCAAAATGGGTACAGATAATACACCACTTGGCTTTAAAGCGTAAATCTAAAAGAAAGTTTTTGAGCAACTCACCGCAGCTGTTGTTGTTTCTGGCCGCAGCCATTTTATCAGTCAAAACAATCGATTTCCGAATGCAACGTAACAGGGAGGAGAGTAAAGACGGAAAGCTCCTAAAGTTTAGTTCCATATAAATGCACGGATAAGTCGTTGTTTTGTCGTTATTGAAAAACAACATTGACCTCGTAGTTGAAAAAGGAGTCTCATATGGAGTCTGTTCATTCACATTCGGATATCGACTCGTTATGACTGCCGAGGTGGTAGTGGCCGGACACAACAGCTGCTCAAAAACTTTCTTTTTAGTAAATCTGTGTACACAAAGAATGTTGTCAATGCTTGCGTTAAGGTGTAGAGCACTTGGTGATACTTGGAGCAAAGTCTCATGTTGTGTCGAGCCTTCTTAGTATTTCGAAAATATCTATTTTGACACTAGCATGAGAGTGCCCCTAGCTCTCCCATTCAAAAGGCCATTTGACCCAAAAACGAGAATACGGTGAATCTTAAAAGTGGCGATTCGGTCCTGAATATGCTTATAAACTAAAGTTTGACTCACGTACATTCACAAAAATACCCTAGGATGCATTTTGGCGAGAGTTACGCTTTAAGAAAGTGGGCTTGTATGTTTATGCAAAGTCATGATGTCATGTTGGTTTGACTGACGTCTGACTGACTGCTGTCTGACTGACTTTTTTCAGGACCTGGTGAAGAGTCACCTGATGCTGGCGGTCCGAGAGGAGGTGGAGCTTCTCAGGGAACAAATCAGAGATCTGCAGGAGAAGAACCAGCAGCTGCAGAGAGAAAACCACATCCTGAGAACTCTTACACAAAACACACACAATCTACACAAGCAGCACAACACATGACACACATAACACACACAATCTACACACATGTTGCACAAAACATAACACACACAACACACAATCTACACAACACACACAACACACCACACACAATCTACACAGGAGAAGAACCAGCAGCTGCAGAGAGAAAACCACATCCTGAGAACTCTTACACACAACACACACAGTCTACACAAGCTGCACAACACATGACACACACAACACACACAATCTACACAACACACAACACACACAATCTACACAACACATATAAAACATAACACACAATCTACACAAGCTGCACAACACATAACACACACAACACACACAATCTACACACGCTGCACAACACATAACACACAAGCTGCACAAGCTGCACAACACATGACACACACAAGCTACATAACACACACAATCTACACACGCTGCACAACACATAAGACACACAAGCTGCACAACACATGACACACACAAGCTACATAACACACACAATCTACACACGCTGCACAACACATAAGACACACAAGCTGCACAACACATGACACACACAAGCTACACAATCTACACAACACATGACACACACAATCTACACAACACATGACACACACAATCTACACAACACATGACACACACAATCTACACAACACACACAATCTACACAAGCTACACAACACACAATCTACACAAGCTGCACAACACATAACACACACAATCTACACAACACATAACACACACACTCACACCCCCCTCACTTGAGAGCGAACGAGTTTAACAGCTGATGATAAGACTAACGAGGACTCTGGAAACCATGGCAACAGACTGTTTGTGTCAGCGGAGAAGTTTTACATTAAGAAGAAGATGATGATGATGATGATGATGATGGAGAGTAGTTTCTAATAAATTAATAATGTCTAACTACAGAACATGCAAGCTAAGTTTGTTTCACACACACACACACACACACACACACAGTAGAGGTCGACCGATATGGGTTTTCTCTGGCCGATGCCGATGCCGATCTTTAGAAATCAAGGTCAGCCAATGGCTTATTTTTTCATCTTCGTAACATTGCCAAAATTAGGAATATCCTGTCTCAAAACGACGCTGAAAAACTAGTTCATGCATTTGTTACGTCTAGGCTGGACTATTGTAATTCCCTACTGTCAGGGTGCTCAAATAAGTCCCTTAAGACTCTCCAGCTGATCCAGAATGCTGCAGCGCGTGTTTTCACAAGAACTAAGAAAAGAGATCATATCTCTCCTGTATTAGCTTCTCTGCACTGGCTTCCTGTAAAATACAGGATTGAGTTTAAAATCCTTCTCTTGACCTACAAAGCTCTAAATGGTCTAGCACCATCATATCTAGAAGAGCTCCTAATACCCTATTGTCCCACTAGAGCACTGCGCTCCCAGAATGCAGAGTTACTGGTGGTACCTAGAGTCTCTAAAAGTAGAATGGGAGCCAGAGCCTTCAGTTATCAGGCTCCTCTCCTATGGAACCAGCTCCCGATCTGGGTTCGGGGGGCAGAAACTGTAATCGCTTTCAAGAATGAACTTAAAACTCTTCTATTTGATAAAGCTTATAGTTAGGGAGTGAGGAGTTGCAGTGTTCACCTAACTGGCCCAACTGCTTCTCTTCATAATTGTTAGATTAATAATACATAACAAAGTAGAGGGAGGCAGGCCAGCCAAGCCCGATCCGGCAGGGGAGAGTTCTAAGCCCGAAAAAGCTACCTCTCCTTATGACCTGTCTCTCTTAGTTACGCTGTTATAGTTACGCTGTTATAGTTCTAGACTGCCGGGGGACTTCCTTCCTTTGACACACTGAGCTGCTCCCTCCTCTCCCTCTCTATTACTATTACTATTACTATTTAAGTGTATCCCGTCCCGGAAATGCTAGTTACTAATCCTAACTTCTGGGGAGTTTCCCCGGAGTCCTTATGTTTTTTCCCCCAGCGTATTTCCTTGGAGAACGTTGGCACCAAGATCCTGGTTCCAGCTGTCGCCGTGGTCCTGCTGCACTCCTTGCTGAGCTCAACGGTGCCCTGCTGCGTCCTGCTGAACCCTGCAGCTTCCTGCTGAACCCTGCAGCTTCCCGCTACATCAAGTCACTGTTCCATTATTAATGTGACTATTATCGCCACTGTTCATCACACCCCCAACCGGCCCGTCAGACACCGCCTACCAAGAGCCTGGGTCTGTCCGAGGTTTCTTCCCAAGAGGGAGTTTTTCCTCGCCACTGTCGCACTGCTTGCTCTTGAGGGAATTACTGTAATTGTTGGAATTGTTGGTTGCTTTGTAAATTATAGAGTGTGGTCTAGACCTACTCTATCTGTAAAGTGTCTCGAGATAACCTATGTTATGATTTGATACTATAAATAAAATTGAATTGAATTGAATTGAACACTAATATAGAATTTCTCAACAAAAACATTTATTGAACACTTCACCAATCTACACTTGTATAATGTAAAAACATACTGTATATTGTATAAATAATGTATGAAAAATATATTAAATAAACGAAACAGGTAAGAAGAAAATAAACTTTGTCAAATAAACTTTTAAATGAAAAAATAAAGTTTAGTGCACTTAGCAGCATTTAAACTTCTGCAAGCTTCACAGAAAGTGACATGTTATTATTAATCTGAACACTATTTAACTCCTGTTGAATCACATCAGACTAGGGCTATCTAAAGTCAATTCTTGTTCACCTTGTTTGTTAGATCATTGTTCATTTGTTGAAGTGTTGTATCTGTGTTTTGGGGATCCTACTGTTACATGTCCTGTTGCACTCATTAGGATCTTATCTGAGCAGATTTCTGTCATTCAAACAACTCTGAGTTGTAATTTAAAACTAGTCCAGCCAATTTAATAAAAGTAAGGGTTTTATTCGTGCTCGAGTCCATAGATGCAGTTAATGGATACAGGCACGGAGAACTGAAGGCTCCATTAGCAACGATAAGCGCCGTTAGCGGTTAGCTCCGTTAGTGGTTAGCTCCGTTAGCGGATAGCTTCAGCTAGTGGATGAGACTGTCACGGACAAGGGTAACAACCAGACTCTGATAAATGACATTCGGGGAGCTTCCACAGCGGTGTGGCCACGGTGTTTTGTACATTTTTATTAGTAGGCCTACAGTTAAACAAGGCGATCAAGGCAAGAACACCAGCAATATGCTAACGGTAGCGTCTGCCGTCTGAGCCTAAAGTGACTTTGCGAGTAACACAGCGCAAGAATTCACGAGGGGAGGGGCTGGAGGCAGCTGGTCTGAGTTCGCTGTAAAAAATGTCGCCTAATCATGTTTTTAACACTAGGCTGCCCGCAGATGCGCCTGCCAATAATCGTCTTGATATACTGGGACATTGGCCGATGCCGATTATGTTAAAAAATGCCAAAAATCGGCCGATTAATCGGCCGACCGATTAATCGGTCGACCTCTAACACACAGTGCTTCACAGTCAATAAATCAAATCAAAGATGAAATGAACAAGAACATGTTAAAACACATGAATACCTGAATGCCTGAATAGACGGTCTGTATGAGGTCACAGAGTCGGTTTAAACCAGTTTACACAGTTTTATACCAGTGGATTCCACTGGTTTGGTTTAACAGGTTTATTCCATTTTACAACAGTTTATTATATTTAATTTAATTAGTATTGTCCTAAATCCTAAATAGTCTCAGGAAGGAACTGGTTTTGGTGGAACATTTGCTCCGCGCAGAAGAAAACAAGAAAACAAATCTCTGGATCCCACCAATCAGTCCCAAAACCTATAAATTCTTTATAAAACCTCCCAGTTAGAGAGGAGATGATCTAACATATTCTTTATAAAACCTCCCAGTTAGAGAGGAGATGATCTAAACATATTCTTTATAAAACCTCCCAGTTAGAGAGGAAATGATCTAAACATATTCTTTATAAAACCTCCCAGTTAGAGAGGAAATGATCTAAACATATTCTTTATAAAACCTCCCGGTTAGAGAGGAAATTATCTAACATATTCTTTATAAAACCTCCCAGTTAGAGAGGAAATGATCTAAACATATTCTTTATAAAACCTCCCAGTTAGAGAGGAAATGATCTAAACATATTCTTTATAAAACCTCCCGGTTAGAGAGGAAATTATCTAACATATTCTTTATAAAACCTCCCAGTTAGAGAGGAAATGATCTAACATATTCTTTATAAAACCTCCCAGTTAGAGAGGAAATGATCTAACATATTCTTTATAAAACCTCCCAGTTAGAGAGGAAATTATCTAACATATTCTTTATAAAACCTCCCAGAAGAAATGATCTAACATATTCTTTATAAAATCTCCCAGTTAGAGAGGAAATGATCTAACATATTCTTTATAAAACCTCCCAGTTAGAGAGGAAATGATCTAACATATTCTTTATAAAACCTCCCAGTTAGAGAGGAGATGATCTAAACATATTCTTTATAAAACCTCCCAGTTAGAGGAAATGATCTAACATATTCTTTATAAAACTTCCCAGTTAGAGAGGAAATGATCTAACATATTCTTTATAAAACCTCCCAGTTAGAGAGGAAATGACCTAACATATATTCTTTATGAAACCTCCCAGTTAGAGAGGAAATGACCTAACATATTCTTTATAAAACCTCCCAGTTAGAGAGGAAATGACCTAACATATATTCTTTATAAATCTTTATAATCATTCTTTGAAAGAACCAGCAGGCCTGCCTTGTTAAACCATCTACATCTTCTTCATAACTTGATATTTGTAGCTAGGTGGCTACGAGGTTGATGTAGTCTCCTGAAGAGACCAGAGTTATAGACCAGAAACACACAGAGAGAGGAAGTTTATCCTGGAAATGTTCCTCTGTTGATCCAGACTACAGAGCTCAGTGTGTCAGTGCGTTTACGAGCAGTTTAAAAAACGATTACATTCAGGTGAAGGCCTGACCCTGGTTAAAGTCTGAGTTCTCATAACACATTCAGACTTAGAGAACTCCTTCAGTAACAGGGGGATTCCTGCATGTATACATCTTAAAGGTGCACTATGAGTTCCTGCATGGTTTCAGCTTGATTTAATTTTAGGATCTCCATGATACGCTAGCTGCCTGGTCCCTGAACACACCGTGAAAAAGCCCTGTCTCGGGAGACAACACAATGGTCGTAAACATCAAACAGACACTAGGGGCACAGGCTGTGCACCAAAATACAACAAACCACATTCCAGCCAATCACCGACAAGATGGTTGGGGGAGGGGGTGGGGCTTAGTGACAGTCACTTAGTCATGACAGTTACGGAAACATGGGTGGAGGGGCGAGCTTGCTCTGTTTTGTTTGGTATTTATAACAGAAGTGACGTCATGCAGGAACTCTTAGTGCACCTTTAACCGGAGTAATATTGGGTTAAGCGTCTGCGCATGCTTCAACTGCCCCTTATTTCTGGTCTTTGAACCGGAAATAATACTAATCGTTGCTATGATACAACAAAACAGCGTTGGCTGAATCAGCCGGGGGCCATCGGCAGCAAGAGCCTGCGGTCTGACCATACCCTGGGTACTGTGTGATTTCTGAGACAGAGTGAGAGCTCCTGTCTCCTCCTCTCTGTGCAGTAGCTCTGGGAGGCTGCTGGCCCTTTAAGAGAGGAAGAGTATGAGCCAACACCTTCCTCCCCCCTGACAGCCCCCCCCTCCTCTTCCAGCACATTGTTCTGCAGCGCCAGGCGAGCAGCAGCTTCCTTCTGCTGCTGCTACCGGCTACAGGGAGAGACAGACAGACAGACACACAGACAGACAGACAGACAAACAGACAGACAGACAAACAGACAGACAGACAGGTCTCTGGTGTGGACGGTCTGTCACGACTCTTTGTGTTGAACAGAATCAGCGGGGCGGTGACTGATGGATCCACTGGCTTCATAACCGGAGACAAAGACGGAAGAGGACAGACAGACAGACAGACAGACAGAGAGACAGACTGATAGACAGACAGACGGACAGAGAGACAGACAGGTTAGACAGACATACCGGCGGTCAGATCGACGCTATGATCGACCGGCATACGCTTAGGTGAGTGACAAAACAAAGAGTTTCTCTTTTTCTTTGATTTAATCCGCTGATGCTGTCACTGCTGCTGCCATGGCAACCATACCATAGTCTGATGTCATCAGGATGGGAGGGGGGAGGAGGGGGGAGAGGGAGGAGGAGGAGGAGGAGGAGGAGGATGTGTTGTTTGAGTTGTTTTGATCGTGCAGATTAAATCAGTCTCTACACTGATTTTTGGTGTTGTTTCAGTTGGAATTTAAATGGTGATGAAGTTTCACATTTAAAATCTGATATATTGGTTTAAAATCATCATTCTGTGTTTGTAAACATCTTCCTGTTTACACACCACCCTCTGACATCATCAGTAAACATTTCAGCAGACCTGTCAATCAACCTGAGTGACAGCTGATGCTGCCTGTTCTCAAGAAAAGTAATTAATATCTAAAGAGAAAACACAAGACTTTCACCCAGGAAACAGGTGTTCATGTCCTGAAGCTGTTAAGGAGAAAACACAAGCCTTTCACCAGGAAACAGGTGATCATTTCCTGAAGAAGTTAAGGAGAAAACACAAGCCTTTCACCAGGAAACAGGTGATCATTTCCTGAAGAAGTTAAGGAGAAAACACAAGACTTTCACCAAGGAAACAGGTTTTCATGTCCTGAAGAAGTTAAGGAGAAAACACAAGACTTTCACCCAGGAAACAGGTGATCATGTCCTGAAGAAGTTAAGGAGAAAACACAAGACTTTCACCAGGAAACAGGTGTTCATGTCCTGAAGAAGTTAAGGAGAAAACACAAGACTTTCACCCAGGAAACAGGTTTTCATGTCCTGAAGAAGTTAAGGAGAAAACACAAGACTTTCACCCAGGAAACAGGTGATCATGTCCTGAAGAAGTTACGGAGAAAACACAAGACTTTCACCCAGGAAACAGGTGTTCATGTCCTGAAGAAGTTAAGGAGAAAACACAAGACTTTCACCCAGGAAACAGGTGTTCATGTCCTGAAGAAGTTAAGGAGAAAACACAAGACTTTCACCCAGGAAACAGGTGTTCATGTCCTGAAGAAGTTAAGGAGAAAACACAAGACTTTCACCCAGGAAACAGGTGTTCATGTCCTGGAAGAAGTTAAGGAGAAAACACAAGACTTTCACCCAGGAAACAGGTGTTCATGTCCTGAAGAAGTTAAGGAGAAAACACAAGACTTTCACCCAGGAAACCGGTGTTCATGTCCTGAAGAAGTTAAGGAGAAAACACAAGACTTTCACCCAGGAAACAGGTGTTCATGTCCTGGAAGAAGTTAAGGAGAAAACACAAGACTTTCACCCAGGAAACAGGTGATCATGTCCTGAAGAAGTTAAGGAGAAAACACGAGACTTTCACCCAGGAAACAGGTGTTCATGTCCTGGAGAAGTTAAAACACAAGACTTTCATTATCAGATTCCCAGTCCATGCAGTCAGTTCCATTGGACACTCTCCAAACAATAGTTAACCATGTCAGAGGAAACATTTTAAAAAGTTATGGGACGGATTACAATAAATAGAAGCATTAACCAGTTTGAACCCAAACCAGTCCTAATCGTTTGGTTGTCATCGCCGCATGACGCTCACGTTTCGTCGACTAAATGTAGCTGTAATCTAACTGTCACATGACCGTGATTTCATAGGATACCATACGAATTGTTGTGCATAAGTATACAAAGTTTAATGGAAATCAGGCCAGAAGAGCTTCTGTAACTGCTGCCAAACCAAACAGACTAACACACTTAATAATACATGTTCAATCATATTTAGAGAAAATCTTTTTTATTTTATCTTTTTTACTTCGTTGATATTGATGTAAATGCACTACAAGTCCGTCTAAAATCTCAGTTTTCTGTGAAGAAAATGATCACTGAAGGTTTTGACGTACTGCTCCTTTAAACCAGCAGGTCAACAGGAAAATAACTGTGAAGGAAATCAGCTTCCTGACAGAGAGAGACAGGAAACACACACACACACACTTAATCCCCTCTCTCCCAACACACACATAATACAACCACTGCTGCTATTGTCTGTCCGAGTGTGTGGGGGTATTATATATGTATGTGTGTGTGTGGGGGGGTTATATGTGTGTGTGTGTATGTGTGTGTGTGTGTGTGTGTGGGGGTGTGTGTATATATGTGTGTGTGTATGTGTGTGTGGGGGGGGTTATATGTGTGTGTGTGTGTGTTTGTCCTACTTTCTGCTCTTTGTTTGACGGCTTCATTGAAAAAACACAAAGAGACAAAAACAAAGAGACAATATGAAGACATGAAGTGAAGAGGTATTAATAGCATTAACAGCTTAATATAGACACAAAGACATAAAGAGAACATTTAAATAATACAACAAACTAAACATGGAAAATAAAACAAATGGAACAATAAATATATATTAAGAAACATTAATTAATTAAATAAATCAACACTGCTTATTATCCTTAATGTCAGAAAAAAATGTAGTTAAACATTTTTGGCCGCACAGAATCTACTGGCACAGAATTCTACTGATAGTTCAGCCAAATCTTCCTGCAGAATTTAAAAGAATTACAAAATGTAAATGAAAAAAGGATGTCAACACATGTCCACCCTGTGCACAAAAACAGGAAACGCTCATTTCTGCAGATTTTCATTCTGCATCACCACTCAAAATATACAGATTCAAGTTGTGTCTTATTATTAAACAATATAAACAAATTAAACAATTCTTTGTTTTAAGGCACCGCTTAAAACAAGATACTCCACAGACAGGGCCTAAATGTTTAATGCTTTAAAATAGGCTATATGAATGTCCCGCCCTACTCCACCTCTGATTGGCTTGTACTCTTTGCCTTGCTGTTCATAATCTAATTATTGCTGGTGATTTTAACATTCATGTTGACAACCCCCAGGACAGAGGGACCAAAGAACTGTGTAGTGTTTTTGAGAGCTATGGACTGACTCAGCATGTGACACAGCCCACACACAATAAGGGGCACACTCTGGACTTGATTATCTCCAAGGGTCTGAACATTTCCAAGGTTGTGGTGACTGATGTTGCTCTCTCTGATCATTCCTGTGTTTTCTTTAACAGCAATATCTCGGTGCCAAAAAGTGTTCAAACAAAGTTAATCAGAAAACGGTATATCACTGAAAACACCAGTGAATCATTCATTCAGCTTTTCTCCTCTACACCCACCCTCTCAGGGGTCTCAGTCACTGAGCTTGTAGATAATTTCAACTGTAAAATTACGAATGTTATTGATGCCATTACTCCCACTAAGGTCAAAGCTGTCTCTGGTAAGAAAAGATCTCCATGGAGAAATTTTGTAGTGGTGAGAACAGAAAAGAGTGTTGAAAAGCTGAACGCAGGTGGCAAAAAACTAATCTCCAGGTCCATTTTAACACCTATAAAGAGAGACTTTGCATTTATAATTTGGAACTAAGGAATGCAAGGCGGTCCTTCTTTTCGGACATTATTGCCAGAAACAATAATAATTAACATGCTTTGTTTGCTGCTGCTGATAGATTAACCAACCCTCCAGTACCAGTAGCATCTGAACTTTTATTCACCAAGGCCTGTAATGAATTTGCCACTTTCTTCAAAGACAAAATTCAGAAAATTAGACAGTCAGTACTTCCATATAGAGTACAGAGTATGTGTTGTCACAGTGTCCAGAAAAACAAATTCCAATATGACACAATTCCATATGATTAACCATAAAAACCCTGAGATGGCTCTTGTTAAAGTCTTTAATGACCTCCACTTAAACACAGATAGTGGCAAAACTTCAGTCTTAGTATTCCAGAAATCTTGGTGTAATTATGGACTCAGACCTGAATTTTAAAAGCCACATTAAGCCAATTACAAAGTCAGCCTATTATCACCTTAAGAATATATTAAGGGTTAAAGGACTTATGTCTCAGCAGGATCTGGAAAAACTTGTCCATGCTTTTATCTTATCTGTTTTTGTTGTTTCAATGCATATGTTCATTAATGTGCATTGTCCCTATCAAATAAAGGATTAAAAAAAACAACAAAAAGTAGACTTGACTACTGTAACAGTGTCTTTACAGGTCTCCCTAAAAAATCAATCAGACAGCTGCAGCTGATTCAGAACGCTGCTGCTCGAGTCCTCACTAAGACCAAGAAAGTGGATCACATCACTCCAGTTCTGAAGTCTCTACATTGGCTTCCAGTGCCTCAAAAATTGATTTCAAAATACTTTTGCTGGTTTATAAATCACTAAACGCTTTAGGGCCAAAATACATTTCTGATCTGCTGCTACACTATGACCCACCCAGACCTCTCAGGTGGTCTGGGACAGGTCTACTAAACTATGACCCAGCCAGACCTCTCAGGTGGTCTGGGACAGGTCTACTAAACTATGACCCACTCAGACCTCTCAGGTGGTCTGGGACAGGTCTACTAAACTATGACCCACTCAGACCGCTCAGGTGGTCTGGGACAGGTCTACTTGTTGTCCCCAGAGTCAGAACTGAACAGGGGGAAGCAGCGTTCAGTTTTTATACTCCACATATCTGGAACAAACTCCCAGAAAACTGCAGGTCTGCCGTAACTCTTTCTTTTTGATGCTGCCTTTCTTTAAAGAATTGTTCATATCTTATACTGCACTGTAACTGTTATTCTCATATTTTATCTGTTTTTAATTACTTTTAATCTTTTTTAACTGCTCTTTACTGTTTTATGTTAAGCACTTTGAATTGCCCTGTTGCTGAAATGTGCTATACAAATAAAGCTGCCTTGCCTTCATTGGTTGGATTGGTCAGGTTTAAGCATGAGGATTGAGATTGGTTAGCGTTAGGGTATGAACACCATGGTAAGCCAATCAGAGGCAGAGTAGGGCGGGATGTTCCTTCACCATCCTTGGGAACGCAAATTTGCATCCCAAACAAGGCCAAAGACTACTAAATCAGTTTCTGTCTGTCTGTCTCTCTAACCTGTCTATCTAGGTAGCCCAGTGCTGAGGTGAAGAGGCTTGTGATTGGTGGTTGCCATGGCGCCCAGGCCATCGTCTGGGGAGCTGTGGGGGCTCCACCTGATGCCCCCCCGCATCCTGGTGGACTGCTGCCTGCCCAACGGTATGCCTGCCTTATATATATAAATATGTATACATATAATATAATATTGAATAATATATATACATATATATATATATATATATATATATATATATATATATATATATATATATATATATATATATATTATTCAATATTAAATATATTTAGCTATATTTACACCTCACATTCACACTGCTCTTTTGGCTCGAAACTCTTAAAAACCCAAACATAGCAGTGTAAATGTAGCCTGTGTTGTCTGCTGTGTTGTGTGATGACCCCTCCCACTCTGTGGGGGGCTCTTGGGTATTTCCCCTGCTGCTGTTTAGGAGACCGTCTGATTGGACTCAGGTAGGCAGAGGGAGGATGAGCCACACCTGAGTCCACTCTTCCTGACTGCCCTCCTGTTTCCTACTTAAGGGAACAATCTCTTTCTGTCCTCACAGCCAGCAGCGTTTGGTTGGGTTTGGGTTCCACACACTCACCTTCACACATTTACCCACCACACTACTGATACGACTGAAATCATGTTTTATCCTATTTTTAAGTATTATTCATTATGGGTTAAATAAATTGGCTTAAATTGAATCCTTAATTGTGTGGTCTTCCTTATTTGTGACGAACTGTGAGCTGGTCCATGACAGTTGTTATGTGTTTCAGGGATGATGGTCAGTATGTTTGAAGTTTTATGTGTTTCAGGGATGATGGTCAGTATGTTTGATGTTTTATGTGTTTCAGGGATGATGGTCAGTATGTTTGATGTTTTATGTGTTTCAGGGATGATGGTGAGTCTGGAGTGTCTCAGAGAAACTCCTCTCCTCAGCATCAAGCAGCAGCTCTTCACTGAGGCCAGGAAGTACCCGCTCTACCACCTGCTGCAGGTACAGTACATCCCCAACACTATCCCTGCTGCAGTACATCCCCAACACTATCCCTGCTGCAGGTACAGTACATCCCCAACACTATCCCTGCTGCAGGTACAGTACATCCCCAACACTATCCCTGCTGCAGTACATCCCTGGCTGCCTTTTAGTATCACAGGTAGCAGTAATGAAAATAATTTCTGCCCTGTGATTGGCCAGGAGGAGTCATCCTACATCTTTGTGGGCGTGACCCAGGAGGCGGAGAGGGAGGAGTTTTACGATGAGACGAGGCGGCTGTGCGACCTGCGACTCTTCCACCCGATCCTGAAAGTCATCGAGCCGCTGGGCAACCGGGAGGAGAAGATCCTGAACCGAGAGATAGGTAACACACACCCCGCCTCTCACTCGATGTCTGGACTGCCATTGGTCCATCATCAAACATCACCCGTCATTAGCCAATAATGTTTCATCAAACATTAAAACCACATCACTAATGTCCCTCACGGAGCTAATCAAACAATTAAGAAGACAAGGATAGCTAACTGGTTCCAATACAAGGCTAAACAGGGCTAAACAGGGCCAAAGAGGGCTAGCAAAGAACTTATTTTGGTGGAAAATGTGCACGCTGTTGCACACAGTTATCAGGCTGGATACATGGTTAAACCTCATTTGGTCTTACCACCAATCAGTCCCAAACATCCCAGTTAGAGAGGAAATGCCCTAAACATATTCTTTATAAATCTTTATAATCATTCCCAGAAAGAACCGAGCAGGCCTGCCTTGTTGCACCATCCACATTTTCTTCAACACTTGACATTTTCAGTGTGTAGCTCGCTAGCTACAAGGTTGTTTCACTTCCATCGTTCCAGAATAGTTAATTTCCAATATAGGCCCCCACAGGGCCAGAGATATCTTGTTGGGCCTCTCTGAAACAAAGACTACTGTTGTTCGAACAAAGGTAAAAACAGGATCAAAGAAGGCTACACATCAACGAACATGTCAACAAAAGTCTGGGCCGTCATTGGTCTGTCATCAACTGGGCCACATGGAATCTGCGGATGCAGAATCATACACAATTTAAAAAAAATGATTTAATAATGAATAAAATCTGCAGAATCCTTTTGGGTCTGGTCATCAAACATCTTTTCAGACATTGTTCGTTGACCTCACCATCAATAATGACCTCATCTCTCACCAAACTCCATCTCCCAGAGTTCCATGCTCCCCTCCCTCACACTCAGACTAACACCGTCCCTGTGTGCAGGGTTTGCTATCGGGATGCCGGTCTGTGAGTTCGAGATGATGAAGGACCCGGAGGTTCAGGACTTCCGCCGCTCCATACTGAGCGTGTGCAGAGAGGCCATGGAGGAGAGGGAGGGGGGAGGGGCCCACAGCCAGGCGCTCTACGTTTACCCCCCCAACCTGGAGTCCAGCCCCCAACTCCCACAGCACATCTACAGCAAGCTGGACAAAGGTACTCACCCTGTTTGACCAGCCGGGGGCTGACTTCATGCTCTCGAAATAGGTTTCCTTTTCTGACAGAAGCTGAGTCATGGAGCAGATTATTACTCAGCGTTACAAATGTAAAAGGCCCCTGACCTACCAGAAAACAACAAAAATGGCTCAGTATGAAAAGACTCACTACAGGATGAGCAAGAAAACAAGATTGGGTCATACTGCTTTTGACTGAGGCCTTTGACTCGACAATAAGAAACACTTGAGATTGAGCCGTCGGCATCCATTTTGCCCATTTTGGCCAGTGGGCCAGTCAGACTTAATGGCCAATCTGATTGGTGGAGTGCTAACCCCTGACTAGCGAATCAGAGAGCGACCAACGCCAGTATTTTGTTATTACTAGCCATGGTATTTTCTTCCGTTCAGCGAGTAATGACAACAACGATCCTTCTTGACTACTATCACCACTCTGTGATTAAAACAGTGACTGACGACAGCGTGCTCTGTGTTTATGAGGTCTAGAGAGATGTGGCCTCAATTACGGTTTTCATTTTTTGGGTGACAATACAGATTAGCACCGCCTGCTGTTATGGAGATATATTACGCCTCGTGCACACATAGAACGTACGCTGAAGTCGCCGTTGCTTCGGTGTGTTCGGAGGAACTTTTTTGAGAGACGGAAGCTGACTGATCAGTCCGACTGCCTTTTCTACCAACAGTCGGCTGTCGGGTTGGTGTGTCAGAGCTTTTAGATGTATGGATTGTATGTACGTATGTATGTATGTATAGAGCCTCTGGTCCCACCTGGCTGCTAAAGGCCTTCCACCTGTGAACCCTTGGCTGCAGCATCAGTTGGAGGCCTTGCTTTATTAACCACCCTCCTTTTTCCACCAACTTCTCTGACAAAGTAATTTAGATCTCTGCCTTGCATGCGTTTAATGGCACAGAGATTTAAAAGAAACAATCAAAAACAAATCAGCTTTCATGCATTGGTCCAAGTTTTCAACAGTGGTAGTATGTAAATGTAATCAATTTTAAACTCCATATTTTAAAACAGGACAATAACTAAAACATAATAAAACAGGATGGACGAGCCTTCACTTTATGTTACACCTTCAGGGAGTCAGGAGTGCAAGATAACAGTTAAAAGTTGAAAAAGTTGAACCCCAAATAAGTTACTAAAAGCTTTTTGGAGGGAGCTCAATAATATTAAAAATACAAAAGAGAATATACAGACACTAAAAACTCAATTTACTAATAGACAAAACACCGACCGATACACTCAGAAATACAGATTTCAGATGTGTGATGTCACGCTACTATCTGGTATCCATTCATGAGTACAAGTCTCTCTCTCTGTACCTGTCTCTCTGTCTCTCTGTACCTGTCTCTCTGTCTCTCTGTATCTGTCGCTCTCTCTGTACCTGTCTCTCTCTCTTTACCTGTAACTATTTGGTATCTATTCATGAGTACAACTGGGAAGGAAGCTTTGAATTTAGGAATGGAAAAACATCAAATTCAAGTAAGACAATGGCACCACTGTCTCTCTCTTTTTGTACCTGTCTCTTTCTTTTTGTACCTGTCTCTCTCTGTACCTGTCTCTCTCTCTTTGTACCTGTCTCTCTCTGTACCTGTCTCTCTGCAGGGAGGTTGATCGTGACCATCTGGGTGATCGTTTCTCCTTCCAACTCCAAACAGAAATACACCCTCAAGGTAAATATCTATCTATCTATCTATCTATCTATCTATCTATCATACAGTATATATATATATATATATATATATATATATATATATATATATATATATATATAAAAGCTGGATACTGTTTTGTGTCAGAAAGCAGAACATGGTGAGACATGTTTCAGGCTGTAAGATGACAGGATGTGAGGAAACTCTTTCACAAAGTCTTCAGATTTAATCACTGCCAGTTGATTTTTTGAAACACGTTAGACAAAGTTCCCTCTGCCCCGTTTCCCTCTGTGAGCTCTACAGTCCCCTTTTTTTTAAATCCTTTGTTGGCCTTTTCAACACAAAGGTCAGCCCTACAGTCTTGACTTGATGGAGAGTTGGACGTCACATAAAGAAATCTTTACCCCGGCTTTCCTCAGAACTAAATGCAGTTTTGTCCAACCCAGTGTCTTTGTTAGTAAAACTACTGAGAGGATACTCAAAGGGTTCAAAGCTGGTATCAAAACCACTGGATCTGAGACATATACTGAAGATCTGTGAATTCAGCCAGTAAAAAACCAGAGATCAGGCTGTGAGCCTGTGTTCTGTGTGATGTGTTCAGGTGAATTCAGCCAGTAAAGAACCAGAGATCAGGCTGTGACATTTTTCTTGTTCAGGTGAATTCAGCCAGTAAAGAACCAGAGATCAGGCTGTGACCTTGTGTTCTGTGTGATGCGTTCAGGTGAATTCAGCCAGTAAAGAACCAGAGATCAGGCTGTGACCTTGTGTTCTGTGTGATGCGTTCAGGTGAATTCAGCCAGTAAAGAACCAGAGATCAGGCTGTGACCTTGTGTTCTGTGTGATGCATTCAGGTGAATTCAGCCGGTAAAGAATCAGAGATCAGGCTGTGACCTTGTGTTCTGTGTGATGCGTTCAGGTGAATTCAGCCAGTAAAGAATCAGAGATCAGGCTGTGACCTTGTGTTCTGTGTGATGTGTTCAGGTGAATTCAGCCAGTAAAGAACCAGAGATCAGGCTTTGACCTTGTGTGCTGTGTGATGTGTTCAGGTGAAATCAGCCAGTAAAGAACCAGAAATCAGACTGTGACCTTTTTCTTGTACAGGTGAAATCAGCCAGTAAAGAACCAGAGATCAGGTTGTGACTTTGTGTTCTCTGTGATGTGTTCAGGTGAATTCAGCCAGTAAAGAACCAGAGATCAGGCTGTGACCTTGTGTTCTGTGTGATGTGTTCAGGTGAATTCAGCCAACAAAGAACCAGAGATCAGGTTGTGACTTTGTGTTCTCTGTGATGTGTTCAGGTGAAATCAGCCAGTAAAGAACCAGAGATCAGACTGTGACCTTGTGTTCTGTGTGATGTGTTCAGGTGAATTCAGCCAGTAAAGAACCAGAGATCAGGCTGTGACCTTGTGTTCTGTGTGATGTGTTCAGGTGAATTCAGCCAGTAAAGAAGCAAAGATCAGGCTGTGACCTTGTGTTCTGTGTGATGTGTTCAGGTGAATTCAGCCAGTAAAGAACCAGAGATCAGGCTGTGACCTTGTGTTCTGTGTGATGTGTTCAGGTGACTCACGACAGTTTACCTGAGCAGCTGATTGCAGAATCCATCAGGAAGAAAAGCCGATCGATGCATCTTTCACCTCAACAACTCCGCCTCTGTGTCCAGGAGTACCAGGGGCAGTACATCCTGAAGGTACACCTGTCTGTCTGTCTGTCTACCTGTCTGTCTGACTGACCTGTCTGTCTGTCTGTCTGTCTGTTTCTCTACATGTGTGTCTACCTGTCTGTCTGTCTGTTTCTCTACATGTCTGTCTGTCTGTCTTCCTGTCTGTCTGACTCTACATACCTCTTTGTCTGACTGACCTGTCTGTCTACCTGTATCTCTGACTGACCTGTCTGTCTTTCTACATGTCTGTCTGTCTACCTGTCTTTCTGACTGACTGACCTGTCTGTCTGTCTGTCTCTCTACATACCTCTTTGTCTGACTGACCTGTCTGTCTACCTGTATCTCTGACTGACCTGTCTGTCTTTCTACATGTCTGTCTGTATACCTGTCTGTCTGACTGACCTGCCTGTCAACCTGTCTCTCTGTCTATCTGTCTACTTATCTGTCTGTCTGACTCTGTCTGACTGATCTGTCTGTATGACTGACCTGTCTGTTTACCAGTCTGTCTGACTGACCTGTCTGTCTCTCTACCTGTCTTTCTCTCAGGTGTGTGGCTGTGATGAGTACCTGTTGGAGAAGTATCCTCTCAGTCAGTACAAGGTAACAACTTCTCTCTGAAAACAAACCTTCAGTCTGTCTCACTCTCTCTGCCTGTCTCACTGCCTCCAGCAGTCTCATTGTCTCCACCTGTGTCACTGTTTCCACCTGTCTCCCTGCCTCTGCCTGTGTCACTGCCTCCACCTGTCTCACTGTTCCTGCATGTCTCACTGTCCCTGCCTGTCTCACTGCCTCCACCTGTCTCACTGCCACCGCCTGTCTTTCTGCAGTATATCCGCTCCTGTATCATCGTGGGTCGTCTTCCTCACCTGATGCTCGTCTCCAAAGATAGTCTCTACTCTCAGCTTCCTGCTTCTGGCTTCGTCACGCCTTCATACAGGTAACCACGGTAACCACACAGGTAATCACCTGACACCTGGCACAGCCAATCAGTGGTGGATGCTACACTTTACATACTGCGCAGGCGTTACTGCAGTGTATGAACGCCAGTGAAGTCACAGACATGTCAATGATTTCAGAGCACATTCCTGCTGGAAGATGTTCCATTGGTTAGTGTTTGGTAACAAGGGTAAAAAAAACTACAAAAAATGTCAAAAAATGTCTGTGTAGTCAGTGTGTATACAGGTGCACTATGACTGTGTGTATCCAGGTGTAATGTGTCAGGGTGTATACAGGTTTAAGATGTCAGGGTGTATCCAGGTGTACTATGACTGTGTGTATCCAGGTGTACTATGACTGTGTGTATCCAGGTGTAATATGTCAGGGTGTATCCAGGTGTAATATGTCAGGGTGTATACAGGTTTAAGATGTCAGGGTGTATCCAGGTGAACTATGTCAGTGTGTATCCAGGTGTAATATGTCAGGGTGTATCCAGGTGTACTATGACTGTGTGTATCCAGGTGTAATATGTCAGGGTGTATCCAGGTGTAATATGTCAGGGTGTATCCAGGTGTACTATGTCAGTGTGTATCCAGGTGTAAGATGTCTGTGTGTATCCAGGTGTAATATGTCTGTGTGTAGTCAGTGTGTAATATGTCTGGGTGTATCCAGGTGTACTATGACTGTGTGTATCCAGTTGTACTATGTCAGTGTGTATCCAGGTGTAATATGTCTGTGTGTAGTCAGTGTGTAATATGTCAGTGTGTATCCTGGTGTAATATGTCTGTGTGTAGTCAGTGTGTAATATGTCAGGGTGTATCCAGGTGTACTATGACTGTGTGTATCCAGGTGTAATATGTCAGGGTGTATCCAGGTGTACTATGACTGTGTGTATCCAGGTGTAATATGTCAGGGTGTATCCAGGTGTACTATGACTGTGTGTATCCAGGTGTAATATGTCTGTGTGTATCCAGGTGTAAGATGTCTGTGTGTATCCAGGTGTAATATGTCAGTGTTTATCCAGGTGTAATATGTCAGGGTGTATCCAGGTGTACTATGTCAGTGTGTATCCAGGTGTACTATGTCAGTGTGTATCCAGGTGTACTATGACTGTGTGTATCCAGGTGTAAGATGTCTGTGTGTATCCAGGTGTAAGATGTCTGTGTGTATCCAGGTGTAAGATGTCAGTGTGTATCCAGGTGTAATATGTCTGTGTTTATCCAGGTGTAATATGTCAGGGTGTATCCAGGTGTACTATGACTGTGTGTATCCAGGTGTAATATGTCAGGGTGTATCCAGGTGTACTATGACTGTGTGTATCCAGGTGTAATATGTCAGGGTGTATCCAGGTGTACTATGACTGTGTGTATCCAGGTGTAATATGTCAGGGTGTATCCAGGTGTACTATGACTGTGTGTATCCAGGTGTAATATGTCAGTGTGTATCCAGGTGTAAGATGTCTGTGTGTATCCAGGTGTAAGATGTCAGTGTGTATCCAGGTGTAATATGTCAGGGTGTATCCAGGTGTACTATGTCAGTGTGTATCCAGGTGTAAGATGTCTGTGTGTATCCAGGTGTAATATGTCTTTGTGTATCCAGGTGTAATATGTCTGTGTGTAGTCAGTGTGTAATATGTCAGGGTGTATCCAGGTGTACTATGACTGTGTGTATCCAGTTGTAATATGTCAGGGTGTATCCAGGTGTACTATGACTGTGTGTATCCAGGTGTAATATGTCAGTGTTTATCCAGGTGTAATATGACTGGGTGTATCCAGGTGTAATATGTCAGTGTGTATCCAGGTGTGTATCCAGGTGTAAGATGTCAGTGTGTATTCAGGTGTAATATGTCAGGGTGTATCCAGGTGTAATATGACTGGGTGTATCCAGGTGTAATATGTCAGTGTGTATCCAGGTGTAAGATGTCTGTGTGTATCCAGGTGTAAGATGTCTGTGTGTATCCAGGTGTAATATGTCAGGGTGTATCCAGGTGTAATATGTCAGGGTGTATCCAGGTGTAATATGTCTGTGTGTAGTCAGTGTGTATCCAGGTGTAATATGTCAGTGTGTATCCAGGTGTAATATGTCAGGGTGTATCCAGGTGTAAGATGACTCTGTGTAGTCAGTGTGTAATATGTCAGGGTGTATCCAGGTGTAAGATGACTGTGTGTAGTCAGTGTGTAAGATGTCAGTGTGTATCCAGGTGTAATATGTCTGTGTGTAGTCAGTGTGTATCCAGGTGTAAGATGACTGTGTGTATCTAGGTGTAAGATGTCAGTGTGTATCCAGGTGTAAGTTGTGTTGTTTGTATTTCAGTCGTCGGACTCCCCAGCCGTCTCCTTGTCCAGGAGGAGGTGATGGTTCTCCGGCTCGTTCTCTCTGGGCTTTCAACACTCTGCTGAGGGTCCGGCTGCTCTGTGCCACCTACGTCAACGTCAACATCAGAGACATCGACAAGGTTGGTCTCTGGTCTGTCTCGGTCTGTCTCAGTCTGTCTCACCATGTTCTGCTGTCATCTCTGGTCTGTCTCACCATATCCTGCTGTCAGCTCTGTGTCTGTCTCACCATGTTCTCCTGTCCTCTCTGGTCTGTCTCACCATGTCCTGCTGTCAGCTCTGTGTCTGTCTCACCATGTCTTGCTGTCAGCTCTGTGTCTGTCTCACCATGTTCTCCTGTCCTCTCTGGTCTGTCTCACCATGTCCTGCTGTCAGCTCTGTGTCTGTCTCACCATGTTCTCCTGTCCTCTCTGGTCTGTCTCACCATGTCCTGCTGTCAGCTCTGTGTCTGTCTCACCATGTCTTGCTGTCAGCTCTGTGTCTGTCTCACCATGTTCTCCTGTCCTCTCTGGTCTGTCTCACCATATCCTGCTGTCAGCTCTGTGTCTGTCTCACCATGTTCTCCTGTCCTCTCTGGTCTGTCTCACCATGTCCTGCTGTCAGCTCTGTGTCTGTCTCACCATGTTCTCCTGTCCTCTCTGGTCTGTCTCACCATGTCCTGCTGTCAGCTATGTGTCTGTCTCACCATATCCTGCTGTCAGCTCTGTGTCTGTCTCACCATGTTCTCCTGTCCTCTCTGGTCTGTCTCACCATGTCCTGCTGTCAGCTCTGTGTCTGTCTCACCATGTCTTGCTGTCAGCTCTGTGTCTGTCTCACCATGTTCTCCTGTCCTCTCTGGTCTGTCTCACCATGTCCTGCTGTCAGCTCTGTGTCTGTCTCACCATGTTCTCCTGTCCTCTCTGGTCTGTCTCACCATGTCCTGCTGTCAGCTCTGTGTCTGTCTCACCATGTCTTGCTGTCAGCTCTGTGTCTGTCTCACCATGTTCTCCTGTCCTCTCTGGTCTGTCTCACCATATCCTGCTGTCAGCTCTGTGTCTGTCTCACCATGTTCTCCTGTCCTCTCTGGTCTGTCTCACCATGTCCTGCTGTCAGCTCTGTGTCTGTCTCACCATGTCTTGCTGTCAGCTCTGTGTCTGTCTCACCATGTTCTCCTGTCCTCTCTGGTCTGTCTCACCATGTCCTGCTGTCAGCTATGTGTCTGTCTCACCATGTCTTGCTGTCAGCTCTGTGTCTGTCTCACCATGTTCTCCTGTCCTCTCTGGTCTGTCTCACCATGTCCTGCTGTCAGCTCTGTGTCTGTCTCACCATGTCTTGCTGTCAGCTCTGTGTATGTCTCACCATGTTCTGCTGTCCTCTCTGGTCTGTCTCACCATGTCCTGCTGTCAGCTCTGTGTCTGTCTCACCATGTTCTGCTGTCCTCTCTGGTCTGTCTCACCATGTTCTCCTGTCCTCTCTGGTCTGTCTCACCATATCCTGCTGTCAGCTCTTTGTCTGTCTCACCATGTCCTGCTGTCAGCTCTGTGTCTGTCTCACCATGTCCTGGTCTGTCTCACAATGTTCTGCTATCATTTCTGGTCTGTCTCAGTATGTCTCGGTCTGTCTCAACATGTTCTGCTGTTCTCTCTGAAACATCATCTGGCACAGTTGGCTGGTAATTTTGATTCTCCTTGTTATTGTTTTCTGACCACATTCGTTTGGAAGATAAACTTTGGTCTCAAGGTTTAAATATTAAATATAATTATTGTGTCTGAAGGTAAAGTTAGTCAGTAAGTCAGTAAGAACTCTGATCGTAGTTTGTCCTGCTGCTTTTGGGAGGAAACAGATCTGACTTCAGTGTGTCTGACGGACAGTCATTGTCTGTTTGTGTGTGTCTGTGTGTGTGTTTGTGTGTGTGTGTGTTGTCTATGCGTGTGTGTGTTTGTGTGTTTGTGTGTGTGTGTGTGTGTGTGTGTGTGTGTATGTCTGTAGATCTATGTGAGGACCGGCATCTATCACGGTGGAGAGCCGCTCTGTGACAACGTCAACACACAGAGAGTCCCCTGCTCCAACCCCAGGTACTACACACTGAGTATACACACTAACCCCAGGTACTACACACTGAGTATACACACTAACCCCAGGTACTACACACTGAGTATACACACCAACCCCAGGTACTACACACTGAGTATACACACTAACCCCAGGTACTACACACTGATTATACACACTATAACACTAACCCCAGGTACTACACACCGAGTATACACACTAACCCCAGGTACTACACACTGAGTATACACGCTAACCCCAGGTACTACACACTGAGTATACGCACTATAACACTAACCCCAGGTACTACACACTGAGTATACACACTATAATACTAACCCCAGGTACTACACACTGAGTATACACACTAACCACAGATACTACACACTGAGTATACACACTAACCCCAGGTACTACACACTGATTATACACACTATAACACTAACCCCAGGTACTACACACTGAGTATACACACTAACCCCAGGTACTACACACTGAGTATACACATTATAACACTAACCCCAGGTACTACACACTGAGAATACACACTAACCCCAGGTACTACACACTGATTATACACACTATAACACTAACCCCAGGTACTACACACTGAGTATACACATGAACCCCAGGTACTAGACACTGAGTATACACACTATAACACTAACCCCAGGTACTACACACTGAGTATACACACTAACCCCAGGTACTACACACTGAGTATACACACTATAACACTAACCCCAGTGTGACCGGCTACTTTGTTGCTGAGTCGCCGTTGAAAGTTGAGGACGAATGAACATTAATTGTTAGCGTGTCACACAATGACAAGCGTCAGTTGCAGCTTCATGTCTGCAGCCTGTTGCTTATCACTTGTAGTGTGCACAGTGCACAGTGGAGTACAGCATTACTGTCTGTCTCACTGTTTTACCTGTCTGTCTGACTGACCTGTCTGTGTGCAGGTGGAACGAGTGGCTGGCCTATGACATCTACCTGGCCGACCTCCCTCGCTCAGCCAGACTCTGCCTGTCTATCTGCTCTGTGAAGGGAAGGAAGGGAGCCAAGGAGGTGAGACAGGAAGGAGATGAGGACACAAAAAAGAATCAATAAAACAAAAACTGAATCTACCTGTCTGTATCTCCACCTGTCTGTCTGCCAGGAGCACTGTCCTCTGGCCTGGGGGAACGTTAACCTCTTTGACTACATCTACCTGCCTGTCTGTCTGTCTGTCTGCCTGTCTGCCTGTCTGTCTGTCTGTCTGTCTGTCTGTCTGTCTGTCTGTCTGTCTGCCTGCAAGAGCACTGTCCTCTGGCCTGGGGAATGTTAACCTCTTTGACTACATCTACCTGTCTGTCTGTCTGCCTGTCTGTCTGCAGGAGCACTGTCCTCTGGCCTGGGGGAACGTTAACCTCTTTGACTACATCTACCTGTCTGTCTGTCTGCCTGTCTGTCTGCAGGAGCACTGTCCTCCGGCCTGGGGGAATGTTAACCTATTTGACTACATCTACCTGTCTGTCTGTCTGCCTGTCTGTCTGCAGGAGCACTGTCCTCTGGCCTGGGGGAACGTTAACCTCTTTGACTACATCTACCTGCCTGTCTGTGTGTCTGTCTGCCTGTCTGTCTGCAGGAGCACTGTCCTCTGGCCTGGGGGAACGTTAACCTCTTTGACTACATCTACCTGTCTGTCTGTCTGCCTGTCTGTCTGCAGGAGCACTGTCCTTTGGCCTGGGGGAACGTTAACCTCTTTGACTACATCTACCTGTCTGTCTGTCTGCCTGTCTGTCTGCAGGAGCACTGTCCTCTGGCCTGGGGGAACGTTAACCTCTTTGACTACACGGACATCCTGGTTTCAGGGAAAGTGGCTCTGAGTCTTTGGCCGGTCCCTCACGGCCTCGAGGATCTCCTGAATCCCATCGGAGTGGCCGGTTCGAATCCCAACAAGGTACAGCTCCTCTCTGCCTACCTGTCTTTCTCTCTGCCTGCCTGTCTGTCTGTCTGTCCCAGCGAGGGCTCTGATTGGCTGCCTCTGTCTGTAGGAGACACCCTGCGTGGAGCTGGAGTTCTCCTGGTTCAATCAGACGGTCGTGTTTCCAGACGAGCAGCAGATAGAAGAACACGCAAACTGGACCATCAGCAGGGAACTGGGCTACAACTACTGCCACGGGCTGGTATTACAATATATAACCCTAACCCCTCTAACCCTAACCCCCTAACCCTAACCCTAACTGGACCATCAGCAGAGAACTGGGATACAACTACTGCCACGGGATGGTATTACAATATATAACCCTAACCCGTCTAACCCTAACCCCCTAACCCTAACCCTAACTGGACCATCAGCAGAGAACTGGGCTACAACTACTGCCACGGGCTGAGCTTACACACTGCCTGCATGAGACGCGTGCACGCTAGAAATAGGACCGATGCCTATTTTTCACACGAGACGCGAGCGTGTTGGAAGCGTTTCCAGGAAAAATAGAATAGGAAAATATTAGTAGTTTATATGTCATTTAGACACGAATGTATGTTAATAAATGATATGTTGATGTTTGAAAGCCTCTAGGATTTGATATAAATGCAGATATATGAATGTAATTTAATCTAATATAGCACCTGTCAATACACAACAAACTATTCATTGTGTATTGGTATTACAATATATAACCCTAACTGGATCATCAGCAGAGAACTGGGCTACAACTACTGCCATGGGCTGGTAACACAGTAGTTATATACATACATATATCTACTACTATTTGCATTTGTCTCTCTCTCTCTACCCGTCTCTCACTCTACCTGTCTTTCTCTCCCTGTCTTCCTCTACTTGTCTCTCTCTCTACCTGTCTCTCTCTCTCTGCCTGTCTCTCTCTCAGAGCAGTCGTCTGGCGTGTGACAGCAGTGTTTCTGCTGGAGATGGTGAGCAGCTTCGTTCTCTCTGCTCCAGGGATCCTCTCTACGAACTCTCAGAGCAGGAGAAGGACTTCCTGTGGAGGCACAGGTGAGGAGCGGGGCTTCCTGTGGAGGCACAGGTGAGGGGCGGGACTTACTGTAGAGGTGAGGAGCGGGGCTTCCTGTGGAGGCACAGGTGAGGGGCGGGACTTACTGTAGAGGTGAGGAGCGGGGCTTCCTGTGGAGGCACAGGTGAGGGGCGGGGCTTCCTGTGGAAGCACAGGTAAGGGGCAGGACTTCCTGTGGAGGTAGAGGTGAGGGGGGGGGGCTTTCTCTGGAGGCAGTTGCAGACTTGTGTCGTTCAGAAGACGTAGAAGTGTGTGTCCATGACAATAAAGTCAACATGATGGCTGTGTGAGCGGTACGAGTCTGCAGCTGTCTGAGCTTCCTGGATGCTGAACTGAGACTCAGGTGTTGTTGGATAAGAGTTAATGATCATTAACGAGAGTCGGCTATTGGTCGGAAAAAAATCTAATTAGAATCAGATTCTACATGTCTTTATTAGTCTTTACCCATGTTCACCTTTGACTCTTTCATTGTTCCTGTCTGTCTGTCTGTCTCTCTGTCTGTCTGTCTTTCTGTGTTTCTGTCTTTCTGTCTGTCTGTCTGTGTCTCTGTGTGTCTCTGTGTCTGTGTGTCTGTCTGTCTGTCTTTCTGTCTGTCTCTCTCTCTGCAGACATTACTGTGTAAACATCCCAGAGTCTCTTCCGAAGCTGCTTCTGTCCGTCAAATGGAACTCCAGAGATGAAGTGTCTCAGGTACAAAACACATTCTCACAGTTACTTCCTCTCGTCAGTTACCTGTCTGTCTGTCTGTCTGTATGCCTGTCTCTGTCTGTCTGTCTGTCTGTCTGTCTGTCTGTCTGTCTGTCTGTCTGTCTGTCTGTCTGTCTCCTCAGATGTACTGTCTGCTGAAGGAGTGGCCTCTGATGGAGCCTGAGTCGGCTCTGGAGTCGTTGGACTGTAACTTTCTTGTCTGTCTCTCTAACCTGAATGTCTGTCTTTCTAACCTGTCTGTCTGTCTCTCTAACCTGCCTGTCTGCCCCTCCCCCCTCCAGATGTACTGTCTGCTGAAGGAGTGGCCTCTGATGGAGCCTGAGTCGGCTCTGGAGTTGCTGGACTGTAACTTTCCTGACCCGATGGTCCGAGAGTTCGCTCTGCGCTGCCTGGTCCAAGGCCTGACGGACGACAAGCTGTCCCAGTACCTGCTGCAGCTCGTACAGGTGCGTCCACACCCTCCTGGCTGCTGTACCTTTATATCCTCTGGTTCTGGTCCAGGTGTGGTTCAGGTACAGGACTGAGACAGTACATAAATGAGCTGTAAGTTCTATAAAGCTCACTGATGTCACCTGGTATGCTAGTTTGTGTACTGTCAAACATTAACATACATAATGTATCTCATAAACATGAAGATAGTATATGTTGAAATGTTGATCACAATGTTGATCACTGTTTTATTTTATCTGCTTCAACACACATCTGATGCTGTTACAGAGAGCATAGGCAATCTGAACAGAAAAGTTGATAACACGATGGCTTGAGTTGCAAAACATGAAGGTGCTTTTGTTCACAAAAAAGTGGTTAAACAACGCAGGACATCCACAGCAAAACAACATAAGAAACAAAACAAACCAACATCTTTTTACATAAGATTTTCACTAGCAAAGTTTCACATCACCTGTCTGGATCGTAGCCCCCCTCAGACTGACCCCACACCCCCAATGCCTAGGTGGCCAGAGGCTTATATGTGTTAAGCCCCTCTCACTGGACCAAACAACTCTTAATTGCTTCAATTATCTCTCAATTATGTTAGCATTTAGACATTCATATTTCACTGCTATAGACGTGTTCTCCCATCAACAAATAACAGACTCTTGAACAAATCATTTTACACTCATCTAACTTCAGAAAACACAAAAAACTACACACATTTTCATCTAGAAAATCTCCCCTCACCTATGACCCAAGATACATGGTATCTCCCACCATCAGCACACCTGAGTGGGACTGCTATAGGCTGCTCTATATGAAGCTGCTCTATATGAAACTGTTCTATATGAAGCTGCTCTATATGAAGCTGCTCTATATGAAACTGCCCTATATGGAGCTGCTCTATATGGAGCTGCTCTATATGGAGCTGCTCTATATAGAGCTGCACTTTGCCTCAGCTCTGGTTCAGACCCAGGGACTGGAGAGGAGAGAGAGTTAAGTAACATTGTTTGTTGTAAAATAGAAATTACTTAAATGAATGAACTGAACTGATTAAACCAAAACTTATGTAATGTGGTGTTTTTTTCAACAGTGTTTTACTGAATGATATGTATAAAAGTGTGACTGCTAATTAATTGTCTGGGTGCTTGGTGACCTGAGTAGGTTTACCATGTCGCATCCAAAAGTGACGTCAGGGCCCTTGTCTTCGTCTTCATCAGAGCAATTGTCTTCGTCAGGGCCTTTGTCTTCGTCAGGCCCCTTGTCTTCGTCAGGGCCTTCGTCTTCGTCAGGGCCTTTGTCACAGATGCCAAGAAAACAAACTGAGACTCTGGGTTGTGTGTTTGCAGGTGTTAAAGTATGAGATGTACCTGGACAATCCTCTGGCTCGTTTTCTGATCAAAAAGGCTCTAACCAATCAGAGGATAGGACACTTCTTCTTCTGGCATCTCAAGTGAGGAACATGAACTGTGGGATGAATATCTTTAGTAACTCCTACCTGTGAACTTGTTGTAATCTCGTTAGTGTTGTGTTGAAACTAAGAGAAACTCTGTTTTCAGGTCCGAGATGCACAATAAGACGGTGTCCCGCCGCTTTGGTCTGCTGCTGGAAGCTTTCTGCCGAGCCTGTGGAATGTACCTGAAACACCTCAACAGACAGGTGAGCACTGAAACACCTGAACACACAGGTGAGCACTAAAACACCTCAACAGACAGGTGAGCACTGAAACACCTGAACACACAGGTGAGCACTGAAACACCTGAACACACAGGTGAGCACTGAAACACCTGAACACACAGGTGAGCACTGAAACACCTGGAAACACAGGTGAGCACTGAAACACCTGAACACACAGGTGAGCACTGAAACACCTGAACACACAGGTGAGCACTGAAACACCTGAACACACAGGTGAGCACTGAAACACCTGAACACACAGGTGAGCACTGAAACACCTGAACACACATGTGAGCACTGAAATACCTGGAAACACAGGTGAACACTGCCTGCTGGATCTGTGCTCTGATTGGTCAGGGATGAGTCTTCTTAAAGTCACTTAAACGTCTCAGACTGTTTATCAAAGTGTGTGTGTGTGTGTGTGTGTCTGTGTGTGTGTGTGTAGGTGGAGGCCATGGACAAACTGGTGAATCTGACCGACACACTGAAACAAGAGAAGAAGGATGAAACACAGAAGGTTGGAGAAACTCTCGTCTGTTTTGAATATAAGGAAAGATGCCATGTAATTGGTTAATACTGATATGTTGCTGTGATTGATTTATGCTGATATATTGCTGCCCTGTGATTGGTTGATGCTGATATGTTGCTGTGATTGATTTATGCCGATATATTGCTGCCCTGTGATTGGTTGATGCTGATGTGTTGCTGTGATTGATTTATGCCGATATATTGCTGCCCTGTGATTGGTTGATGCTGATGTGTTGCTGTGATTGATTTATGCTGATATATTGCTGCCCTGTGATTGGTTGATGCTGATATGTTGCTGTGCTGTGATTGGTTGTCAGACTCAGATGAAGTTCCTGGTTGAGCACATGTCTCGTCCAGATTACATGGAGGCTCTTCAGGGATTCGTCTCTCCTCTGAACCCGGTTCACCAGCTGGGAAACCTCAGGTAACTTTTCACCTGTCTCACTGACTCACTGTCTCACTGGCTTTCTCATTGACTGTATCACTGACTGACTGTCTCAGTGATTGTCTCACTGTCAAATAAGGTAGAAAGAACAGTTCAATGCTCTGAAAAAGTATTATTTAATAGTGTAGAATCAGGCACACAATGTTTCGGCCCAACATTTTGCCTTCCTAAGGTGTATATGATTGTGGTGATCCATGACCCTTATCTCTTTGTCACATGATCAGATGTCATGTGATGTGGAATAAATAAAGTTCTACCTTATTTGAACTGACTGTCTCACTAGCTCGCTGACTGAGTGAAGTAATGTAGTGCAAAGCACAGTCACGTAAAAAAAGTAAATAAAAGTACAGCAATGCAAAGCACAATACAATGAAGTAAACAAACAGTAAACTAAAGCACAGTACAGTAAACAACAGAAAAGTCAACAAGAGTGAATTAAAGTGGAGTAAAGTACACTAACTTAATGAATTAAAGTGGAGTAAAGTACACTAACTTAATTAAAGTGTGGTATGGTGTGTGTTCAGACTGGAGGAGTGCCGCATCATGTCGTCAGCGAAGCGCCCGCTGTGGTTGAACTGGGAGAACCCCGACATCATGTCTGAGCTGCTCTTCACCAACAACGAGATCATCTTCAAAAACGGAGACGGTAGCTGGCTCAGCGCCAACACAATACAATGCTAACCATGCTAACTCTGCAGGGGGATTATGGGTAATGTAGTGTGTAACTTGTGTGTGTTGCAGACCTGCGGCAGGACATGCTGACTCTGCAGATCATTAAGATCATGGAGAACATCTGGCAGAACCAGGGCCTGGACCTGCGGTGAGAACCCTGGGACGATATGACCCAGCACGCCAAACTCAACCTTATATAGAACACAACAGTTTAAAACAAGTCGTTAACGCTGTGAAACGGTCCCAGTTTGGTTAGGTTTAGACACATAAACTACTGAGTTAAGTTGATAAAAGATGGAGGTTTGGGTTCAAATCAAACATGACTTCACTTCCTGAAGGTTACCACGTGAACCAGAACATGACCTAGCTCCGTTCCCTAAAGTTAAAACTCTGTTTCCTTTTCTTTTCTAACGGGACATGAACCCCGGTCTCCTGGGTGAAAGACTTCCAAACATCAACATGTCATTTTTGAATTGCATTTGTGTCAAAATGACATATAAACATCTTTTCGTATTCTATTTTGCCTGCAAACGCTTCCTAATTTCTAGCATGCACGCGTGTGTCATGCAGGCAATGTTCAAGCTCTAACCTGTTAACATGGGAGCCCAAATAAAAATGGACACACCACACAGCTGACACACTCACGCCATGCAGGCAGTGGGCAAGAGGTCTTATACTTCCTCAAGTACTTCCTGGTTTGCTCCCATCTGAACTACTACAGCCACTAGAGGGCGCCACCACTAGAATAAACTAAATAAATATAGGTCAGAATGATGCTGGAACATACCACTTGGGGGAGTTTTTCAGGTGAGGAAAGTCTCAGCTAACGTGTGTGTTTGTGTGTGTCAGCATGCTGCCGTACGGCTGCCTGTCCATCGGCGACTGCGTGGGTCTGATCGAGGTGGTGAAGAACAGTTTCACCATCATGCAGATTCAGTGTAAAGGAGGCCTGAAGGGGGCGCTGCAGTTCAACTCCAACACACTGCACCACTGGATCAAAGACAAGAACAGAGGAGAGGCGTACGTAGCTGTCTGTGTGTCCGCTGTCTGTCTATCTGTCTGCATTAAAATGTAGTGCACATGTACCAAACATTTATATGGACAATAAACCCTGTTTGGCATCAGATCTACCACCGTAGTCTTCAGTCCAGTAATTGGAACAAATAAGGTGCCAGTACCCTGATTCAACAGTTCCATGACATGATCCTTGCATATGTCTTGGAAATATTTATTTTCATTTGTACGTCTTGTAGGGGTCAGGTCAAGTTACTTTTTTGGTAGCCATGGGTAAACTAGGTTTACAGTCTAAGAGGCAGGACATCCATAAAACTTTGTAAACCACCACATAACATGCAACACACAAAACATGGAAACATATAAAAGACAGTACAACATGGATAAAAAACAGTACATTACCACATTGACTTGTGCAGTTATATGTAGAAATTCTTCAGCTAGTACCTGACCAAAGTGCTTGTGCGTTGTGTGCAGTAATTCTACAGTTAGTACATGACCAAGGTGCTTGTGCATTGTGTGCAGTAATTCTACAGTTTGTTTAACAGAGTGATTGCCGCTGGGACAAAACTGTTTTTAGATGTTGTAGTTCTACAACCAGGGACTCTTAAGGCCTTTTCATAGTTGTGCGTCGAATCGACGGCGCAGGGTCCGGCGTAGACGCAGACTCCTCTGCGCCGTAGCCTGACGTGCACCTCTCGAAAAATGGAACTACACGTCGCGGCGACGCACGTAGCTCGGCCGTGGCTTGGTAGCGTTGCATTTCTCCGGACTCATTTCCTGGTTCTCCTTCTCCATAAACAACATGAAATCAAGGAGAGGGTTAACTTCTCCTGCTACATATTTCCCACTGTGGTCAGAAAGAACAGAGGAGACACTTTGTTTCTCTCACTATGACTCTAGAGTTTCTACTCGCTCCGCGCTCCAAAGGTGATCGCCGGCACTCTCTCACTTCTCTATACCACACACTCCCCACACACACACACACACATGCAGCTCGACGCACACACCAGCGCACAAGTATAAACATCAGGCCACTTTTTAAGGCTACGGCGAGAGCTCTGCGTGGAGCCGATGCACAACTATAAAAAGTCCCTTAGACTCCGTCCAGAGGGGAGATACTGGAATTGCCTATTCAAAGGGTGTAGACTATCTTCTGAGATGGCCGTAGCTAGTCGCTGTAGTTGTTTAGCATACAGGGATGTGGGGTGCAACTGGGACTCACCAGTCAGCTTACTTGACCATCTTACAATTTGATTTAGGCAATTCTTGTGCTTAATTGAGACACACCCAAACCATGACACTAGGGAGAAAGATACGATGGATTTGATAAAGGCATGACAAAATAATGTAATCATGGTCTTGTCTATATGAAAATGGGACAATTTTCTCAAGAAGTATAGAGGCTGTTGTCATTTTTTACAGACAGCTTCACAATTCTCCTGGGAGTTTAATTTAGAGTCAATAATTGTTCCTAGATATCTATAGGATTCTACTTGATCCACTAGTTGACAATTTATAGTTATGGCCTCATGTCCTGGAGTTTTACCAAAATCAATGAACAAATCCTTTGATTTTGTTATGTACATTTGAAGGTGTGACTCCTCACACCATTGGACAAAGTCTCCAATCATTGGTCCATGGCCTCCGTCATTTTTATGGAGCAGGCTCACTATGGCGGAGTCGTCCGCATACTTAATTATATATATATATATATATATATATATATATATATATATATATATATATATATATATATATATATATATATATATATATATATATATATATATGAATATGAACAGGAGGGGTGAAAGTACGCACCCCTGTGGTGAGACTGTGGAAGAGCAAAGCTGACCAGACGGAACTCTGTTCACCCTTACTCAGTGTCCTGTTTGTTAAAAAAACATAAAGGTGACCCCAAACAGTTGGCTATTTAATCAACGAACAGTCAATTACATTACATTTTATTTATAGTATCACATTATAACAGGAGTTATCTCAAGGCACTTTACAGATAGTGTAGGTCTAGACCACACTCTATAACTTACAAATACCCAACAATTCCAATAATTATAAAAGAGGAAGTGGTAGTGTAACATTGGTGAGGAAAACCTTCCTTTTAGGCAGAAACCTGGGACAGACCAAGCCTGTCGGGGGGCGGGTGTCTGTGGGTGCAGTCGAATCATCAGTGTCTAAAAATGTGGTGATGAAACACATCATCATTTCATTGAGCTTTATAGGTGCTGAATATCTGATTTCATATAGAATTGCTTGGTTTCCCCCCCCAATAAACCATGATATAAAGCCTATTTTAGTATGAATATCAGCCCATTACTAATAATGTTATTAGAAGTAATGGTACTGATTTGGACAAAAATCTGAAGAGCCAGATCTCAGTAATGCTGACTCTGACACAGCTTTAGATAGAGTCTGTGTCTAGACGGAAGGTCACATGTCTGTCTGACTGCCTGTCTGTCTGTCGATCTCTCTGTCTGCCTGTCTGTCTCTCAGGTATGACCGGGCCATCGACCTGTTCACCAGGTCGTGTGCAGGTTACTGCGTAGCAACATTCATCCTGGGAATCGGAGACCGACACAACTCTAACATCATGCTGAAGGAGAACGGACAGGTGAGCCCCACATCCTCAAACGGCTCAGCCCTAACCCTCCAACTGTTTAGTCCAAACTGTTAGATCCTTGAACAACCCGAAACACGTGTCAGCGTCGACCCCTTTTCATACTGAGCAGGCATCAACACTTCAGGCTTAAACAGCAGTCAATCAACGTTACTGCAGTATTTATATTTTACAGACACTCCTGGTTGCTGATGTTGTTAATAATTTCGCCCACATTTCGGATCACATTCATGTTGGAACATGTTCTATTGTGTAGTTTTTGGGTTATAGTATTAAAAACCTTTTTGGTGATTAAAGCGGTAGATAGTGATGCTATACTCTGTAATAGTCGGTCTTTGGCAAGAGATGTTCACAAGTGTCTGGCCTAGAAAGTCAAGTCTCAAGTCTTTGAGCTAGAGTCCAAGTCAAGTCTCAAGTCTCTGAGCTACAGTCCAAGTCAAGTCTCAGGTCTCTGAGCTCCGTTCATCATTGCAGCCAAAGACAGAGATGGGGACTCTTAGGAGTCTGAGTCAAGTCGCATATACAGTGACCTCAGACTTAACTTGAGACTTCAGATGTGGAACTCATGAGCAATCTTTATTTTTAGGAAATGCCTGAGGAGCAGAATGTTATTCCCCTCCCTGCATAACCACTAACATACCTACATAACACGTAACATATCTGCTGCGAGAGAGGACAACAAACATGTCAACTGCACCATTCATCAAAAGCTTTGGCTTAAAAACTTCAGACAAGGCCCAAACAAAAGAAGATCAGACTAGAGAATATGTTGAGCTAGATCAGAGACCTGATACTTGATTTGGACTCTAACTCAGAGACCTGAGACTTGATTTGGACTGTAGCTCAGAGACTTGAGACTTGACTTGAGACTTGATTTGGACTGTAGCTCAGAGACTTGAGACTTGATTTGGACTGTAGCTCAGAGACTTGAGACTTGATTTGGACTGTAGCTCAGAGACCTGATACTTGATTTGGACTGTAGCTCAGAGACCTGAGACTTGATTTGGACTGTAGCTCAGAGACTTGAGACTTGATTTGGACTGTAGCTCAGAGACTTGAGACTTGATTTGGACTGTAGCTCAGAGACTTGAGACTTGATTTGGACTGTAGCTCAGAGACTTGAGACTTGATTTGGACTGTAGCTCAGAGACCTGATACTTGATTTGGACTGTAGCTCAGAGACTTGAGACTTGATTTGGACTGTAGCTCAGAGACTTGAGACTTGATTTGGACTGTAGCTCAGAGACTTGATTTGGACTGGGAAGCTTGAAGTATGCTCGTGTTGACCTCGAAACGTGTATCAAGTGCGATCTAGCACCTACAGTCCAAACTCTTACCCTAACTTGTACTACTCTTTTTCCTATTCTTCTTCCTCCAGCTGTTCCACATCGACTTCGGTCACTTCCTGGATCACAAGAAGAAGAAGTTTGGGTACAAGAGGGAGCGAGTTCCCTTCGTCCTGACTCAGGACTTCCTCATCGTCATCAGTAAAGGAATCCAGGAGTCGACCAAGACAAAGGAGTTCGAGAGGTCTGACCTGTCTCATTCTCTGTCTGCCTATATTTATAAACAGGAGTCAATCAAGACCAAGGAGTTTGAGAGGTCTGACCTGCATCAGCTCACCTGCACAATGCTGGTCCTCCTGTCCCCCTCTGTGTTTACCTGACTGTCTCTCAGGTTCCAGGAGATGTCTTATAAAGCCTACCTGTCTGTCTGCCCGTCTCAAAACCTACCTGTCTGCCTGCCGGTCTCTCAGGTTCCAGGAGATGTGTTATAAAGCCTACCTGTGTGTCTGTCTGCCTGTCCGTCTCTCAGGTTCCAGGAGATGTGTTATAAAGCCTATCTAGCCATCCGGCAGCATGCCAGCCTCTTCATCAACTTGTTCTCGCTGCTACTCGGCTGTGGAATGCCTGAACTGCAGAGCTTCGACGACATCGCCTACCTGAGGAAAACCCTGGCTCTGGGTAAGACAGACGGCTGCAGAGTGAGACAGAATGGTGGAGAGAGAGGTAGAGAGACAGGTAGAGGAAGAGGAGGAAAACCCTGGCTCTGGGTAAGACAGACAGGTGCAGAGTGAGACAAAAGGGTGGAGAGAGAAGTAGAAAGAGACAGGTAGAGAGAGAGAGAGAAATGCTAAAACTGATTTATCTCCTCTTATACCATGATCTTGCTAGCGTAACGTTAGCTTTCTGGCATCCAGCTCAGAGCTGAAGGGTTCTCTGAGCTGAGCGGACTGTAAATGTCTCCCGTTGCTGAGCATGGAAAGTTGTATTCAAGGTCTGTCCTATTTCCTGGAGTATTGAATAATGTTTGCATTGCATAAGAACTGGTAACACTTTATAATAATGGTACAAGCATTAACATGAATTCATGGATGAGGACGCATGAATTTATTATATTTATGTAGTACATCATGAACAGTAATGTACAAGGATTAATAGTATATTGTATCATTCATGAATGCAGGAACAATACGTTCATTAATTTCTTCTTTAAAAAACTTAGCAGTCACAGCAGTGTACCTATATTCTGAAGAACTGTAGTGTTGTAATCATTAACTAAACACTACTTCTTCATTGCTTCATCATGTTTGTGGCTGTAATCATTAACTAAACACTACTTCTTCATTACTTCATCATGTTTGTGGCCCTTCTTTTAAAGTCCTGACCTGCTCCATCTTTAACTTTGATAAATAAGATATGATTAATGATGTATAAAATTAAATGTATTAAGAATTAAAGGAGTGGGTTGTCAGAATGATACTGAGGTCACTACATTTATGCAGAATACAGTATACTGTAAATTCATTTTTATAGTTTCTTTATTTACAACAACATAAGGTACTAAAACACTGCCTGGGAACAATGCTCAGCCAAGTAGGATATTTATGAATTTTACTTTTTGCTAACTGAGCACCAGAAATGTCTTGACTTTTATTTTTATTTGAGGGGTCACAAAGATGATTGCTGCATATGCCACCATTATTCCTTAATGTGTAGGTTGGACCAGGTCAGCACTTAATTTGAAGAGCCACAAACATGACGAAGTAATGAAAAAATAATTTAGTTAATCACGTTTAACACTACAATTCAGTTTCTTTAGCTTGTCACTAACCAAAGATTCATCAATGAATAAATCAGGAATCATGATGATTGAAATAACTTAATTGATGCTTAATTACCATATTGTTCCTACATTAAGTTATGCATGAGATACTATTAATCCTTGTACATTACTGATAATTCATGAAGTACTACATGAATAAATTCATGATTGTTCCAGGTATTAGTCAAACCCTTAGGAGTATTTTTTTAAAGTGTAAAACACATTAAAATGTAAATGAATGCTCTTCTTCTGTTCTTTGGCAAGTGACCATGGTATAAACTGGTTAATGCCGTTCAAGGTGTTGCGTTTCAGGAATAAATGTACTTTGCTGCATGTTGGTTGTTTCTGTCTATTAAATCCTGATAATGGACGCCTCGTCAGGAATTAACTCCTTCATCTGTTCTGATTTCATGCCATATCACTAACTTTAATGTAATTTCAGATCCTGCCCTCAGTCATCCCATCCCTTCACCTGGTTTCACCTCCATCACTCTCGCCAGACTGTCTACACTTCTTATCCTTCCAGTTCCATCCTACCTTTTTTCTTCAAAATGTTGTTTAGCTTGTATATACATGTTTTATAGTTACAATTCATCTAGTAGCAGGTTGGCTTGGTTCCAGCCTTAAAACTCTTTATCAGCATTTGATGAAACCACAATGGAGATATTGAACAGGAAAACAGATGAAACTAGAGAATGCAATTTCTGAAGAAATTGCAGCGTGAATGCTGTATGTTGAAAGGCTGACGCTACACTGGATTGCTGACTTGAATTGTATAAGAAGGTGAAGTAGTGAGAATACTTGAAAAAGTGGGAATGGGTTTAATTAGCATGAATGTCTTTGAAAAGTTGAAGAATACACAGAATGTTTGAAAGGTGTGGCATGTTTTAATTGTTTTTAGTTGAAAAAGTGGGAATGAATTTAGTTAGTATGATTGTCATTGAAAAGTATGCTATTAATAATGTCTTAACCCTCGTATTATGTTGAAAAAAAATGACATTGATGATGTTACGGGTCAAAATGACCCGTAGAGTGTAAATACACTCAAAACTAACTGTTTTTCCTCATCACAAACATTTTTTTCCCCCAAAACTGTTTTTACCATATTTAGTGAAAATATTTCCGGTATACACTTGCATATTCCATGCATAGTAGCTAGATTTGGCATCCGAGGATGCCCATATTTTGATGCCATACTTGGCAGGCTTGTTCGGCATGTACTGTCAGAAGGGACAGCGCCCCCTGAATGGAACAAGGTGTTCATCTACAGTGACATGGGGACCAGTATTTTACAAGACAGGTAAAATTTTGACCCATTCATCCCATACATCTCTTATCTCAGCTAGTTTGTCTCTTTCACTTGACCAGTTCTGGTGTTGCGGAACACCCAAGCTTTCATATGAATTGACTCCAAAGACATTGTTGCTAGAAATATTGGCCTTCCACTCTCATCATTCCACAGACTGACAATTGCTTCTCCCTTTGACTTGTACACTCTAGCTATTACTATTCAACTTTTTGTTATTTATAGTATCAAATCATAACAAGAGTTATCTCGATACACTTTACAGATAGAGTAGGTCTAGACCACACTCTATAAATTCCAAAACCCCAACAATTACAGTAATTCCCCCAAGAGCAAGCATTATCAGTGGCTGTTGCGACAGTGGCGAGAAGAAACTCCCTTTTAGGAAGAAACCTCGGCAGACCCAGACTCTTGGTAGGCGGTGTCTGACGGGGCCGGTTGGGGGTGTGATGAACGGTGGCAAATAATAGTCACAGTAGAGATAATGGAACAGTGACCTCGAGGTAGTCATGGAAGTTTATGTCATAGCAGGGCACATTGTGTCATACTGAGTAGTGCAGTCTCCTATACCGGATCCTGACTACTCTGTGCGTGTGAACATCACAGCAGGGTGTTGCGGGATGTAACATGGCACTGCAGAGCATGGGTGGATGCTGCGGACCCAGCAGGACTAGGATTTCAATGTATGCATGCAAGTCAATCTGATACAGTGGCTTCCATTTCTATTGAAATACACACCTCCCCTGCAAGTTGGTCATGTCCACTATGATCCTATCTGTTGGTTGGGATATGAAGAGATGAAATGGTGATTGAATATCATCAACTAGTGTGGCAGAAAATCTTGTGGGGCTTGGAGTCATCTTGATGACAGTCTGCCTTGGCATCAGTGTGGTGATGTTGACCATTTTATGTTAGCATCTTTAGCTGTCCATGTTGAGGATGATTGCTGCCCATTGTTTTCAGCTAATGTATACTACACCAGACTGGTCCCCTGAATTCTCTTCATCATAGGAAAATTCACAATCCGGATCGTCAATAGCATCGCACACACACACACACACACACACACACACACACACACACACACACACACACACACACACACACACACACACACACACACACACACACACACACACACACACACACACGTACACACACACACACCTAAATGGGTGTTGAAAGTCTCTGGGTCAAAATGACCCGCAACATCATCTTTGTATACAAACTCTGAACAGACATTCCACAACACATCAGTGTGTCCAGATTTTATGAACAAGTTCATGACCCTAAATGAGGAAATGTCATACAATTTCATGAAGAAAAAGATGGTTAACCAGTATTTTGGTCAACACAAAAACGCAAATCGGTCAAATGGACCCTTAACATAATACGAGGGTTAAAGATGTCCAATATCTTGATTTTGGAAAATAATTATTGTCTTTGAAAAGTTGAATAATACCCAGAATGTTTGAAACGTGGAATATAATGATTTAATATTTTTAGTTAATTTTAAGATGATGCTAAATGGCTTCAATTTGGATGATGAAGCAGCTAAAGGAGAATGAATGAGTCTGAAAAGTCAGATCAGGGAATCTCAATCAACTGACACAACAGACATACGTACAAATGCGCGCATGCGACCTCAACACCTCATGCCTTCAGCATTCACACCAAATACATAGGATAACATAGTTGTGAATGTCTTCAGCATAACTCCTGGTGACATACTTTTAATAATGAAAACAACTCACTAGAACACTCAAAGAATGTGTCTCACTTTCTTCTGTTTGTGTCTGTCTGTCTCTCCACCTGTCTATCTGTCCGTCCACCTGTCTGTCTTTCAGAGAAGAGCCAGCAGGAGGCGTTGGAGTATTTCACCAAACAGATGAATGACGCTCATCACGGAGGCTGGAGCACCAAGATGGACTGGATCTTCCACACCATCAGACATATGCCCAATGAACACTGACACACACACACACACACACACACACACACACACACACACACACACACACACACACACACACACACATACACACACACACACACAGGAAGCAGATTGTCTGGAGTTACACTGCGGTTGAAAATCATGGATGTACCAGATGAAACAGAAAATACTTTGTAGAAAGATCAACAATGGTGAAAAGTAAGAGCAGGGATTTATTATCTTTGAGCAACATGATGAAACAAAATATAGGTCCGTGGTTCAAGGCCAGATTTATAGGAGTGGACCTTATCGCCAGCTGGACTTTGTCTCTTCAAGTTCTCTTCAAAGTATGAAAAAGTCCCAAAACAGGGTCTCAGAGAATCCACACAAAGTCAGAGTCAGATGTGAGAAGGAAGTTTTGATGTACACATAAAATAACACAGAAAAACCCCGAGCAAGTACCGGTAAGCTTGCTCAAGATTCCTTTGTCTAGCTTCGCCTTATATCATCCTAAAGAGTGACCCTCCTCCTGAGGAGCGCTCCAATGATCACCTTCAGATCACGTGTGTAAAACTTCAATTGGCTACTTTTTAGGCCTAAAACCACCTCTTTTGTGGATTTTCCACTAGATTAAGTCATTTAGCTGATCTTGCATTTTGAATGCCTTCGCTTAAGGTGTTTGGCCTGGGCTATACAGCGGCGGGCCATCTGCAACTGCTGCGGGTGCAATAGTTGTAGGCCATCTATGGCTGCTTGTGACTGTATAGCGGCAGACTATCTGTGGATGTCTGCAGCTACACAGCAGCAACTGAGGACTGCACGAGGGGGGAGAGTCTATGTGTAGCAGTGAGGAAGGCAGCTAAGGAAGCACTAGGAGAGAGACAGTCTGTGACTCCCACCAGGCAGACACATTGACATCTCCAATCTATATCACTTTGATACATGTTGTATATGTCCCCATAATTCAATTAAAAAACAGATTTGATTTGAAATTGAAAGGTCTGTACCTAACCAATTAGACTGACTGACGTGTAATGGAAATGCTGCAGTAGTATGGACGCAAAGTATAAGCCCCAGTAGTGTGGAAGCCAGGCATGACATGTCCCTAGTAGTGTGGATGAGAGGCGCAAACACTCCAGTAGTGTGGACGCCAGGTATTAATGCCCCAATAGTCTGGACAAGAGGCGTAAACGCAGCAAAAGAGCCATCCATCTTCGGCCGCTTTTCCGGGGTCTGGTTGGGGGGCCAGCTTTTCCGGGGTCTGGTTGGGGGGCCAGTAACTCCAGCAGGGAGCCCTAACCCTAACCCTTCCCTTTCCCGAGCCACATTAACCAGCTCCTGACTGGGGCATCCCAAGGTTTTCCCAAGCCAGATTAGAGATATAACCCCTCCACCTAGTCCTGGGCCTTCCCAGCAGTGTTGCCACAGTTACTTTGAAAAAGTAACTTCGTTACTTTACAGATTACTTGATTGTAAAAGTAGTTTAGTTACTTTACAGATTACTTGATTTTAAAAGTAACGAAGTTAGATTACAAGTTACTTTATTAGTTACATGCAGCAGCTGCCGACAACACCCCTACAGCCTCAACATAAAAATGACAACCGGTTTACTGTGAGGAAGCTCAGCATTACCAGTAGTAGTAGATCTGGTTTATTATGACACGAAAGAGAGCGAGTCAGCCGTGTTTAAGGGCAGCATTTCCGCTACAACATAGGCCTACTGCCCGACCAACTTCTTCAACTCTCCACTTACTGGTTTTGCACCGAAGTCCAGCTTTAGTTGTTTGGGTGGTGGGGGACCTCCTCCTCTCTGCTTCGCTCCACCTGCTGGGACTTGCTCTGTAAGTTTGGCTGCAGCGCTGCGACTCCAGTTGTTCCTTCAAATTTGACGTAGTCGCCACCAGCACATGGTGTACAACGGACCTTAATATTGCCGTCTTTGGCTGACACAAACTCTAAATAGTGACTGTAGCTATCCGGCTAGAAAGCGCGCATCTCTCTCGTCCCTCCATTGTTGTTTACGTTTGTGTCGCTGCGTGGTAACGTGAACTGTCCACATGCTGAAAACGTGACCTGTCGCATACGTGACTTCACTCCCCGAGACGCAAGAAGAAAGCAAAAATATATATTTTTACTAAGGAAAATGACAAATAGTAACGCACAGTCACTTGGATAAGTAACTTTAATCTGATTACTGGTTTGGAAATAGTAACGCGTTAGATTACTCGTTACTGAAAAAAGTGCTCTGATTAGAGTAACGCGTTACTAGTAACGCGTTACGTGGCCTCACTGCTTCCCAGAGGCCTCCTCCCAGCTGGACGTCCCTCCACCTAGTCCTGGGTCTTCCCCGAGACCTCCTCCAGGCTTGACAGGGCATCCTTACCAGAGATGCCAGCCACCCTCCTGAGGAAACATCCACTTGTACCCTGGATCTCGTTCTTTTCATCATGACCCAGCCTTCATGACCATTGGTGATGGTAGGAATGAAAACTGACCGGTAGATCAAGAGGGTTAGGGTTAGCCAATCCATGACTAGCACAGAAGTCCAACAGTGAACAACCACTTGGGTTTAGATCAGATCAGGGAGGCCGTTCCTCCCAATCACACCTCTCCAAGTGTCTCCATCATTGCCCCCAGCAGAACTATGGAGTACCCCACTTGAGCCCCATGCAGGACTCCATTCAGGGTCTCCAAGAAGGCTGAATACTCCAAACGTTTGTTTGGTGCATATGCAAACAGTCAAAGTCCCCCCCCACCCATCCTGAAGGCGTAGGGAGGTGACCCTCTCCTCCCCTGGGGTGAATGCAACGTAGCGGCGCTCAGCCGGGGGCTTGACTGAAAAGAAAGGTTCCTACAAAATGTCATGCCATAAGCAGTAACACAGCAAAAATGATCACAAAATGAAAAAAAAACTTGAGAAAAATTTACAAAAATGACCGAGGAGGGCATGAGGGATAAGGTGATGGTTCCCAGAGAAGCAGCAAAAGATATTTGTTTTAAAACAACCTGTAGCAGAAGATATTTGTCTTTAACCAAACCGTAGCAGTGGGGATGCAGCCTGATTGGTTACTGCACTACTGTGAGGATGATGAAGGTGTCTGTTGTAGATTTTAGCATCACAACGTGTTGTTGGTGGGATGGTTGTCATAGCAACATGAATCTCAGGGTCACAGGTAGTTGAGGAGGCCAAAGGCATGCTGGGGAAAGACGACGATGATGATGTCGTAAATGTCTTCCAGGCGGTGCTACAGTTAGCCTTTTAGCTCTTATCAAAAGAAAAAAACTTTATTACTGTAGCATTTGAACTTTATTGAGAAGCAGCAGTAAGTTTATAACGTGTTTGAATGAGGCCAGCTTTATTGCAACCAGCAGCGTGAACACTGGTCGTTGTGAGAGCAATAAAACCTACGATCACTGAGCAACACTTTGACAATCAGGAGTTCTGACCAATAGGAAGGCAGAGCTGATGGCTGTGGGCGGAGCCACAGGACCAAACCAACCAATCAGGTTTCTGTGGAAGTTTAAAAGCACAAAAAACTGTGAAGGCTGAGTTTACGAACTGAAAACAGTCGAGTTTAAACTATTGATCAGATTTCTGTCACTTTTCATCAGAAACTGTTTGAAACTTTAAAACAACTATGACTTTGTATGAAGTTAAAATACAGTTTTCTTACTGAAATAATACGACTTTTTACTCTCAGACTTCTCAACATATTACAGCCTGTTGTATATTTCAAATAATGTCTTTTACTCTCAAGATGTTTTGACTTTTTAATGTAAGTTTATAAAACTGTGGTTTTATTTGGATATTTACTTTAATAATCTGAGACGTCTTTTCTCCGACACTAATAATATTTTAGAGTAATCTGACACTTTATGAAGAACTAGAAACTAATTTCTGTTTTAGTTTCCTCCACAGATTTATATTTTGGTTTTAAAGTCTCTCACAGCTGGAGACAGACGCAAGTCTTTACTCTAATACTTTTTAATTTTAAAGTGCTTGAATTAATCTGATAAAGAAGATAAATCAGGGATCAAAGTCTTTTTGAGACAATCTGAACCAATCAGCTGCCTGCGTTGTCCAATCAGCCAGCTCGTGTTTGCTAGTGTGTTAGCTTAGCTTAGCTGGAGCAATGAATGGTGAGTAGTTTAGTTAGCATAGCATAGCAACAGTGGGCTAAAGGTCAGTTTAAGCCCCGCCCCCTGCTGCATGATGATCTATTGATTTGTGACTTCATCGACTGTGCTGGTTGCCATAGTGACTGAAAGTGTTTGTTTCCATGTGATCAATGTTATTGACTGACGTTAAATTAGAGCTGTCAATCCAGCCAAAGATTTAATCGTGATAAATTTCAAATGTATTAACAGAAACATCAAAAATACTGAAAAAATGTGAAAATAGTGAATAAAAAAACACTGGGAAAAGTAATGTGTTAACTCGTTATCACTGTGTTGATTTTAACAGCCCTAAATTAAACTAATGTATTGATTGATGATTGGTCGATGTATTTAACAGTAACTGCAGCTGACGTTTTGATTTTTGACTGTTGATCCTGTATTGAACAGGCTTGGCCAATCACAGGGCCTGTAGCCTCTCTGGGGGCGAAGCCTGTGGTGTGACATCACACTGCGTTATGAAAAAGCACTTATTGATCCCTGACTGTCGGTGTTTTATCATGATGATCGTTTTTTAATAAAAAAAATTAATAAAAAATAAATGCTGGAGATGTGCACTGGATGCTGCTGTGACAAAACTTTCAATTACAACTGAGTTCTTGAAATATCACATTTGTTTTAATAAAATCTGAAATATTAAAACCTATTGCTCCTTCTCAACATTTCTACCACGCTGGTCTCAAAACATTTTGGCGTTACTCTCATAGTATACCTTCAAGATATTGCAACATAATATTACAACAGGTATGTAATGTACTGCAACATGTGTTGTGTGAAAGTGTCCGTGAAGATGATCCACTACCAGAAACTTTGGTTTGTTAAATACAATACAATCATTTCTTCAATTAAAATTCTGTTAAACAGAGTCAATGTGTAAAAAACTCAAATATTATTTTCAAGGCCTAAAGAGGAAAAACATCCTGAGTGAAGTTTCAGTTTGTCTGGTTTATTGTAGTTAAAATATTTCACTCCATCAGAAATATACAAATCAAACTGACATCAAAGATATTGTTCAAATAAATGATCTTAAAGCTGAGATATGTGTCTTTAACATATTGATTTAACACAGTAAAGAATCACATCACTGTAGATGAAGCAGAATCCAGACTAAACCTGTTACTGACGACAGGGACAACAATAAAATGCAGATACCAAGTTATTAAAAGCGAACTGAACTGGTCTGACTGTTGGGAGTCTGGATCAACAAAGTTAATTTCCAGGATGAAGCCTTTCTTTCTCTCTGTGTTGCTGTTCTCAGACGGAAATACACTTGTAAGAGCCAATGAGGTTTAACCTTATATCAGCTAATATAAATAGCTCACATAACTGTGTTGTGTCAACAGTAAACTTCATGCAATACTGTATGTGGTGTTCTTTTTTGAACCAGTTCCCTTCCTGAGACTATTCAGCAGATCCAGCGTTGCTGCGTCCAGAGCTCAGTGCTGCCCGAGATCATTGTGATTGGTTTAAAGAAATGCAAACAACCCAGAGCTATCTCTTATCCCAGAATGCATCTGTGGTGTAGCCAGACCTTCCTCCACAGTGCTGTGGAGACTAGAAGGTAGGATAAGCCTTTTTAAACTGGTCTGAACTGGTCTGAACTGGTTTTGAACCAGGAATCTGACAGCAGGTCTTCTTAATGTAGAAGATTAATGCAGCCAGAGATAAAACCAGACCCAGGATCAGTCCTGATGCCACGATGATGAGCTTGTTCCTCTGAAACTCCGGCATGAGGACAAACAGAGAGAGAGACAGACAGGTGAGCAGACAGACAGGTAGAGAGGTTTTTTCTCATTTGACGCTTTAATAAAATCAGCTTGTTCTCATAAAGCATTTGTACATATATCCCTGCAAAGTAAAGCTCTGTTATTGGTATGTATTCCACTTATTTATTACTATCAGCAGCAGGTTGACATGTCCTGGAGAAGTTAAGGAGAAAACACAAGACCTTCACCTAGAAACAGGTGTTCATGTCCTGGAGAAGTTAAGGAGAAAACACCAGACTTTCACCCAGGAAACAGGTGTTCATGTCCTGGAGAAGTTAAGGAGAAGACACCAGACTTTCACCCAGGAAACAGGTGTTCATGTCCTGAAGAAGTTAAGGTGAAAACACAAGACTTTCACCCAGGAAACAGGTGTTCATGTTCTGAAGAAGTTAAGGGGAAAACACAAGACTATCACCCAGGAAACAGGTGTTCATGTCCTGGAGAATTTAAGGAGAAAACACAAGACTTTCACCCAGGAAACAGGTGTTCATGTCCTAGAAGAAGTTAAGGAGAAAACACAAGACTTTCACCCAGGAAACAGGTGTTCATGTCCTAAAGAAGTTAAGGAGAAAACACAAGACTTTCACCCAGGAAACAGGTGTTCATGTCCTGAAGAAGATAAGGAGAAAACACAAGACTTTCACCCAAAAACAGGTGTGCATGTCCTGAAGAAGTTAAGGAGAAAACACAAGACTTTCACCCAGGAAACAGGTGTTCATGTCCTGGAAGAAGTTAAGGAGAAACACAAGACTTTCACCCAGGAAACAGGTGTTCATGTCCTAAAGAAGTTAAGGAGAAAACACAAGACTTTCACCCAGGAAACAGGTGTTCATGTCCTGAAAAAGATAAGGAAAAAACACAAGACTTTCACCCAAAAACAGGTGTGCATGTCCTGAAGAAGTTAAGGAGAAAACACAAGACTTTCAACCAGGAAACAGGTGTTCATGTCCTGAAGAAGTTAAGGAGAAAACACAAGACTTTCACCCAGGAAACAGGTGTTCATGTCCTGAAGAAATTAAGGGGAAAACACAAGACTTTCACCCAGGAAACAGGTGTTCATGTCCTGGAAGAAGTTAAGGGGAAAACACAAGACTTTCACCCAGGAAACAGGTGTTCATGTCCTGGAAGAAGTTAAGGAGAAAACACAAGACTTTCAACCAGGAAACAGGTGTTCATGTCCTGAATAAGTTAAGGAGAAAACACAAGACTTTCAACCAGGAAACAGGTGTTCATGTCCTGAAGAAGTTAAGGAGAAAACACAAGACTTTCACCCAGGAAACAGGTGTTCATGTCCTGGAAGAAGTTAAGGAGAAAACACAAGACTTTCACCCAGGAAACAGGTGTTCATGTCCTGGAAGAAGTTAAGGAGAAAACACAAGACTTTCACCCAGGAAACAGGTGTTCATGTCCTGGAGAAGTTAAGGAGAACACACAAGACTTTCACCCAGGAAACAGGTGTTCATGTCCTGGAGAAGTTAAGGAGAAAACACAAGACTTTCACCCAGGAAACAAGTGTTCATGTCCTGGAGAAGTTAAGGAGAAAACACAAGACTTTCACCCAGGAAACAGGTGTTCATGTCCTGGAGAAGTTAAGGAGAAAACACAAGACTTTCACCCAGGAAACAGGTGTTCATGTCCTAAAGAAGTTAAGGAGAAAACACAAGACTTTCACCCAGGAAACAGGTGTTCATGTCCTGAAGAAGATAAGGAGAAAACACAAGACTTTCACCCAAAAACAGGTGTGCATGTCCTGAAGAAGTTAAGGAGAAAACACAAGACTTTCAACCAGGAAACAGGTGTTCATGTCCTGAAGAAGTTAAGGAGAAAACACAAGACTTTCACCCAGGAAACAGGTGTTCATGTCCAGGAGAAGTTAAGGAGAAAACACAAGACTTTCACCCAGGAAACAGGTGTTCATGTCCTAAAGAAGTTAAGGAGAAAACACAAGACTTTCACCCAGGAAACAGGTGTTCATGTCCTGAAGAAGATAAGGAGAAAACACAAGACTTTCACCCAAAAACAGGTGTGCATGTCCTGAAGAAGTTAAGGAGAAAACACAAGACTTTCAACCCAGGAAACAGGTGTTCATGTCCTGAAGAAGTTAAGGAGAAAAACACAAGACTTTCAACCCAGGAAACAGGTGTTCATGTCCTGAAGAAGTTAAGGAGAAAAACACAAGACTTTCACCCAGGAAACAGGTGTTCATGTCCTGAAGAAGTTAAGGAGAAAACACAAGACTTTCACCCAGGAAACAGGTGTTCATGTCCTGGAAGAAGTTTAAGGAGAAAACACAAGACTTTCAACCCAGGAAACAGGTGTTCATGTCCTGAAGAAGTTAAGGAGAAAACACAAGACTTTCACCCAGGAAACAGGTGTTCATGTCCTGAAGAAGTTAAGGAGAAAACACAAGACTTTCACCCAGGAAACAAGTGTTCATGTCCTGAAGAAGTTAAGGAGAAAACACAAGACTTTCACCCAGGAAACAGGTGTTCATGTCCTGGAAGAAGTTAAGGAGAAAACACAAGACTTTCACCCAGGAAACAGGTGTTCATGTCCTGGAGAAGTTAAGGAGAAAACACAAGACTTTCACCCAGGAAACAGGTGTTCATGTCCTGAAGAAGTTAAGGAGAAAACACAAGACTTTCACCCAGGAAACAGGTGTTCATGTCCTGAAGAAGTTAAGGAGAAAACACAAGACTTTCACCCAGGAAACAGGCAGTGTTGGGAACGTTACTTTAAAAAAGTAATTAGTTATAGTTACTCACTACTTGTTCCAAAAGGTAACTGAGTTAGTAACTGAATTACTCTATAATAAAAGTAACTTGTTACCAGGGAAAATAACTATTTGCGTTACTGTTAAATAAAAGTTGCTCCATATAAACTTATATGACACACATAGGCCAACTTTTAACTACATACCTGCCTATCATACGGTTGACTTCAGCCTGTGTCATAGGTTTTTGTTGTGAGGCTTTTGCTGCTTGGAGGACTTTGCTCCGAGTCCTTCTTTGCTAGAGGATGGCGAGCTATCATCTGTGGTGGAGGTATCGCTGTTTTGGCCACTAGCTTTGTAGATGCGTGTGTCGTTGTGAGATGCTTCATTAAATTAGAGTTGCTTACAACGGATGTCGACAAAGTCTTCGCTCCTGGACATAATGTACACATTACATGCACATTCTTGCCTTTGACCACGATGAATTTGAAGTAGTGCTTATATCTCCACCTTGAAAATGCCAACTTTTCATCGGATTGCTCCTGACTCGCCATCTCTGCTGCTTCATCGTATCTCTGTTTAGCTGTTGTGTGTGTGCGTGTGCTGGCGTGTGTGTAAAAATACTGGCTCTGATTGGCTACCATGAAACATGACTCTGCCTTAGCCAATCATAATCGCTTACCTCGTTATTAACCCACCTCCTCACTAGCGGCAAGCCAGGGGGTGCGTTCGGATTACACAGTTTATTCAATAAATGCATAGTAACGCGCCGCATTTAACGTCCAGTAACGGTAACAGCGTTGTAACGACGGGAAAGGTAATTAGTTAGATTACCCCGTTACTAAAAAAATAACGTCGTTACCTAACGCCGTTCTTTTAAACGGCGTTATTCCAAACACTGGAAACAGGTGTTCATGTCCTGAAGAAGTTAAGGAGAAAACACAAGACTTTCACCCAGGAAACAGGTGTTCATGTCCTGAAGAAGTTAAGGAGAAAACACAAGATTTTCACCGTAAATACTTAGGACATAATACGAATTGTTGATGATGAATGATCATTATTATTCTATCCTTCCTCTTGTAGAAGTAGAATCCAGTTAAAGCCAGACCCAGGATCAGTCCTGAGGCTCCAAAGGCGATCTTGTTCCTTTCAGAATCAGACTTGGACTGGTCTAAGGCAGACAGGAAGAGAGACAGACAGGTGAGCAGACAGACAGCTACAGACAGAAAACTGTTCTGAACGGGTTTTAAATCAGGAGCACTGTTCAGACCTCGGGCCTTCCTCTTGTAGTAGAGGAATCCAGCCAGAAAGACGACCAGACCCAGGATCAGTCCTGAGGCTCCGATGAGGATTTTGTTTCTGTCAGACTTAGACATGGACGGGTCTGAGAACAGACAGACAGATAGGTGAGTAGAGAGACAGGTAGACATACAGACAGGTGAGCAGAGGGACACACAGATAGACAGACAGACAGGTAGAGAGACAGACAGGTAGAGAAACAGACAGGTAGAGAGACAGACAGGTAGAGAGTCAGACAGGTAGAGAAACAGACAGGTAGAGAGTCAGACAGGTAGAGAGTCAGACAGGTATTTACCCCAGTCAGTAATCAGAGGTTCTTTCAGGCTGGCGTGTTCCACCATACAGGAGATCTTCTCTCCAGACCTGCTGACACAAACCACACATCAGAGAAAACTGGACCTGAACCAGAACCTGGACAAACTGAGGTGTCAGAGAAGCTTCAAAAGCACTCGGATGTGTAACAAAAGCAGACCAAACAAGCGTGCAATGCTACAAGGTGTTTTGAATCAACTCGTTTGTCCGACCTCGAACAGACCCAACTGCTGGAAGAACTTCACATTTTTGGACTAAACCAGCTGCCATAGTCAGCTGTGCTGCTGTGCATTGTAGGACTGGGACAAGTTTGCACTCTAAGCAAAGTAGCTCCATGGCAACTCGCCAACAATCTGAGTTGTGAAGAGGTGCGGAGCCTCAGAGAAATATGATAGCCATATTAGGTCCCAACTTTATAAAACACACAAGAACAGAGACAATTTTGAAAATGCGTTTTTTTAACAAACAGCTCAGGGAAAAGGTTTGAGAGATCTATGAAACTATCTGTTTTTAGTAAAACCTGTTTAAAGACAAGTGGCCAATAATGTGACTTGTGTTGCTGCATTTTGGTTTGTTTCACCAACTCATCAACTGATCAGGACCAGAGCAAACAGTGGGGTGTATAATGGAAGTAAATGGCTGAAACATGCTGCGATGTGGAATGAATGTCCTTAGTCCGAACCAAATGAACCAAACTTCAGATGTAAAGGCACCCTGAGAAAAAAGGCTCCTGGACCTGGACCAAACTACTAGCCTAAAAGTCAGAACCACATCCAGATGTTGGGTCTGGGAACTCCCCATTGAGGGAGCTCAATCAGAGGGGCGGGATCAACGGTTGTCTTTCAAATTCCCTCTGCACGTAATAGGATAGCACTCCAACCAATCAGAGCAACGACGAAGGTAGCAGAGCTAGTTGATAGATTAAACTTTTTCTGTATCCGGTCGGCAAAACTCTGAACACATCTTCCTTTATTAAGAATGATTTCTGTGCCGTTCTTTATTCTTTCCTCAAAGAAAAGCTTAACTCCAAGTCTTCCAGAAGACCGCTGTTCCCAGCAGCAGCAGCCATAAGCCCCGCCCACCGACTCTATACACAATGTGATTGGCCTGACCAAAATGTGGTTTTTCCAGCTCGCAAGTCAATGGAGAGTGCCTAGACCCCTTTGGGTGCAGATTACATTTGCTGCCGCTAAGGTGCGTCTAGATTTCTAGGCTAGGATCCTACTGGACCTGGGGCCTAATTTATAAAGTTATGTATCACCGTGTTTGAGATGAGTCTTCTGGTGATAGACTGAACTGGACCTGAAGTTACCTGGAGGTGACTCACCTGGACGTGTACTCCAGGTGAGAGTGGATCTGGTAGTACCAATCACCGTCTGCCAGCTCATCAGTGTACGTGACATCAGAGGTGACTTCCTGTCCGTCTCTGATCCAGGTCATTCTGATCTGTTTGGGGTAGAAGTCGTAGACGCTGCAGACCAACATGGCTGGATGTTTACCACCAGAGGGTGCCATAGAGTGGAGTCTGACATACGGCTCAGCTGAAACACATTGTTGGTGTTTGAGTATTTACTATTGATCTTTCTCTAATTTAAAGAAACCGTAAGAGGAAAGAGAAGCAGAATCATCAGGAGTTGTAATGACAGAGTTTGTCCAGCAGGTGGTGACAGAGAGCTTTATAAAACAACCCTAGATGCTCTTGGGGGGATTGTTGGGTCTCTGTGAATTAAATGTCGTCTAGATCTACTATATTTGTAAAGTATCCTGAGATAACTTGTGTTCATTTCTGAGCATTTGACAATATACATGAAATTGAATTGGATTATAATTAATTTGAACACTGAAGGTTTTTCCTCTCTGTTTCAAATGTGCAAATAAATAAATATGATACACTGTCATTGAGCTGATGTTGATTCAATGAATTAATAAATCAGATGATGATGTTTAATGTTCAAGAAACACTAACTCACCTGATTTATTCAGAACATTCTGGTAGTCAATATCAATGTTGTGTTTGCAGTACGCCTCCTTCTGAGCTTTCATCTCAGCCAGATATGAAGGATCTTTGTTCCAGTTATCAGCCTGTTTCACACCAAACTCAGTGTATCCAACAAACTTCCCCAAACTGCTGCTGAACCTGGTGATCTCCAACTTGTTGAAATATAAAGACCTGATGTACTCGATGTCCTTCAGATCAGACGAGTTAAAGTCACAACGGTCTGTGTTGTAATACAGATATCCATCTGAAGAAGAAAATACAGAAACAATATGATCAGAGTATTGATGAGTGATCAGAGTATTGATCGGTGATCACCCAAAACAAACTATCTACCCCCATCAGTGTTTGGTTAACTACAACCTATATTTACAATATGTTGTTAGTGAGTACAAAGTGTGTAGTATTGATCAGTGATCAGAGTATTGATCCTACCTGCTGTGTAGAGGCTGATGAAGTATAAACAGTATAAAGTGTGTAGTATTGATCAGTGATCAGAGTATTGATCCTACCTGCTGTGTAGAGGCTGATGAAGTATAAACAGTATAAAGTTTGTATTGATCAGTGATCAGAGTATTGATCCTACCTGCTGTGTAGAGGCTGATGAAGTATAAACAGTATAAAGTGAGTATTGATCCTACCTGCTGTGTAGAGGCTGATGAAGTATAAACAGTATAAAGTGTGTAGTATTGATCAGTGATCAGATTATTGATCCTACCTGCTGTGTAGAGGCTGATGAAGTATAAACAGTATAAAGTGTGTAGTATTGATCAGTGATCAGAGTATTGATCCTACCTGCTGTGTAGAGGCTGATGAAGTATAAACAGTATAAAGTGTGTAGTATTGATCAGTGATCAGAGTATTGATCCTACCTGCTGTGTAGAGGCTGATGAAGTATAAACAGTATAAAGTGTGTAGTATTGATCAGTGATCAGAGTATTGATCCTACCTGCTGTGTAGAGGCTGATGAAGAGCAGGGAGACCATGAGAAAGGATGAAGCCATGTACCTCTGTTCTCTTAACAAACACTGACTCAGTCTCACTGAGAGCTGCTCTAAAAACCAGAGGACATGATCACATGACCTGCAGCATCCAATCCTATCCAACCATCACCTGTTACCAGGCAGAAAACTAATGCCTACAGGCTGCTGATGGAGCATAATCACACTGAACTCTGGCACACTGGATCAGTGAGTTTTTCTGGCAGCCCTGAGGTTATTTCCTGTCTGTGCTGGTTGTGTATGTTGGAGGAGAGGTGTGTGGGTGGGGATTATTTATTATTATAATGTACACAGACAGAGAGCAGATTGACTCATGCCTGCTAACATTAGTAACGTTTGAACCAGACGTTGGTACGAACTCCTCTACTGCCGACACAGTTTTGGATGACAAGAAGAAATCTATGATTCAGCTTTTCAAACTCTGCAACAACTCATTTATCCTCCCTAATTATGTTGGAGAAACATTTCACATTCAGTGCAAGATGTGTTACATTTGTGAGAAGTAAAACTGCACTTTCACTTTAGACTGTCTTTGACTAACGTTAATGCCCTAAAGTGAGCAGAGGGAATGAATGTTCCTAACTGTAAAGAATACAGTCTGAACTAAAACGGCAATTTCACTTTCACTTTAGACTGTCTCTGACTAACGTTAATTCCCTAAAATATTACAAAAACGCCATAAAGTAAAGTTAGTTTGTAATCCAGTTTATAGAATTGAATAGAATTGACTTTGATGAGAATCAAATTTATTTATAAAGCACTTTAAAAGCAGCCAACATTGCACAAGGTGCTGTACAGAAACATTTTGTATAATTTAAAACATTTACAACATCTACATTTAAAACATAAAACAGTATCACAGTCAAAATAATTGCACAAAAATGTCAGCCTCTGCTGGGAAAGGCCAAGGAAGAAAGGTAGGTTTTAAGAAGAGATTTAAAAGTAGACAGTGAAGAAGCCTGTCTAAGAGGCAGAGGGAGCTCCTTCTGGAGCTGCCACAGCAAAAGCACGATCCCTTTAAGTTTCCGCTTTGTTTTAGGAACACTCAGGCGCAGTTGATCAGCTGACCTGAGTGAGTGGGTCGGAGTGTAGGGGTGAAGCAAGTCGGACAGATATGATGGGGCAAGTCCATTTAAGGATTTAAATAGGTGAAGTTATGTCCAGCCAGGTGAAGAAGGTGAAGCTATGTCCAGCCAGGTGTAGATATTCGGGATAAGTGCACGCTCACGGCTTTCTTAATTAGACCACGGTATCCATCACAGATTTACTGATCCTCCCCCCGCTGAGCAGCAGCTTCTAATGGAAAATTATATTATATATTATATTATATATACTATATAATATATTATATATGCTGTATAATATGCAAAAAGAAAAAATACGGCTGTTGTTAACAGAGAGGAAAAAGCCCGACAGATAAGAGCGGACTGACTGAATGTGTAAGGATTTAAAATATCTACTATTTTAATCTGTGTTTTTGTGCTAAATGTGCTGGTTTTACTGTAAAGTGTCTCTGAGTACCATGGAAAGTAATATATAAATAAAATGTATTATTATTATTTAGCCTACTTTGCCTGAAAAGTGAGCAGAGGGAATGAATGTTCCTAACTGTAAATAATACATCTCCATAGTTACTTGGCTGGGTTTAATTTAACCTGCTTTTGGCTAAATTCATCCAGGATAACTTGACTATCCCGGGTTAATCCCTTAGCCTGGTTTAGTGCAACAGCCCGCTGGTGTTACTGCTCTACTATAATCCTCATTCTGAGTTATATATAGTATATTATATATTATATTATAAACACTGGTCTTACTGCTCTACTATAATCCTCATTCTGAGTTATATATAGTATATCAGGGGTTCTCAACCTTTTGCAAGCTGGGCCCCCCCAAAGCTGGTTCATTGCAGTTGGGCCCCCCCCCCTCCAATTTCTTGGCGAAATGTCTGATAAACATAGCCTCAAATCATCCTCGATTTGTGCACTATTGCGGTATTTCGTTTTGAGTGCAGTCATTTCTGAGAATCCTGCCTCACACAAATATGCCGACGCGAAAGGGAGGAGAATCAGGATTATCAAGGCGGGCCCCCGTACTACAGCATGTGATGACTGCGCAATGTCCACAAGCAGGCTACCATGAATAAGACAGGAGAGGATCATAGAGACACAGCATATAAGAGATGAGATGACTGACAAAATCAGGAGTAGATAAGCGCACAACAACAACAAAAAAACACTGGTGAATGTGGACCATAACCCATGAAAAAACACACAAGGGCAGTCCCTCCTGGATTTCACAGCCTTTTTTTGAGATTGTTGCGGCCCAAAATGCCTGATTTCACGGGAGCTTTTGTTAAAAATTGCGATAAAAGTTGTGGTGTCTTTTGTATGTTGCAATGAAGTTGCAGAAGACAGTGAAAGGTGCAAAAAAAGTTGTAATTTTTTTTTTACTTTCTTTAAAAATAAAAAGGAAACTTGTTTTGGGGAGAATAATAATTAGTACTATTAATTAATTATTCTGGGCTGAGATTTCCTAGGAACCTTAAAAGGCTCTGGATGCTGCAAATGTTGGTATAATAGGAAAATGGCTGGTGGATTTAAGACAAAAAATAATTTATTGAATGTGAATATGAATCAAATATGAACATATCTGTCACTGTCAGTGGCTTGTTGGTCTTTACATTGTTAGTTAATGTCCAATCCTGGCCAGTGGCCACACACACACACACACACACACACACACACACACACACACACACACACACACACACATTCATACGGTTTGATAAAGTACTTATTGGATTTTAACTTATCATTGCACTTACAATAACGAGCATAGCGGTCCTCAATTTAGGTCATCTGCGTTTTTTCCTGCATCCACCGTGTGTGATTGTGTGTGTGTGTGTATGTGTGTGTGTGTGTGTGTGTGTGTGTGTGTGTGTGCGCGCGCGTCAGTCGCGGGGGAAATGGAGCAGCAGCCCCGCCCGCTGCAGAGAACAGACAGTGGGGCCAATGAAAACAGCAGCCGCTTCAGTGACTATATAATGAAAAAAACGTTACAGCGTACATTGATGTTAAAATGTATACACGTTGGCAGGTCGGTCTGAAATGTTTTGCGCGGTATTTCGCTGTACGTTTTGTTGGTAAATGTGAGATGTTCGAGTCACACACACGATCATCTTCATAACAGAAACAAGGAAATTTATTTGACCCGTTCTCGCTCCCGCTAGGTCAGTGGCTGTTCATCGCTGACAGGTGCTCAGACGCTGATTGAAATAGAGAGGAGAAGTCGTGTAGCGTGCCTGCATCAGTGATAAAGTCTGCAAGACTGGGGAACATGTCGCAGTTCCCTCGACTGATGCGGCCATGCCATAGGTCAAGTTTTTGTGTGAAGGCGTCCACTCTGTCTGCAAGAAGCTAAATCTGAGTTTATATGAGGAGAAGGTGTGTGTCTCCTCTCTGCTCTGCAGGCTGGGACTGCTGCGCGAGGCTACTGAGAGACTGACCGCCTGGGAGGGCTTTTGGACGGGGAGGGGCTCACGTCAGCACCCGCTGCTCGTTGAGCACAGTAACGGTAGAGCGATACGTGCTTTCGAGTCTCCAAACACCACAAAAGTCTCCAAAATCACCAGTAAAAGTCGCTAGATTAGTTTTTGACAAACAAGTCGCCAGGAGGATGATTGTGTGTTACAGTCCAACCACTTGCATTTCAACATGAGGGAAATGTTTTTTCTGAATTCTTTTTTTTTTTTTTCTCCAATCCTGTAGCCTACTCGCGCCCCCCCGGGAGAGTGTCCGCGCCCCCCCAGGGGGGCGCGCCCCACCGGTTGAGAACCACTGTAGTATATTATATATTATATTATAAACACTATCACTGGTGTTACTGCTCTACTATAATACTCATTCTGAGTTATATATAGTATAGTTATATATTATATTATAAACACTGGTCTTACTGCTTGTCATGGCAACACCAGTTTTAAATGTATTTAAATACATTTTAGGTCATATTGCTATTCATGAAGTGGGCGTTTCTATATCATGTTCATACAGTATTTTCCCTTTCCGTGTTTTTGGGTAAACTTTGGAACACTGAGCTGCTGTCACGTGTTCATTTATTTAGATCAATAAAGTTTATCTAAACTTCTCAGCGTTCAAAGCGCGAATCATCGCTCCGTCAAATGTCCCTTTTCCCCTCCCGTCCTGCGCTCCCGCACATGCGCACTGGCAGCAGCTGTTAGCACAGAGCCGCGGTCGCACGAGGAGGCGAGCAGCGAGATAAAGTTGAATAACAGCGGAATAAAGTGAAGAAAAGAGAGAATAAAGGAGAGTGGTTGGAGAGAGGAGAGCGAGCCGGAGGAGGGATGAACCAGCTGGAGCGGTAAGACACACTTTGACCCGGCAAACAGCCGGAAAATACCCGGAAACACTGCTGCATCAGGTAGCATCAGAGTCATCAGTTAATACAGCTAACTGTTAGCATCAGACCCATCAGTAAACACAGCTAACAGCTAACCGTTAGCATCAGACCCATCAGTAAACACAGCTAACAGCTAACCGTTAGCATCAGAGTCATCAGTAAACACAGCTAACTGTTAGCATCAGACCCATCAGTAAACACAGCTAACTGTTAGCATCAGACCCATCAGTAAACACAGCTAACAGCTAACCGTTAGCATCAGACCCATCAGTAAACCCAGCTAACAGCTAACCGTTAGCATCAGAGTCATCAGTAAACACAGCTAACTGTTAGCATCAGACCCATCAGTAAACACAGCTAACCGTTAGCATCAGACCCATCAGTAAACACAGCTAACAGCTAACCGTTAGCATCAGAGTCATCAGTAAACACAGCTAACAGCTAACCGTTAGCATCAGAGTCCTCGGTAAACACCATAGATATATATACACATCTATGAGTAAACACAGCTAGCATCTAACGGCTAACCGTTAGCATCAGAGTCCTCATGCTTTGTGTACTGTGCTTTGGGAAGGTGCTACTAAGGTAGTAGTAGTACACAAAGTAACCGTGCTGAAGTTAGTTTGATGTTGGATATTCAACAGATATTCAGATATTCATTTCAGGTTCATCAGCAGGTCCTGCTGTGCTTTCACTCAGTCTTGAAAGAGAACAGGAAACCCGTTTGCTCCTAACTGCTTGGTTCTTACCTAGGGACCATCAATAACTTATGTGGTGAACTTCTGATAGCTCGTATATCAGATGTTCTAAACACCCCGGACCAATGCACACCTGTTGTGTTATAGGGCTGTCAACGGATATTCTAAATACGAATATATATTCAAATAGTTTTAAAATAACGAATTTCGAAAGTGAAAATTAATATTCGAATAAAAAAAAAAGTGGAAAAAAACGCTTGCGTTAGCAGAGGCTGTCTGGCTGTCTGCTCTGTGAGTGGATAGACACAGCAGACTGAAATCTGGTTTCTACATGTTTCTGCCTGTACAACAGGTGGGTGGGTATACTGATCAGTATTGACTAATTAGCTCATCATTGAGGGTTTATTGTTGGCTAAGTAACCAGTGTAGCGTTAGTTTATCTGCGCCAGCCGAAGTAAATAATCTATAATCTGTAGCTATCGTTTCAAATCAGTTGCATGTGTTGCGTGAAGTAACGCACACACATCGGCTCTGCTGTGTGTGTGTGTGTGTGTGTGTGTGTGTGTGTGTGTGTGTGTGTGTGTGTGTGTGTGTGTGTGTGTGTGTGTGTAGTGTGGGCATCGCTGTTCAGAATCCCGTCTATCTTCCATAATGTAACGCTTGTATCCAGATGAATATGTTGTGAAGTTGTGATTAGCTTCCCATGCTGTTAGCCTCCTCCACTGAGCCCCAGGGACTTGCTGTAACGTTAGATCACTCTAAAGGCTGTCTACCTTTCATTTGATCGGGTTTGCTTGCTATGTTGCCATCCTCTTGAACGACATTAAACACAACATATAGTTCCTGAGTGGTTTCATCGGCCCTGTTTAACGTGTTGAACACGGCAACGTTAAAGGGGTGATAGAATGCAAAACCGATTTTACCCTGTCATAGTTGAATAACGACAGTTCGGTGGGTAAATAGGACATGCATAGAAGCTCAAAGTCCCATTGACACCCCTTTACTATGAAAATCTCATATTTTGAAACTGCCGCTGAAAACGGGCGAATCCCAACAAAGCTGGAAGTTGACGTCAGCCTCCCAAAAACCGGAACCTTTGTCAGCCCATGGGTGTATTAAGAGAACGGTCACGCCCCAACATTTACATAGGCTACACAACTGACCTGAGATCAGGTAGTTTTCTGAATCTAGGTCACACAGATCTCTGCTATTCCATTACAAACTTCACTTCTGAAACTTTTTTCTGCGAGAAATCAACTATGTAAGGCTCAAATATGGGCCGTTTTACTAAAATGGATGGCTAATTGCAAATGTTGTCCGACTGTGTGTCTGAGTTCAGCGCCGGTGCTGCCTGTGTTGTTGCCTCGCCGCCTGGCCTGCCTTCCTTCACACACCCCGGCCTGCTGTGAGGTAGATGGAGCTCCGTCACGACCGCAGCCCACAGCACTCCATACCCGCGCAAAGTCACCGTCTCTTGGGCTAATGACAACCAAGTGCCCCAGCCCTGACAGAGCTCCAGGGCCTGCAGCTCCCCTCTTCCTAATGCCAGGTGTGTGTGAGTGAGAGCGCGGTCAGCGAGCTTGTTACGCCAGCAATCTCTTACCACAGGTTCCAGTTAATCTTATAATGAGTGTAATTATAATGTGTTGAGTTATTTAAACAAACAATCGGTGAAATACACGCCTCTTGTCCGTGAGTCTCATTGATAGAGCCTGCGGCTGGATGTAGGTATAGCTAGAGGAGAGCTAGCTAGCCTCCTCCTAGAATTCCTCTGAAATTCACAAATATTCATTAACTTGTAATTAATGTAAATATACTCGAATTACGCCAAAAATGAAGCTAACTATCCGTGATTTGTAGCTACACACAGCTAAGATTGAAGGGACAGTCGCAGCTAACGAAACACCTAGCTAGCTAATCTTCACAAATATTCATTAACTTGAAATCGGACACCGTTGTTAACTTTATAAAACATTTAGTTAGATGTGTAAGTGGCGTGACGAAATTCAAACTGTAAATATACTCGAATTACGACCAAAAATGAAGCTAACTAGCCGCAATCTTGTACACCTAGGATTGTAGGGACAGTTGCAGCTAACGAAACCCTTACAGCTCACAAATATTCATTAATTTGAAATCGGACACCGTTGTTAGCTTTATAAGACATTTAGATGTTGTATAGCTAAGTGGCGTGACATTGTGTGTAACAAGCTCGCTGACCGCGCTCTCACTCTCACACAACGGGCCATTTAGCTAGCAGGAAGAGGGGAGCTGCAGGCCCTGGAGCTCTGTCAGGGCTGCCAGCCTAACGGAGCTCACAGCAAGCCGGGGTCTGTGAAGGAAGGCAGGCCGTGCGGCGAGGCAGCAGCACCGCCGCTGAAGTCCGACACACAGTCTTACCATATTTGCAATAAGCGCACATCTGTAATGTCTGCCTATGGCAATTTGCTCAACCAATCAGCGCGCAGCTCATCTAAATATTCATGAGCATACCATATTTGGAAGAAAAGCTCTTGTTACAAATAGGGCCAAAACACAGAGATGCATAAGGGCCAATAAAATATCAACCAGACCATTTTCAGCCCAACCAATGTTACATATCCCATTAGGAGACCATAAGGAACAGTATGAAATACCGTATATAATCATTCTATCACCCCTTTAACATGATAAATACTCT
>JABUOV010000164.1:0-86877 GCA_025617405.1 Perca schrenkii | reverse complement strand
TGATTGTGCTTGAGTTATTTTTGATCAGGATATATCCTTTAACGCCCACTTAAAAAAAAAACCTCAAGAACAGCCTTTTTTTCACCTTCGTAACATTGCCAAAATTAGGAACATCCTATCTTAAAACGATGCTGAAAAACTAATCCATGCATTCGTTACTTCCAGGCTGGACTATTGTAATTCCTTACTATCAGGATGCTCAAATAAAACCCTTAAGACTCTCCAGCTGATCCAGAATGCTGCAGCGCGTGTTCTGACAATAACTAAGAAAAGAGATCATATTTCTCCTGTATTAGCTTCTCTGCATTGGCTTCCTGTAAAATCCTTCTACTGACCTACAAAGCTCTAAATGGTCTAGCACCATCATATCTAGAAGAGCTCTTAGTACCTTATTGCCCCACTAGAGCACTACGCTCCCAGAATGCAGAATTACTTGTGTTTCCTAGAGTCTCTAAAAGTAGAATGTGAGCCAGAGCCTTCAGCTATCAGGCTTCTCTCCTGTGGAACCAGCTCCCAGTCTGGGTACGGGGGGCAGACACCGTCACCACATTTAAGAGTAAACTTTAAACTCTCCTCTTCGATAAAGCTTATAGTTAGGGAGTGAGGCGTTGCAGCGTCCACCTAACCCAGCCCACCTGCTTCTCGTCATAGTCGTCAGATTCATCTACCATATAATCAATGATATAATCAAAGTAGAGGGAGACAGGAGAGTACAGCCCGATCCGGTTGGAGAGAGTTCTAGCCCGACCAGGCTCCTCTCCTTAACCTGTCTCTCTTAACTATGCTGTTATAGTTTTAGACTGCCGGGGGACTTCCTTTCCTGTCCTGTGACACCCTGCTATACCCTGCTACATCCTGTGACACCCTGCAATGCCTTGCTATGCCATGAACTACTACAACTACTATTTTTAGTCATAGTTCCATTATCTTTATTGTGACTATTATTGCCACTGTTCATCACACCCCCAACCGGCACCGTCAGACACCGCCTACCAAGAGCCTGGGTCTGTCCGAGGTTTCTTCCTGAGAGGGAGTTTTTCCTCGCCTCTGTTGCCCTAAATGCTTGCTCTTGGGGCAATTACTGGAATTGTTGGGTCTTTGTAAATTATAGAGTGTGGTCTAGACCTACTCTATCTGTAAAGTGTCTTGAGATAACTCTTGAAATGTAATTGAATTGAATTGCATGCTAACGCAAGATGGCTGTAATCTTGGTGGCCAATGCCGGTCATTTCTCCCCAATTTCGGGTCACTATACTGCTGGGACAAGTATTTGTTAGAGAACGCTTGGTTATGTTTTAACCTTGGTTATCTGAGGGAAGAGACTCTCACCAGCTGTAGGCCGCTCAGAGATAGCTCCGATCAAACTATCAGTGATTCCACACCAGACAGGTGCTTTATAGATAACTATAGGGCGTGGCTGGGCAAGCCAGTGTGTCTTAAAGAAGTGTCCACGTACCTGACATCATCCCCGTACATATGGAATATGTAACGTTGGAGAGATAGTCTCTTCACTCAGAGAATCAAGGTTACAACGTAACTGAACTTTCGGTTTCTTCGGTTAAGCCTATAACTACAGATGGTTTTGCTACTTAAATGTCTGACTATATCAGCTGCAGTGACAATAACTGTGCGCCTGGAAATGTTTACAAGCCTCTCGTATCATTACAGTAAATTTTGAGAGTCCAGAAATACGGGTAAAGGGGGAGGTTGTTGCTCTCTTTGTCTTTACTGTTGGCTGACATTTTGATGTGATTACCGCTTAGCTGTTGTTTCAGATCAACAGACAGCGCTGTTTGTTGCGTGTGTGTGTTTGTGTAGGTGTAGCAGAGCAGACTCAGCAGATATCGATACACAGACAGACAGGACTCATCACTTAGTCAGCCTCCATCATTTAGTGGTTGTAAATAGACCAATCTATTACTAATTGAAAAATAATATTAGCAATCTGCAGGGGAGTGAACGAACCATCAAACAGCTGTTTCTAAGGCTGCTGATTCTGACAGAGAACTGTTCATAATTTAAAAAAACATTTAGCTCCCTGCTCATGCTACATTCTTATGTGAGTGCTCAATTCAATTCAATTTTCAATTCAAATGTATTAGTCACATACAATTATACAGAGTATATGTAGTGAAATGCTTTTTCCACTGTCTCCATGGCTGTGCAATGTGTAAATAATAAGGAAATACATAGAAAAAGAAGAGAAGAAGAAGAAGAAATGTCTAAAGTGCATGAGGTGTTTCCAGCATGCTTGTGCTCCTGGTACAGTCCTCATTCAGTATCCGAATAGCTTGGGGATAAAAACGTTTCCGCATTCTCTGTGTTGGCCCTCAGGCAGCAATAAAGTTTCCCAGAGCGTAGGGCAGAGAAGAGGCAGTTGTTGGGGTGACTGGGATCTCTGGTGATTTTCTTTACTCTGGACTTTACTCTCCTGATGTATATTTCCTCTAGGTGCACTCCTGGTGGTACGTTCAGCTGATCTCAGATTCAGATTCAGATTCAGATTCAGATTTTTCAGATTCAGATTCAGATTCACTTTATTAGCCATTTGCAGTGTAACCCGCATTGGAAAAAATGTGCAAGTAGCTCAAAGTGCAAAGTCAACACATCAGAGGACACAACATAAAAACAGACAAACAAATAAAGCCACATGAAGCCTCAATATTAAAATGCTCAATATAAAAATAAAAATACTGTACAATGAAATCCATACATAAATTTAAAGTGCCTAGTTTAAGGTGCTTTGTTCAAAGCAATCACAGCTTGTGGAAAGAAACTGTTTAAATGGCGATCAGTTGAACATTTGGCAGAACGATACCTTCTCCCTGAGGGAAGCATCTCAAAGAAAGCCCCTGCTGGATGGCCTGAGGCATCATTAGCCAGTTGTAAAGCTCGATTCAATAGTCTAGCTTTATATGTGACCTCCAGGAGCGGTAAAGTGCAGCCAATAATTCTGCTGGCTGAGCGAACCACTTTATTCAAAGCCTTCTTCTCTTTTAGAGTGAGATTACCAAACCACACAGTAATACAACTGGTTAGGACACTCTCAATTACACAATAGTAAAAATTCAATAAAATCTTAGTATTTTGAGTAAACTCTCGAAGCCTACGTAAAAAGAAAAGGCGCTGTCTCGCTTTCTTAGCAATGTTAGTTGTATTAGAGCTCCAATTCAAATCATGAGAAAGAGTCACACCCAAAAATTTACATTTCTCAATAATCTGCACATCAGAATCATGAATAGTAATAGGCAACAGATTCCTATTGTGACAAAAATCAATAACAAGTTCACACGTTTTTGAAGTGTTCAAAAGCAAGTTGTTTTCTTTACTCCATTGAACAACCTTCTCCACCTCCTCACGATAATGAGATTCATCATTTGAGCTGATCAGCCCAATGATAGTTGTATCATCGGCATATTTGATCATGACATTATTCATGAGATGCTGCGAGGTCATGAGTATACAATGTAAACAGCAGGGGGCTCAGAATACACCCCTGCGGTGAACCAGTGCTAACATACAGCTCATCTGAGATACAACCATTGATTTTGACCCTTTGTGGTCGACAAGTCAAAAAAATTTTAAAATCCATTTACAAATGGCATCATCAAGTCCAAGACATTTCAATTTATGAATGAGCTTTGTTGGGACCATTGAGTTAAAAGCTGAACTATAGTCTATAAATAGCATTCTAGCATATGATTTTTGTGCATCTAGATGCTTATAGACAGAGTTTAAAGCAAAAGAAATGGCGTCCTCAACACTTCTGTTCTTCCTGTATGCAAATTGTAGTGGGTCCACAGACACAGGGAATTTGATCTTTGATAAAATCCAACACCAACCGCTCAAAGGCTTTCATCAGGACAGATGTGAGGGCCACTGGCCGATAGTCATTTCGACACGTCACAGGTGTCTTCTTGGGCACTGGAATTATAATTGATCTTTTAAAGCTAGCTGGAACAGTGCACTTCTTCAGTGACATGTTGAAAAGATCTGTCAGAACAGGAGCAAGTTGCTCGGAGCACAGTTTAAGGACACGAGGAGGAATACAATCCGGTCCAGGTGCCTTCCTAACCTTCGTCCTGGCCAAAACCCTCTGGACATCCTCTTGAATGATGTTAAAACTCTGCTCATTACAAGCAGGAAAAACAACAGGTTCAACATTTCCGATTTCAAAACGACAATAAAACTCATTTAGTTCGTTTGGCAAGGACGGATCAACATTAATGATAGATCCTCCTTTAGGTTTCGAAGCAGTGATAGAATTTAACCCTTGCCACATACGTCGTGGGTCCCCCTCCATGAAATGACCCTCTATCTTAGCTCCATAAGCTTGTTTAGCAGCTTTTATGGACCGCTCCAAAGAATATCTGGACAGCTTGTAAGCAGCGGCGTCACCAGATTTAAAAGCCACGGCCCGCTGTTGCATTTTCCTATTCACATCCGCATTGTACCACGGGTTCTGACTAGCATGCTGTTTTATTACCTTTTTTGGAACACAGCAATCAATGCAAAAGTCAATGTACCCAGTCACTGCATCACAATACTCATCCAAGTTTTCTGAATGGAACACAGACCAATCAGTAGCATCAAAGCATCCTTGTAGTTTCACTTCACTCTCCTTCGTCCAGCACTGAACAATACATGACGAAGGTTTTGATTGTTTACTCCTCTGTATATATGTAGGAAGAAGTAACACAGAGGAGTGATCTGATTTTCCAAAGGCTGGTCTGAGACTGGATTTATAAGCAGATTTTACATTACTGTAACAGTGATCCAGGATGTGCTCTCCCCTAGTTGGATGTTTAACATGCTGATAGTAGTTGGGAAAGGCAATTTTAAAATTACATTTATTAAAATCACCAGCTACTATAGCCACAGCATTAACCTTGGAATTCTCAAATTTGTGTACAATGTCACTTAATTCACTCAAGGCAACAGAAATGTCCGCCCGCGGATGTATGTAAACTCCACACAGGAACATCACCGAAAACTCCTGTGGGAGATAAAAGGGGCGGCATTTCAAAATAAGACATTCCAGGTTAGCGTTGCAAGTTTTGTTTACGATGACACAATCCGTGCACCAAAGTTCGTTAATTAAAAAACACACACCTCCACCCTTCGATTTTCCGGTACGCTCCTTCACCCTGTCCGAGCGGTGGACAGAGAAGCCCGGCGGCTGGAAAGAAGAATCCGGCACGCCGCTGTGTAGCCACGTCTCTGTCCACCACTGGCAGTACACGGAGCAGTCCCGGGCCTCGCGCTGGGTCTTGATGCGGCTCAGCAGGTCGTCCGTCTTGTTCGGCAATGACTGGACATTCGCCAGGTAGATGGACGGCAGCGGGATCCTCGACTGGCGGCTGCGCAGCTTCACAAGCAGCCCTCCACGCTTACCTCGGTGTCTGCGCTTCCGCCGCTGATAGCCTGTAGCGTCCCCACTCAGGGGCTCAGCTGTACGGCGTATGTGGCGATACCTCCGCCCAGTCCTTTCGCTCTGCTCCCGACCTCCGCGGCCCGACTCCTGGCCTTGTTTGCCTCGAGTGGGGCACGCATCGAAATCAGCACACCTCAGTCCAGTATTGGCAAATGACAAACCACAAACTTCCTCACGGATCCTCAGAAGTGTCTCACGGCCATAACTTAAAGTGGCAAATGCATCAAAGACAAAAACAAACATAAAACAGACAGCACACAGGAGAGCTCTTGCTACGGCGCCCTATCTCGGCGCCATCTTGACAAAAGATGGAATCTCACTACTCTCTGCAGGGCTTTACGGTCTTGCTGAGTGCTGTTTCCATACCAAGCTGTTATATTCCCAGTAATAATAATTTCAATGGTGGCTCTGTAAAAGTTCTTAAGTAATTGCTGAGGTAGCCAAGTACTTAAGGCGTCTGAGGTGAAAAAGACGATGGCGTGTCTTTCTCACCAGTGAATCAACATGTTTGGTCCAAGTCAGATCTTCAGAAATATGAACACCAAGATATTTAAAACGCTCTACCCTTTCTACCTGAGAGTCGTTGATCTGGAGTGGTTTGTAAACTTTCTGCTGATCACGCCTGAAATCTATAAACATCTCCTTAGTCTTGGTAACATTTAAGAGTAGGTTGTTGTCTTGGCACCAGTTTGAAAGTCTGTCTACCTCATTCGAGTAAGCTTGCTCATTGTTTTTGGTTTTGGAAGAATCATGTTATCTGGAGCCAATCATGGCGTCGTTGTATTCATTATATTGTGTAATGATGTCATTGTATTATTAAAATAAATTATAAATAAATAAATATCAAATAAAAAAATTAAAAAAAAAGCTTGCTCATTGTTCTAAGAAATGCTGTGTCTTCAGCAAACTTGATGTTGGAGTCACGTACTGCCTTACAGTCATGTGTGTAAAGGGAATACAACAGTGGACTTAAAAAACAGCCCTGTGGTGCTCCTGTCTTGAGGGTGAGGGATGAAGAGGTGTGGCTACCCACCCTCACCACCTGGGGTCTACCAGTCAAGAAATTGAAAACCGCTTTGCACAGAGATGAATGCAGACCAAGATCTTCCAGCTTAGCGATGAGTGTAACAAGTTTGATTGTATTAAATGCCAAGCTGAAATCTATAAACAGCATTCACACATAATTCCCTTGCCTGTTATCAAGGTGGGCTAATTGCAGTCTGCAGTATAATTAATGGCATCATCAGTAGATCTATTAGATCAGTAGGCAAACTGCAGGGGATCTAGATTTTGGGGCAGTGAGGAGCAAATGTAGTTTTTGACTAACCTCTCAAAGCACTTCATAGCTATAGATGTCAGTGCAACAGGGCGGTAGTCATTCAGGCCAAAACTTTATTTTAAACAAAAATACTTAAATTGCTTTGAATAGAAAAACAGACAGTTACAAGACCCAGAGTTAGATAGGAACATAGGGAACCAGTAATCAGCTTTCTATGAAAAACCTGAAGATTTCTAGGTATCGACCATCTCCAAAGCTACTAGGGTGTCTTGGCTTGAGAACCTGTTAAAAGTTTTATTTCATGGAATGGCAAGATAAGGGTTGGTTAAAGTCCCAAATATTACTTAAAACAAAATTACAGTCATAGTAAATAGTGCATTTATAAGGCTATATATATATATATATATATATATATATATATATATATATATATATATACTATATATATATATATATATATGATGAATATAATTTTATCCAAAGTGTTTTACAAGTGATTGCTCTCATTCACCCATTATGAGGCTGAAACAAATCAATTAATAATTAATAATAATCAAATTCATGTTCAGCATGGCCAAAAACATTGGGAGGTGGGGGTGCATGGTAAGACCCTTCAACACAAAAACCAAAATAGGGGGCAAGAAGAGGTTGGAATTGATCCAGAAAAGGTTGGGTTAGATTCTTAGACCTGAAATCTTTATGCATATTAAAAATGTTGTGATGTACGGCATAAAATGTACCAACAAAGAGGGTTCAATAATAACAGTATTTCAGATAAAAAAAGCCACGGCAAAGTGGGTTTACTTATACACAATGTCCAGTGCCCAGGCTGCCAGGCAGGGAGAAGCACCACGTCTTTGGATGCAAAGTCACACTGAGAAAAACAAAAATAGTTCAAAGAAAAAAATTGAACCTGAGGTTAAAGCTGAGGTACAAGTTCTGTTACTTTACTACTCACAATCATTTTAGCAACAGGAGAAGCCTCATATGGAGGAAGCCAGGTGACCACCACATAGGCATCCACAGCCACGGTTGCAATGTCCTTTATTTGAAAACAGATGCATAACACACTTTGTGTAGGCAACATAAAAGTATACAGTCAGGAAACATGAATGCACAGATTATGTATAATTTAATAAGTGTAACTTACATGTGCACTTGCAGTCTCAACGACTATGTTGAAACAACAATTTGCAATCTAAAAGGAAACAATGATTAGACAATTAATAATCCCATACCATGAGGAAATACAGATAAAAACACTTGGTTCAGATATACCGTTGCTTCAACATCTCGTTCTAGGCCCAGAGTCCAAAAGTCAGACCTTGTGAGGATTGAGTTGTGGGCTTGGACAATTTCCTCCTAAGGGTCCCCCTAAGTATCCAGTACATAGGCCAGCTATGGGGAAATATACAGAACAGTATGAATGCAAGCATATTTCAGCATATTTTAATTTAGAAAAACTAATCTCAAATTTACTAATTCACAGAGTCTTGCGTCTGGTTCTCATATCCAATCAGCAACCGTAAAGTTGGGATTAGTACGGTCAACAGCTGAGGAGAGCAACTCTAACCTTGAGCCTAATTCAAATTGAAGAGATGAGACAAAAATGACAGAAAATGTGTTATTGGATACACATACACAATCACTAATACAATGCAGAAAATGCAGAAAATGTCCTTACGTTTAGAGGGTGGTGAAAGATCTAGTTCTGGCTAGATGTAGCTATAGATTAGAGATAGCTAGAAAACATTAGTCAAGCTCCATTTACTAACCTCACCCTCCTAGCATTAGCTACTACCTGCTGCGTTGAATCCAATGAATCCTCACGTAAGAAAGCTAAAACTCCGTTAAAAAACTACGTGAAAACGAAGTTAGTAAACTGTGCATTTATAAATTCTATACCTCTAGAAGACTATGTTACACAAAGTTACCTACCACTGAAACGAAGCAACGCGCCCACGCTAACACGTTAACATCCAACTTAACAATGTACTGTGGCAATGTTAACTACACAGTAAAATAATTGACAAAGTCTTCGATGCAAACTCTAGCTTCTAGCTACAAACAGTCTAACACATTGCTGTCTTCTGGCTAGCTGCTATGGCTATTAGCTATGGCTAAGACAAGATAGCAGGACATTAGCTGCTACCGAACCATGCGCTTGTCGCGATTATTAATATCAGATTCGGATACCGTATTAAGACAACACAGCTATATCAGTGATATAAATGAGAATACTTCCCAGTCAATGTTGTCGAAATAAACAATAGCCTACTTACTGACATAATCTCTCAGTGAGTGAACACTTGACTACATTTTCTTCATCTTCTTCTCCCGGTAAAATTTCCAATATGGAAAGGGAAATGACATCATACCCAGTATGCCTTGCAAAACTCTTCACGATTGGTCGATGAAATGCTACCAGGAACGCCCAATGGGTGTTCTTGTGTCATGACGGGAACGCGCAAGCTGCAGCCCGACCCTCCTCGAAAATTCAGGGTCCTCAGAACATAAAAGTCTTCCTCTTTTGTGTGCATGAAAGATGTTACGATCCTGCTTTTGAGAGTATTCCCATCTAAGTACCCCTCTTTTGACTGGCTCTGTGTGTGTGTGTGTGTGTGTGTGTGTGTGTGTGTGTGTGTGTGTGTGTGTGTGTGTGTGTGTGTGTGTTTCAGTGCAGTCTCCAGTGTACGCCCTGCGGTATAAAGGCATCTTTAGAACAGCAGGTGGCAGAGCTCAAGGCGAACACTGAGGTCCAATCAACAGATTCCCCTACAGATCTAAAGGACAGCCAACTCATTTCAGGTAAAATAATCAACTCTGCTTCTCCCAAACAACAGGGGTCCAGGGTTCGAATCCAACCTGTGACGATTTTCTGCATGTCTTCCCCCTCTCTCTCTTCTTTCTCACCTAGCTGTCCTATCGAATAATACCCCTCCCCCCCAAAAGTACTGTTATATCTCGATTTTGTGCAAAGCTTAGTCTTGTTTTTCTTCTTTGCAATTTCTCTTCATGTGACCCAGGCCTGAACAGTTATCACAATTCCCATTTAATGTCTTTATAGCCTCTCCCTTTATAAGGTGTGTGACAGGGACTGGAAGACTCAGGTTTCCAGCTGACTGCTGGGGACACTGTATCAGTCTTTAATATCTCCTCTTCAGCTCCCTCTCTGACCACAGCAGCACGGGGCCTGCGATCAACCATGCCATTAACTCCTGAGTGCATGAGACTGGTGACATATGATGCCGCTCACCTGGCGACGGGCAATGTCATGGTCTTGGGCTTGTGTGTGGGGGGTGCTGCTCTAAAAGTTTTTGCACAATTACTGCATCCCACACAGCAGTAGTTTTTTTAATTTTTATTTCAGGACAATGCACATTTGATGAACATGTACAGCACTACACGTAAAAGTGCCAGATTGTAGCCCAAGGGCTAATTTCCATTTGTAGTCCATTAGGCAAGTATAAATTACAATAAAAAAGGACAAAAGATATACAGTAGTAACATTTGCTATATAAAACCGAGTAAAACAGGACGAAAGAAAAGGAAAAACAGGACAATTCATTAGTAAATGTTAAAATAGAGACAGCATTCATAAATATGCTCTACTGAGCTAATACGGTACAGCATACAAGTAGAGTTGTCCCACGCTTGGTTAGCTCTAAGACAAAATATATACAGTAATAACATTTGTTATATAAAACAGGGAGAAACAGAATGAAAGAAAAACAAACAAACAAGACAATTTATTAGTAAGCATTAAGACGGAGACGCAATTCATTAGTACGCTCTACTGGGCTAACACGGTACAGCATGGAGTCAGAGGTAATTGCACGTTTGGTTAGTTCTAAGCCACACCTTTACCTGGCTCTTAAAGGTGGCCAGAGTGGGATATTCCCTTATAGTTGGGGGTAGTGTGGTCCATCATGCACTACGTTTAAAAGCTAGTGCATTATGGCTGAAAGAGGTTTTTCTAAAAGGAACCTCACAGTCCCTGTTTACAACAGCTCTAGTAATCCGAGTCTGTCTGTATTTAATAAATTCTTGCAATGGGGGTGGCACCAAGCCATGTAGTACTTTATAAATTATGCATATTGAGGAAAATTTACAAAAATTATCAAAACTCAGTAAGTTGTATTTCTCTAAGATTTTGCAATAATGATAAGAAAAAGGTTTTTTATCTAGAGTTTTGAGTGCCTGTTTGTACACAAGCTCAACTGGTTTTAGGATAGTAGAACCCGACAGACCAGCTGGTGATGCAGTAGTTCAGATGTGAAAATATCATCGAGTGCAAGAACATCAGAGCAGCTGCATCTGACAGATCCTCTAATTTGCTTAAAATTAAGAGACTGAATTTAATTCTTTTGGAAATCATTTTAACATGATTTTTGAAAGAGAGTTTGGAGTCTATAATCACGCCCAAGTATTTAAACTCATTAACAACTTCCAACTTCTCTGTGCCCAAAAACACCCCAGATTGAGAAGGCGTAATAGTAGAAGGTTGCTTTGACAAATATAAACAACCCTTTTTTTTTTTTTGCATTTCAAATAAAACATTATCTATTGAGCCATGTTTGTATATGTGTAAGAGCTGTTGAAAACACATGTGCTGCCTCCTCAGGATTTTTTGCTTCAGTAAAAATGATAGCGTCATCGGCGTAAAGCTGGATATCAACATGTAAACAGTATTCAGGTAAATCATTAATATATAATGAAAATAAAATGGGCCCCAGTATGGCCCCTTGAGGGACTCCCACTGCACAATCCATGTAAACAGAACTAACCTTGCCCACCACAGTGCATTGTTCTCTGTGAGACAGTTACGAATGAAATCAATCAATAGCTTGAACCAAAAAATCAAAATGGGACAACTTAGATAGAAGCACGTTGTGATTGACGGTGTCGAAAGCTCTTTTTAAATCTAGGAACACTGCACCAACACATCCATTTCTGTCTAGCTCACATTTGATCTTTTCCATGAATAGAGCCAATGCAGTCTCAGTTGAGTGGCGTGGCCGAAACCCAAACTGCACGGGATGTAAAGATGTTTGGCTATTGCCAAGAAATTCAATGATTTGTTTAATAACCCATTTTTCAATTATTTTAGAAATTATAGGTAAAATACTAATTGGTCTATAGTTATTTATGTAAGATTTATCCCCAAATATATATAATATATAATATATATATAAAAAATATTGGGGTAACTGAGGCCAATTTCCTCGCCTTAGGGACAATTGAGTTTTTTTATAGATAAATGAACCAGGTGCATGAATGGGGGCGCTAAAGCCTCCTTATGTGATTTTGTAAATCACATTGTGAAAACTTCAAATCAATTTTTATGTTGTTTAGCAACAGTCCTGTCACTGTAAGCTACTGACACTCTTTCATAAATGTCATCCCTCAAAACATGGAGAGCCTCACCCGGTTAGTGTTAATTTCGTCAGACGAGACGAGACTAAATATGTCTGTCAACTACCTTTTTTTCCATGACTAAGACGAGACGATGACGAGACTGCGCCAATGTCCAAAAACGCTGACTAAGACTAAATTAACATGCATTATTGTTGACGAAAAAAGACGAGACTAAAATGTTTTGCATAAAATAAAAACTAAGATAAAATCTCTCTTCATTTTCGTCTACAATCGCCTCTACTTTTTCATCATAAGAGAATATTCAGCTGTAACCGAGACCCGGTGCTACGGCACCGACAGGTGCCCTAACGACCGTTATCTAACGGACCTAATAGCAACGCAGATTTTGGTGCCACTTAAATGCCTGTGCTTCTCTCTGATGCTCCTAAACGGACGTTAGAGTCAACCGAAACATCGTTGCACGGGACGCTAGTTAACACTACACTTGGCAGCAGGTAACGTTAGCATACCGTTAGCTAGCAGTTGGAGTAAACACGGTTACAATGCTGACAGCTAAACGGTGTAAAGGTTTGTCTCTATTTCACTGTGTAGGATTCCAACACGAGACTTACGACAGTCTGCAGCTGCCGTTGTCTGAAAAACAACACATATGTTGCGTTCGCTTGAAATACGCCTCGCCAGTTTCGTGCTGCATTTATTTTAGTGTAAAATATCCCTTTACCATGCAGTGGTTGTTTTTGTCGTTTACTGGTGAAATAAGGAAGAGGCTCAATATTTATATAACTTTATATAATTTATTTATTTTTATAACTATTTGACTGAAATGGTTATCAGAAATAATTTATTTAAAAAAAAGACAAATGTTTTGACTAAAACTTGACTAAAATGGTGAGACTTTTAGTCGACTAAAACTTGACTAAGATACCTTGAATTCTCTTTTGACTAAAACTAGACTAAAATGCCGAGACTTTTAGTCAACTATAACTTGACTAACAAATATTTTTGGCACAAGACTAAGACTAAAACTAAATTAAAAATAGGTGACAAAATTAACACTACACCCGGTTTACTGACACTCTGTCTCAGTTCAAAGGCCAGCGCAGCTGCATGCTCTGTTTCCATCCATGGATTTCTGTTGATGATGGCTCCAGCTGCACCCACCAGGCAGAACTTTAACTGGACAGCCATTGTCTTTGTGGACCAGTAGTTAGCTTTAGCACAGCTCTCAAACCTGTACAGGAACTCTTTCCAGGGAGCGGTACCATCATACTGACCAGGTCTCAAGGTAGGGATCATAGTCATCCTCACTCTCAGACGAAGGATGGTATTGTGCAGAGTGACGCTGGGCTGCATGTGATGTAGGCTGCTCACCTTTGCGTAAAGAGCCCTTTACTTGTACACTCTGCTCATGGCCAACCTTTAGTAAATGACAATAGTTAGTGTCTTTGGTGGAAGAAAAGACGGACATGAGCATGTAGGGGCTGGGGGGCAACATAACATGGTAGTGCTGTGGATGTAACTCTCCTGGTGGGCCGAGGAAAACAGGTTTACATGGGGTGTTGCCATGGGAGCAGTTTGCGACATAATGTTGTTTAATGGTTGTGTGTGAGGTTGGTGATAATGCACGTGGAAACATGGGTTACTTTGTCAGCCACACTTTGCTGAATGCAGTCACTCTCCTCAGAGTTAGCAAAGGGTTTTGTTCTTGAAAGCTCGGTAATGTGACCACATGGAGCTTCATGCCTTGTTTTATTCATCCTAACAGTCTCATCTTCATATAGGAACGGGTTATAATGTCCATCATTTTTATTATTTTACATGACCATCGTTTATTGTCACAAACGGGTTGTGTGTGGAGTAGCCAACATTGTCTGTGCTATGGTTAGTGGCCGCCATCTTAGCTTAGCCTAGCAACGCAGCAACTCCTTCTGACCAACTCTCCGGTTTATTTCACCGTTCTTTTCTCACCACTGCTGTTTTGTTTGTGTGAGAGAGTCCCTTCGTGGTCGTCAGTGTTATGCCTTTCCTGTTTCGGGCTCCCAGATTGTAGTCGGGAAAGCACAGGGGAGAAGTTCCCTCCAGGGCCGATGCTTTCGGGGGTAACACCCTTCACTTTACTGGCAGAATAAAGAGCAGATGATTTTCATATTGTGTGCTCTCGTTGTACCCTGTGACACACAATGATTATCAAGAGCAAGGATTCTTTCTCCCTACTCTACACACTGAAGTTATTAAGGATGTAGTTTGTCTAACAAACAAATCTATTACACATCCTCAGTGGCTTAGCATACTCCATTGCACAAGTCTCACCACATCTAAGCCCTTACTTCATGTTTGTAAAGCAGCTGAGACACAAATCTGAGCCCATTGGGATATAAAATAAACTAAAACTGCAAGCAGTTATGACGGGGTCCAAGCCGCCGGGGCGCAAGTCTGCTTTCTGACTTGAACCCAAACTACGGCGGCAGCAAGGTAAACATCAGGGAATACATGTGAGCTGCAAGGTCTATAGTAATTTGCATATTTCCCATTTAAATGCATTGAGTTACAGATCAAAATGCGTCTATCTTCATTATAGCACCCCCTAATGGCCGACATGCTAAATTTGGTATAGTGCCTTAGAGTGTCACACACTAATCTCAAGTTTATGAGATATTCTAAAGTTCGTGTTTGGTATCAAGCTTTAACATTTTGTTTGTTCGTAATTCGCGCATCTTTTAACGTAAAAACATTCTTTTGATAACCTTTGGTCAGCTCCCTCCTGAGATGCTATGTGCCACATTTCGTGCAGATTGGACGCAGGGACTAGGAGGAGTTTGAAAAAGTAGGTTTACAATAAATTGCGATTTTACTGCGATAAAAGTCTAGGTGGAAATGGGGCGTGGCCTAGAGAGAGATTCAGCTGAATTTATTCAGGGAATGCGTGGATATAAGGTATTTACACACATTTAAAAAACCTTATTTTATAGGGCAAAACCCTTTTTGCTATAGTGCCACCTTAGTGGCGTAAGTGTGTCAATTTTTTTGTATGAGGTCCCAGCAGGGCATCGTCTCACCATGCACAGTTTAGGCTGCAGTGACACTTTTAGTGGTGGAAGAATAAAAATATGGATGAAGAATAGGGTTCCCAGCACACAGCAACACTTTTATCTATGAGCAATGGTGTATAGTAATATTAACAGCTTAATTAAATTGAGAGTAACAGCATGACTCAATCATATCAAAAGACATACGTTAAGGTTCCATAATACTGGACTTTCGGTTGCACGAGCACCTGTGACGGATGCCTAAATGAGGAGGTTTAAGTTCTGATTGAGTTTATGTTCTCTTATAGCCATTACACACCAACCAGACGGCCGACCGTCAGCAGAAAAGCCAGTCGGACTGATCACTCTCCCCGTGTTGGTCCAAAAAGTGCCACAGAACACACCAAAGAGACGAGACGTAATACGTCTCCATAGCAGCAGGCGGCGCTACTCTGTATTGTTGCCCAAAAAATTAAAACCGGCAGCTGATTGGACGAATTCAAAGCCAGACTGTCATGGCGGCTCGTTCAGAATACGATCTCATATTTACTAAAATAGTTCACCGAAACGTGTTTCTGAAAACATTTGAATAGAGAAATAGGCCGTGCAGTTGCTGAATCTGTCTTCATTTCAGATCAACAAAGGTCAGTTAAAAAGATTTTCGTCAGATTTTGAGAGACTCTAGTCACCTCATTCTGCTCGCCATTTCCGGGTGAGTCCTGACTGCCCTGCCCGAGACTGAACATGTCAGGTCGGCCAAAATGAACGCCAACAGCCCCCCAGACTGACGACGGCATGGGACACACCGAACAGACTCGAGTCACAGACCTCGCCAGACTGTCCAAAGGCCGATTATCGGCTTGGTGTGTCTCGGCCTTTAGAGTACTACATCTGAACTGACCAGCATTAGATCTATTCTGGAGAATCTTGGTGAGAACAGGGTGAGAATCAGCATAGATGTGCTAAATGAGACAATTAATAATAAGGTCCAGACCAGGATTTCACTGTTGGAAGATGTAGAGGCAGAAAGAGGCCCAGCGGTGGAGGAACGGTCTCATGTGTGACCGGGTGACTCCTCGGATAAGGATTTTGGAATTGTCAAAATGTCTGCATGTTAGGGATCAAAGAAGGCACAGAAGGGCAAGTCTAGATGACATTCTTAACCCTTGTGTTATCAAAAAACAAGGGTTAATACAGCACCTTAGTGCTCGTTTGTATATAAAGATGGTGGCGCGGCTACACACAGCTAGTGTGCAATTGTGTTTTCTTACTGAGATAGCTCAGGATTGCGGACAATTTAGACAATATATACTCTAAGGACTACATTCCTCCAGAGATCCAACGCTTTCCCGAGCCCTGCGGAATAGCCATCCTCCCACCGCTACTACCAGCAATAGAGAAGCTTTTGGCTGTCTGGAGAGTCTGAAGGAAATTTGCCGCTCCTTTGTTTCGATGGAGTCAAAGCTCTCCACCGTAATCACCAGAAGGGATGCAGTTGAGAGTTGCATGGAAAGTCTTGAGACAGCCGAGAAGGAAAGACGAGATAATCCGGGATATCCACCTCTCAAAAAATGTTTTAAAAAAGATTTTGAAAATCAATCCCGACGCAATAATGTTCATTTTGTGGGCCTTTCCGAGGGCAAAGGAGGAAGAGATGCCATGATGCTTTTAGGGGATGTGATTCGGGAATTGCTGGGGATTGAGGGAGAATGTGATATCCAACATGCACATAGAACCACAGGCCGGCAGCCCCAGGCAGGTGAGTGAATACATCTCTCATGCTCTCAGCCACAGACTTTTCCTTGGTAGTAGTTTGCCTCCTCTTTAGGTTTTCTTTTGCAAAATTTGAAACTTTTCTTCTTTGGATGGGGTTCAAGAACCTTTTCTTGTCTGCCACACATTCCTCTTGGAACTTTACACAGTTCATGGGCAGTAGAAAGGCTTCCAGTCTGGGTCTCCTGTGATGCTGCTCTTCCCGTATCTATATTCAGGAGGTATGGAGATGTTGTTGCTGGAGAAGAAAAGGGATCACATGAGTCTGTAATTGCATTGATCAAGGCATCCCTATGGTGACTGTCTTTCGGTATTCTGCTGGCCTGAAGCTCTGCTTCCAATCCTGTCAGACTCCGTAACTCTGTCAGACATTCCTTGCTGACCTGAAGTAATACACCATCTTGTTATTGCATTGTGTGAATGAAACCTCACAATGCCCCTCATAGGTGATGCTGCATCTCTATTTACAGTCTGCTCCAAAGTTAAGTATGTGGGGACTGTATTTCAGGGGTGTCTGGTGGACCTTAAGCTGCAGAAAATATGTCTGGCTTGCTGATGGTTGTACTTTGTAGATGTGCACAATTGGTTCAGAAACTGTTTGAAGTGTTACTCTCAAAATTTAATCTAGGTCACAATTTTATGATAGTGTATATTGGGGCCGCATTTGAGGGGTGTCTGGCAGTAATTTGTCTGGCATGGTGATTTTCGGGTTTGGTGGGATGTGCTTTTTCATTTGAAGGTGGTTTCATCTAGGCCATATCTGAGGGGCCCTTTTTTTGTGTCTGCCGGGCCCTTCGCAGCGGATAATTTGTCTGGCAGGGGCCACTCAGTACTCTGTGTGACCTTTCTGTTCATATCAGATTGGTTTGAGATGGTACTTTTGAATTTGAACACATTTTTTCATCCCTCTTTGAGGCCCCTCAGGGGCCAAACACAGCAGTGGGGCTCCGGCAGACATCCATATCTGCATTTGAGAGGTCATCCCCTGGATGCCCCTGTGCTCAAATGTTGGTACTCTTTTCGTTTGATCCAAAGGCTCTGGGCTGCTGGACTAAGGGGAGGGTGTTGAGCTTCCTGACAGCCTGGTAAATGAAGCTGTTGGCCAGTCTGGTGGAACAGGCTTGCATGCTCCGGTACCTTCTCCCAGATGGCAAGAGGTGGAAGAGGCTGAGGTCACCCACAATGCTGGTTGCTTTGCGGGTGAGGTGGGTTTGGTAAATGTCCAGGAGTGAGGGGAATGGGATACCAATGAGCAGTGTTTGTTGTCCAGGGGAGGCACCCCAAGGAATTTGGTGCTGCTCACTCTCTCCACAGCAGCACCGTTATCTTATGTTTTAATATCTTCTTATCTCATGTCATGTATGACCCTATGTTTTAAGTACATTGATATATAAATACACTTGATTTGACTAATGGTAACCTCTCTTTGTCTTCTCCCTCTATAATATAATTTTAACTTCACTCCTAAATAACGATATGAGATTGTGTTTCAATGTATTTATATGTGATTTTGTTACAGGAGGTATATTAACTATCACGCTTACCACAAATCTCTGGTATGACGTCATGTGACTGGAGTACAGGATCTATGTAGTAATAATATAGCTCTTTTGGAAGACAGGAAACATCCCCTGACTAGGTTTTCATATATTTAGTAACAATGTTAGTGTAAGTAAAGTGTGTTTTTCAAAGATGTGGATCTTTTAGCAACATTGTTTTTTTGCTGGTTAATGGGAATGAGTGTTTGTCAGCACATACACCTTTTTGTTAACCTAAAGATATGTGACTCTCTTGTTTATGCACCCACACCGTAGTGTATAATATACAGTGTTGTGTTTTGTACATTCATTTTACTGAAGTGGTTATAGCAAGACTAATTCTGTTCACTTTTCTTTTTTTCTGCTCATCAGGAGAGGTCCTTGTAGCCAGGAAAAATGGATCTCCTGAATCAAATGACCACCTTTTGGTCCCTTGTTCCCTCTCAGCACCTGAAGAGACAGGGGAGACAGAGACGGGAGATACATGGCTGTCAGACCCAACAAGATGGGCTACGGTTACTGATGCTTTGGGTGAGATGCGGGATGTTGACCCCAGTCAGGAAGACGATCAACATGCCCAAAAGCTTGAAACTTATATATTTGGATTGATCCAACGTCGAGCTCTACCTACACGCTCCTCAAAGCCCCGCACCAGCCTGGCACATGATGCCCAAGCTGTCAATGTGGTGAGGCAGAGTAGTTTATGCCGCAAGGAGGAGCAGCGTTCTCCTAAGCAGGTGTCTGTTCAAGAGATCCCTACTCCATCCCAGTGTTCAGAGGGAACTGCTCTACAGGTTTGCCATAACCTCGATCAGGAGCCTTACCTGGGGTCAGGTTTTACTGAAGATGTCCCACGCCAGTACCACCACAATCTCCAGCAAGGTATCCAGCATCAACCAGGGCTTTATTGCAGGCCCAGGCAGGCTCCCATAATTAACACCTCCTGCTCAACATTGCTGGACTATCCATCTTGCAGAGTACTGCAAGCCCAACCAGACTCTAGCAATAGTGAGTCTGATTCACCCCAACATTTCCACAACTACCCTTCACTTCCAGCTATGTCAAAACCTCATCAACCACTTACAATTGATGAACAGCTGGTCAACGCAGAGTATATTCCAGCCCAGCCTTGCCGAGCCTCCACCAGAGCTTATGGCCATCACCAGTCCAACCCCCACAAGGGCTCTGGGGTGCCCAAACCCAACCGAAGCACCTATTCTCCAGAAAGAAGCCATCATCAAGAGCAGCAGCCCACAGCATCTCAGATCCAACCCTCCAGATCCCGGGGGGGCCCAAAGAAATGTCGCTCAAATGAAGACAAAAATGGGGCCAGCAGGAAGCCAGGGAAGAAGGCATGTAGGTCTCAGTCAGAGAACAGCTTGCAAAGGGTTCCAGAACGCAAGTACAATACAGTAGAGAGGGATGGTGGAGGAAGTGGAAGCGGTGGAAGGGGAAGCCGCAGTAGTCAGTCCAGGAGCAAGAAACAACAGCAAGGGGGTAGCTGTCGCCGCTGGCAGTCCACCCTGGAGCTCAGTCAAGACGAGGCCGACCAGCCACCTATGCAGGTACCCATGCAAGGCTCTTCAGCTTCAAATCAAAAGGACAATTGTGCAAGGCGCACACGCAAATCTCGCCCTACACATGCATCATATGCCTATCAACACCAGTCCCACCATCATCAACACATGGAGTACCAGTTAGAGAAAGACCAAGTACCACTGCGTCAGCCTAGTGAGGACTACCCTCACCCACGTCTGGGTGAGTCTGAGTCCAGCATGAGCGAGGCTGACTCTCCAGATTCCAGCTCTTTGTCCAGTGATTCAGATGAGAGTGGTGGTCTGGTTTGGCCCCAACAACTACCCCCTCAACTTTCCCTTCCATCACCTTCTGCCCCACCTGGGGCACCTCTGCAGCCCAAGGCTTTCATCAAAATTAAGGCCTCACATGCCCTCAAGAAGAAGATCCTACGCTTTCGCACTGGTTCACTGAAAGTAATGACCACTGTATAAAGTGGAACACTGGCCAAAGTGAAAGAACATGAACTGCAGAGCTTTGGTATATGACAGACCACGAACTATAGAGAATATAAAAATCACTGTGTACACTAAAGTTCTACGATCTTGGTGGTCTGAATGGATTGGATGGTTTTAGAATACCCTTAACAAGCAATGAAGGGGCCTGTTTGGTAGTATCTCCGGCTATAAAGTAAGTGATTCAAAATCATCACTAATGCTGTTTAACGGAAATGAAAGACAATATATAAACCAATACTTATTTTGTTTCAAACTCTCATCTAATTTTACATAAGTTGGGCATCAAAATAACACCTCATTTAGAAACTATAGCACCAACAAACTATGAAGTAATAATAAACTCAGTGGAAGGTGAATACCTTACCTATATCCATGATAGGGAGAATAAATATATATAAAATTAACATATTGTCTAAATTCATGTATTTATTGCAAAACATCCCTCTCGCGCCACCTGCAGGAATGTTTAATAAACTCACAGTGCTCTTCAGGAAATTTGTTTTAAAAAAGAAATGTCCTTGAATCTGCTTATCTCTGCTGTATCTTCCATTTGATACTGGGGGGCTGACATTTTCAAATCTTTATTGGTACTATTTAGCAACACATTTGAGAACTATAATCTATTTTTCTTCTGGAGATGCTCTGTCATGGATGTGCACAGAGTCATGCTCCTTTAAGGTACCATTGCATTTGTATCTGTATTCAGCTAAGGTAAAGTACATAAGAACACATACTGCTCACCCTATAGTTCTTAATATGATTCATGTATGGTACAGTATGAGGTAAAGGTATATATTCAATTCAAAGCATTGATATGAACATGTAAACAATGGAAAATTGTATGACAAATTAATAAAAACATTGTTATAAAAGCAGGTAATGAAGGAAATGACCAATATTAGCAGTTGTTTCAAAACTGGGATGTAAAATTATATATTTGTGTTACATTTTACTAAAATCTTTATATGGATGACTCATGTTTTTTCAATGGGTACCATCTTTGGCCACATTGGCCCCTAAATATTCCCACCCATCTACATGCACACACCTACTGATAGAGTATGTCAGAGTCCATGCTGGCATTGTCTTTAAGGTCACGGTAAACTGTATTTCATGGTTTAAATTTCTGACCGGGCACAGATTAATCCCCAATGTACCTACCATTGTAAGGGACTATGGGCCTCATGCAAGACTATTTTCGTATTCTTATCATAAACTCTTCTTACTTTTGTCTGGCCTGTTCATAGGGGTTTTCAAAGTCAGATTCACCAAACTGTCTTAACCGCACAAATCCTTTGTTTTAACCAGACAAATGCCACCTGTTCATGAGTAGCTGTGTATTTGTTGGATTTTATCATGAGCATAACCAACCACTGCTATGTAGAGATATCTGTTCTTTAAAAAGTATGTTTTGGATGAAGCCTCCATTTTAAATGTTTTTCATACCTTTCTTTATCCTATTGTAAGCCAATTCTCCAACAAACAGTTACACGTGCACATTGGAAACTTATGTTGAAAAATATCGTAGCCTACCATGCTAAGGCAGGCCACAGTTTCCTTATATTTGGAATGTGAAATCCTCTTTTGTTGCTGAATTGATGCATACCAGTTATTTTTAGATTTTTATGAAAGAGATAATTTTCTGTTTTAAATCCAGCTCTGTGTCACAGTAGTGTGGGCAGTGTGTGTCAGTGAACAGTGGTTGGCTTTCCTCTGTGGTACCAGTGTTTTAAACACACTGCCAACACAAAGATGACAGAGCTAGTTAAAAATCAACAATCCCTTTACGTCATGCTTTAATAAATAGTAAGATAACTTAAGGCAAACCACAAAAAGCAAATGTTTTCTACATATTTTCTTCATAAACATACAGCAAATATGTTGTGGGTGGAAGTAAATGTATCTGTTGGACATGGGGAAATGTGACCAAAGTATATAAAAGGAATAGTTGTGAAGGAGTAGATTGTTTTTACAGTACAACATGCTTGCGAGACATTTTGTCTGGAACAGTGAGATAGTAAATCTCACTGTAAAAAGAATTGACTTTCAGCTGAAAAGAAATATGTGAATCTTTGACAAATTACTGTTCTAGCAAAGAACCGCAGTAGCAAGATATGAATCGCCTTTAAAATATTTTGGAGAGATCAAATGTCTCACACCCAGTCAGATATTCTTAAAAGACCTGTTTAAACTGTTAAATAGCAAATTACAGTTTCCTGTGTTTTAATGTTAACAGTGGGCTACTGGCAGACTAATATAAAAGTGCCTGCCCAAAGAATTTTACAATACAATGTCACTTTAAGTATATGACAGTATTATCATTTAAAGTGCACTAGCCAACTATATGCTTTTTTGTATGAAATGTATTTGAGAAAATGTATTAATGAAATAAAGGTGTCTGTTTTGAATATACAAAAACATCCCATGTGTTGTTTTTTCTAACTTATCCATCTTCATCCGCTTATCCGGAGTTGGGTCGTGGGGGCAGCAGTTCCAGCACCCCAAACTTCTCTTTCCTGAGCCACATTAAAGGACAGTTCCGATGCAAAACAAACCTAGGAGTTATTACCTGATGTGTACCTACTCTGTCGCTCTCTGGGACATGTTTTCATGCTAATCGAATGAGTTTGGAGCTTTGACGAGGCTACCGCGGACCGCTGGTTAGCTTACAATGCTAGTATTTGGGGCATGGGGACACTCAAATTAAATCGTTATTTAATACCACTAAAAAGGCTCGAAATATCACCACACCATAACGTTAGCATAATGAGGGTCCCTAAATGTGAACCGAAGCATTGACAACATTGTAAGTGTACAGATAGTTTATTAAAAAGATAGATTATAAAGACAGCCGCGTTCATGTTTACTTGCGGGAGCCATCTTGGAAACCAGTCATGACTAGTCAAACGCCTTGCAACGTGGAATCTCCATAGACAGTATGGGAATCTCAGACTTATTTGCACGGCGCTCGTTTTTTGACTAGTCATGACTTTCATGCCATCATGGTTTCCAAGATGGCTTACCCGGTTAATCAGAAACAGACTCTGTCACAATGTTCTCCATGCTACTGGTTTCAAGTTTAAGGCATTTAACAAACACAAGCTTACCTCGAACATGATGTGCAGCACATCTGCATCAGCTGTTTGGCAGCGGAACGGGAGCGGGTCTTACAGGTCTTATAATACATACATGAACGGTAGAGGATAGTGGGCAGAAACAAAGCTGTATTCGCAGAAATTAATAAAGGGTCTCTTTGAATGGCAAGTTGAGTTCCAAAGCCCTTCCAGATTAGTCTGGCCATCAGCAGACCAAGCTCAATCTTCTTAGACTGAACATTAGTCTGGGGAGTCTGCTCTGTATTTTCTACTGCACAAGAGGCGGGATCAACGGGCATAGTTCAAATGACTCTGCACGCAATTGGATAGTCCTTCAACCAATCAGACCAACGATCAGGGTGACGTAGCAGTGACAGCGGCATCAATGGGTTGCTGTTCTTCGGTGGCCGCCATGTTGAATGTAAACAAGAAGCTGCTTGGTCGCTTCTCTATCGTCATCATGTTAAACCCGCCAATAGCGCGCCAGGTGGATAAGCCAGTTTGTGATTGGTCCCCGCTAAATTGTAATGGAAGCAGGATAGCTAAACGTACAGGTTTCCAGCCTGAGCTGATGGATTTACCCAGTCTACTACCACCAGACTAAAGTTATTTACAGCTAGTAGCAGGATTGTATTCATGAAGGTCCTTCTGATTACTGTCTGTGGCCTCGCACTCTCTGGACCACCTCAAATCAAAATGGGAGGAGGATTTTGCTAGAAGGGAGAAGGTTATCAGAGGAAAGCTGGAGGCTGGCTGTGGCTGGGATTCACTCAGCCTCTATATGTGTTAGACACAAAGTTATTCAATTTTAAATTCTGCACAGACTTCACCTGTCTAGAAGCAGACTTGCTTCACTTTTTCCTGAACTGGATCCAACCTCTCAACGGTTTGACAACTCGTTTTGGGCATGCCCAAGGATGACACAATTTTGGGACAAGATATTGGGCCATTTTCATACATGTGCAATAAGGCCATAGACCCAGAACTGCAGTTGGCAATATTTGGTGTGGCTTAAAGAGATCTGGGTCTCCCTCAGTCCCAGACTCGCGCTCTGGCATGTTCATCATTGCTAGCAAGACGCCTCATTCTTTGAAACTGGAAGTCTTACCTACACACCTCTGTCTGTGCTCGCCAGTCTCCGGGGAGGGAGGGGTGGATGATGTGGGATGATTGTTATAATAATAATAAAGTAATCTGCATGTACTGTCGATGTGAACAGAGTAGTATACCCACCATGATTACTTCTTCTAGTGCTACTCTTAATTATAAACCTACCAGTAGGGTTCTAATACCAATTAACTATGTATACATTATCAAACTTTTACTGTCTGTAAAAGTAATTGAGCTCCTACACTGTGTGTGCGTGTGTAAGGGGATTTCAATGGGCTGGGCTGTTTTATGACATTATGATTGAGTTCCAGCTGCCTTAGTTCATTTAGGTGGAAAAGAGGGATCGAGAGAAAGGAGAGAAAAAGAAGATGGAAAAAAGAGGATGAACGGCTTATATAACCTCTGCTTCGATGGGAAATAACAAAACCTCCTCTCACTTCTGCAACATTTGAAGCTCTTTATAATCTCACTATCTATGTCAGTATTTCCAACATTTTCACTCTCATATCCATTCCTTCCCTCTTCATCCCTCCATCTGTTAGCGGTTAGAAGAAACATTCTCCCTTCAGGGCCAGGAACCTGTAGTATTTCCTGCTTTGCCAGAGAGCAAGGGGGAGAGAGGCAAGGGAGGAGGAGACAAAGGGGAGAACAGAGAGGCACTGAGTCTGAGGAGGAAACCCACACAGAGAAAAAGAAACAGAAAGACGTTGAGAGGGAGAGGGAGGGGAAAAAAAGGAGGAGGTTGAATGAAGGCCTCATGCGCATACATCTGGCTTCGATTAGCCAGACAGAGAGGGTGATGGTGAGAGAGAGGAGACAGAGGGGCTTTTATTTTTGGCACTTTGGGGGATACAGAGTGATTGACCTATTTTTTTCTCCTTCATCCTCTTAGATTTTTCCTTCTACACAGTTCATTCACATTTCAAAGCTCTGGAAGCAACTTTTTTAGTCTGCTCTCTCCGTAGACAAAGAGGCAGGAAGGCAATCAAGGCGCGGCCCATTTTATTCTCTATCTTTCTTCTCGCTCCACTCACCTCTCTTAGCCTCAAGAGTCACTGTCACTGTCTTCTGTCTTCACTGTCTTCCTCCTTTGAAAAATACAACCGATAAGTAAGCATGGAGGTGTATCAGCCAGCGCTGGTTACTCCTCCTTTTTCTAGACACACATGTTGGGATGTTGCTTTTAGGTTTCTATTCATTACAACTGTATACATTTGAGGCCCAAAGTTTGAAAAAAAAAAAGATCTAATCCTGGTGCTTGTGGGCATGTATCCTGTAAATGAAGATCATTTACCATTATAGCTCTTAAACTACTGACTTTTCCACAAGGTTTTAAGCAGCAGTCTTCCAATTGCCTTGCATTGTATAGACCGCAGCAGTTGATGTTTAGTCTAGGATTAATACACTTGGGGACATCAGAGTAGACAACGTTCGAAAAAAGAGAAAACTGAGTGTTGCTCAGTGTTATTGTGGTTTCTCCAAACCCTGGGAAATGTGAAGCAACTAGTGACGGCTAAATGAAGCTTCGTGAACCATTTTCTTTATTTCCGGAGGCCACCTGATGGCGCTCTCTGTTCAACAAAGGGCTGAAAGTTAACTGAATTGCTATTCCCTGAGCCTCTAGCTCACCCAGTCGAGCTGAGTCCTTTGCAGTGGCCTGGGTTTGAATCATAATCTTAAAGTGTAACTTTGAGTTTTTTCAACCTGGACCCTATTTTCCCATGCATTGGTGTCTAACTGACTAATGTGAACACAATCTTTGAAATTAGTCCAGTATTAAGAATGTTGTAACCAGCAGCCGCAAACCGGGCTGCAATTAGCATCCACTGAAAGTTCTGTTTTTGCCGCTGACAGGCTCAGAAACCCACCAGACCCCATTTAAATAATCAGTACTTTTAGCATTTTGTAAATGGATGAATTAAGGAAGCCACTGTAAAGTGATTTGCTGAATTAAAAACAACTGGTTCAGGCGGCGTATTGAGATCTGTTTTTGATTGACAGAGGATTGTATGCCTCTGATGGCCGTCACTAGTATACATGAAGCACTGGACATTATACTGGTATGTGTGGCTCTGCTTCCCTCTAGAGGCTATGTGCTGTAATCACATGGTCACTTGGCCCTAGTTAACACTGGGGTGAAATGAGCAGCTACAGACCTGTTTGACTTGTGAAGTTGTCAGTGGAAACATCCAGAGTGAGTCATGAGAGTAAAAAGGTTTTAGTGGTGTGCTGCTGCAGTGTGCTGTCAAGCGATTAAAAAAATGAATAATTAATTACAGGCTTTGTAATTAATCAAAATGAATCATAAATACCCATATTTGCTTTGGGAAGCATTTAAAAAAGTTTGAATGCAAATGGATTTTGTTAGATGAGTGAATGAATGAAAAGATAAACATTATTAACTTGAAAAGATCAACATCTTTATTTTCCAGACATTCAAATATCTTGGTCACTTTATAACATGTATAAGACATATACAGACAGTGCTGTAAACTGGATGCTCAGGCCAACATATTGCTTCATAAAGTTTAGTATGTGTTCTCCAACTGTAAAATGTAACTTATTTAGAGCTTTCTGTACTCCGATGTATACAGCTCATCTCTGGTGGAGCTACAGGAAAAGTAGTCTGCACAGACTCACTGTGGTATTTAATGATGCAATGAGGCTGCTGCTTCGAGTCCCCAGACGGCATAGTGCCAGCCAGTTGTTTGTAAATGCTGCTGTTTCTACATGTGAGGCACTATTGAGGCAATTAATGTATACATGTATGTGTTGTTTGGATGAGTCAGAAAATAGCATCATAGAGGCTCTAAAAAGCCCTAGGAAGAGCTGCTTTTGATTTTCATTTGAACTCAGAAAACATTAGCATGACAGCTTGCACACAAATTCTTAAAATGATAGATGTATTGTATTTTCTATGTATATATATTTTTATAGACTTTATGATGTCAGCTGACTCTGGGGAACACACAGTTTTGGTCCTATCAGACCTTTCATCTGCCTTTGACTCCATTGAGCATACTATTATGATCAACAGACTTCACAATCTGGTTGGAATGTCTGGATCAGTTTTTAATGGTCTACTTCTTCTACTTTCAGTGGTTTTATAAACCAGATCATGTATGAAACTAAAGGGTTGTCATGTTGAGGTACTTCAGGGTTCTGTTCTGGGACCGATTCTGTTCCTTTTGTCTATATTATCTCTAGGAGAGATAATAAGCCAGTTTAGTGACATATCTTACCAATTTAATGCTGATGATATCCAGCTGTACTGGGGAGACACCCCAGGTGAATAGGAAAAAAATAATTAACTAATAGATATCAGCATGAAACTTCCCCAGGTGATTACTGACATTAAGACAAATATTTAAAGTTTTTAGAATATTTATGTTTAAATGTTGCAAATTAGGTATTATCTCATTAAATATGCGCTAATTTGCATATTTTTCCAGAAGATAAATCTGAACATTGGCTAAAGCCAGATTCAAAATTCAGCCTTTAAAAGATACTGAGTATCTATTTGCACCCCCGGTACGAATAGCCTCGGCCACACAGCTGAGCTATTCACACCCTGTGATGTAACAACAAAAACACGTTGCTTGCGTGCACCAAAATCATGGTGGACGTTCATCTTCCATGACCAATTTCATGAATATGCCTGCTCTGGTTGGGTTGGTTAGGTTTAGGCAAGAGGAGTGGGATTGGTTATGGTTAGGGTAAGAATGTAAGGGTGATAATATTCCAAAAAGGTGTAATACATGAGTAGTATGGATAACTGTGTGTAAATATATGCCAAGGTACTGTAAATGCACAGGGGTGCAAATAGCATACATTGATATTTGTACCAGACGGGGTATTAATAGAACACATTGCTGTGTGCACCGGCGGGGTACTAATAGCATTCATTTCTAATTGCACCAGGGTACGAATAGCATACACTGCTAATTGTACCAGGGGTGCAAATAGCCTCACCCTTAAAGATATGTATTGTAAAAATTCCAGTGGTGGAGGAAGTACTTAAGTACCTGAGTTTAAATGTACTTTAAGTATTAAAAGTAAAAGTACTTGTATAACGATTTATTCTCTTAATCTTATTTGAACATTAGTTAGTTAGTTGGTTAGTTTGCACCTTGGTCAGTGAGAGCACTGTGTCTAGCGACCCATGATGGCATGAAAATGTCACTTTATGAGGTTTTTTAACATTAATATGAGTTCCCCCAGCCTGCCTATGGTCCCCCAGTGGCTAGAAATGGTGATAGGTGTAAACCGAGCCCTGGGTATCCTGCTCTGCCTTTGAGAAAATAGGCTTTGTTTGAGATGAACTGCGCCTCGTCTGTAAAGTGGACGAGAGCAGGCAGCAGCTGGGGGGGGGGCGGTGACAAAAATCCGCTCTCAAGTCGGACAGTTTCCAGCTGATTCCAGCATCCTTCAGGCTGAACAGGAAGTGACACAAACACTGTGGTCCGATTCCGATTTAATAAAATGTTATCAGACCCATAAATCTGCTTGTAAACAGTCTCCAGTTGTTTTCATTATGACAAAGTAGCTGTCAGAATGCTCTACATGTGATCTGGTGCTGATTTTAATCAACAACAGACTGTAGATGATCATAATCTGAACAGATTTAGTCTCTCTGACTTCTAAACGTCACTATCAGTCACACAACACGTGTTTTGTACAGAATAAGCTTTTAAATCAGACAAATCGCAGTTAAAATCCCTCCGATTCAAAATCAATAAAAAGTTTATATAAAACGTCATCATGTTGAGTCGATTCTGAACCAATCAGCTGTTAGATCAGCTGAGAGGCCGATGTTTCCCAGCATGCCCTGGTTCCGCCTGGCTCTTGCAGTTGGTGGAGAGCAACTGCGGCGCCTGGCTCTAAAAACTGCGGCCACCTTGATCTCGTGAGATTATCGTTGCCCACGTGTGCATGACATCAGAGCAAGTCGGGATCAAGTCAGACACAAATCTAACCGGCATGCATGCATCGCCAGTGATGGATTCTGCGCAGACCTGGCTCATCTCCAACGAGCCTAATGAAAGCTCAGATGGACCAATCAGGAATCTTCTCCTTATGAGGTCATAAGGAGCAGGTTACCCCCCCTTTCTCTGCTTTGCCCGCCCAGAGAATTTCGCCCACCCATGAGAGGGAGAGAGAGACATCATGGCTTTCAAACGAGCAAAGTGGCAGTTGGTCAAGGCCACACCCCCACCCTCCACCTTGTATCCCCCCTCTCTACACTACAGACACAGAAATAGCACATATTAATGGTCAAAAAGGGCTTTAGTTTTTGAGATACCCCTACTGGAGGTAAAACTAAACCCAACAATGTTTTTCCTCATCTCTAAGGTCTCCCATATATGAAATGGATTCTTGGCTAAACATATTTTACTGCTAAGATTGTTAAATTAACAGATATTTTAATACACCCCAAAACCAAAAAAGGACTAAAATATAGCCTGTTTGTATGGGAGTTAAGGCATAGAAACTAATGCAGATCAATCACACAAGCTCTGAGAGCTTTGAAACTTGGCATGTTTATAGTCAGGATGTTGCTTGATGTGAATATCTTGATGTATGGAATAAATACATCAAGACCTATAAACACATACCTAAAATAGGCGAACATGCAAAAAAATCAATATCTATGTGGTGGTTTGGGGTTTTTTAGTTCTTTGTTGTGTGTTTCTCTGTTGGTCCTGCCTTTCTCTGTCACCTGTGTTTTCCCTCCTCCTGCCTGCTGATGATGCACACCTGTTCCTCATTCCACCATCACCTCTCTCCCACCACACACACCTGTTCCTCATTCCACCATCACCTCTCTCCCACCACACACAGCTGTTCCTCATTCCACCATCACCTCTCTCCCACCACACACACCTGCCAGCCATCTACAATCAAGCTCAGTATTTCAACCCCGGCTCAACTCACCATCTTCGCTGGATCGCTGTCTCTGCCATACTGGTGACGTTCACGTTACCTCTGATTTATCTCTGGAGTCTTGTCTGAGAGAACTTGTCAGTCGCGTTTTTTCGTTTATGTGGTTTGCTGTTAAGAAAAACAGGAAGACAGCGTTGCTCTTCCTGTTAATGTCTATAATACGTTTTATTGAATACACCTATTAGTCTTCAGAGCTTGTTTAAGTAAACACATGTCACGGAGAAAACTATTTAGCCCTTTTAAAATAGCCCAAAATAAATTAAAGCTCCGAGCAGCGATGGACGGGCCCTCGCGCCTCTGCGTGCGTCGGGGTTACCGGTACCTCACACAAGACTACGTCATACGGTTCATTAGCTGTGAAAGGTGGCGTGGCTAAAGCATAGGGGGCGGGTCCAACCATCACCAATTAAAAATGAAGCCTCTGCTGAGATGAATGATACCTCACACAAGACTGAACCTTAAATGGGTCAGCATGTATGAAAGGGGGCGTGGTTTAAACATAGGGGGCGGGCCAAACCATCACCAATGAAGTTCAACGATAGCTCACACAAGACTCTACGTCATACGGTTCATTAGCTGTGAAAGGGGGCGTGGCTAAGATGAACGATACCTCACACAAGTGTTTACATCAATCAGGCCATTAGTAATAAAAGGGGGGCGTGGCTTGAACATAGGGGGCGGGCCAAACCATCACCGATGAAGAAGGAAGTCTCTGCTGAGTTCAATGATACCTCAGCCAAGGGTATACTTTAAACGGTTCAAATGTTATGAAAGGGGGCGTGGCTTATGCATAGGGGGCGGGCCAAACCATCACCGATGAAGAAGGAACTCTCTGCTTGGTTCAATGACACCTCACACAAGACTCTACCTTAAACAGTTCAAATGTTATGAAAGGGGGCGTGGCCTGAGTAAGTGGGCGTGGTCATATTATAGGGGGCAGCTCAGTATCGCATGTAGACCACACATTCTGAGTTTCATGCAAATCGGATGATGTTTGTCATATAAGGCGCATTTCATGTTACCAGCAGGGGGCGCTATGACCAAAAGTCAATGTTGGCCTGTAGGTGTCCTCAGGCCTGGACCCTTGTCCATCCCGAGAAATTCCGGGCAGATACGACAACGTACACTCAAGTTACAACAACTTCTTTGTTCATCGCGAAACACTCAAAATGGCCGCCCCGACACTCTAAGTTTCGCGCCTCGGCGCACGTCGGGGTTACCGGCGGACTCCGCTCCTTGCGACCGTGCATTCGCGCGGCACTCAGACGCAGCAAAACGTCACCAATGAAAAGGGAACTCCCCGCCGAGTTCAACGATACCTCACACAAGACTCTACGTCATATGGTTCATTAGCTGTGAAAAGGGGCGTGGCTACTGCATAGGGGACGGGCCAAACCATCACCAATGAATAAGGAAGTCTCTGCTGAGTTCATTGATACCTCACACAAGGGTCTATCTTAAGTGGTTCAAATTTTAAGAAAGGGGGCGGGGCTTAAGCATAGGGGGCGGGTCCAACCATCACCAATTAAAAATGAAGCCTCTGCTGAGATGAATGATACCTCACACAAGACTCTACCTTAAATGGGTCAGCATGTATGAAAGGGGGCGTGGCTTAAACATAGGGGGCGGGCCAAACCAACACCAATCAAGAAGGAAGTCTCTGCTGAGTTCAATGATACCTCACACAAGGGTTTACCTTAAACGGTTTAAATGTTATGAAAGGGGGCGTTGCTTAAGCGTAGGGGGAGGGCCAAACCATCACCAATCAAGAAGGAACTCTCTGCTGAGTTCAATGACACCTCACACAAGACTCTACCTTAAACGGTTCAAATGTTATGAAAGGGGGCGTGGCCTGAGTAAGTGGGCGTGGTCATACTATAGGGGCTGGCTCAGTATCACATGTAGACCACATATTATAAGTTTCATGTAAATCGGATGATGTCTGTCATATAAGGCAAATTTCCTGTGGCCAGGGGGGGCGCTATGACCAAAAGTCAATTTTGGCATGTAGGGGTCCTCAGGCCTGGACCCTTGTCCATCGTGAGAAATTTCGGGCAGATACGACAACGTACACTCAAGTTACAACAACTTCTTTGTTCAGTGAAACCTCAAAATAGACGCCCCGACACTCTAAGTTTCGGCAGCCTGACGTGTCGGGGTTGCAGCGGACTCCGCTCCTTACGACCGTGCATTCGCGCGGCACTCAGGCGTGTAGCAAACGTCACCAATGAAAGAGGAACTCCCCGCCGAGTTTCAACGATAGCTCACACAAGACTCTACGTCATACGGTTCATTAGCTGTGAAAGGGGGCGTGGCTAAGATGAACGATACCTCACACAAGTGTTTACATCAATCAGGCCATTAGTAATAAAAGGGGGCGTGGCTTGAACATAGGGGGCGGGCCAAACCATCACCGATGAAGAAGGAAGTCTCTGCTGAGTTCAATGATACCTCAGCCAAGGGTATACTTTAAACGGTTCAAATGTTATGAAAGGGGGCGTGGCTTATGCATAGGGGGCGGGCCAAACCATCACCGATGAAGAAGGAAGTCTCTGCTGAGTTCAATGACACCTCACACAAGACTCTACCTTAAACGGTTCAAATGTTATGAAAGGGGACGTGGCCTGAGTAAGTGGGCGTGGTCATATTATAGGGGGCAGCTCAGTATCGCATGTAGACCACACATTCTGAGTTTCATGCAAATCGGATGATGTTTGTCATATAAGGCGCATTTCATGTTACCAGCAGGGGGCGCTATGACCAAAAGTCAATGTTGGCCTGTAGGTGTCCTCAGGCCTGGACCCTTGTCCATCCCGAGAAATTCCGGGCAGATACGACAACGTACACTCAAGTTACAACAACTTCTTTGTTCATCGCGAAACACTCAAAATGGCCGCCCCGACACTCTAAGTTTCGCGCCTCGGCGCACGTCGGGGTTACCGGGCGGACTCCGCTCCTTGCGACCGTGCATTCGCGCGGCACTCAGACGCAGCAAAAGCGTCACCAATGAAAAAGGGAACTCCCCTGCCGAGTTCAACGATACCTCACACAAGACTCTACGTCATATGGTTCATTAGCTGTGAAAAGGGGCGTGGCTAATGCATAGGGGGCGGATCAAACCATCACCAATGAATAAGGAAGTCTCTGCTGAGTTCAATGATACCTCACACAAGGGTGTACCTTAAACGGTTCAAATGTTATGAAAGGGGGCGTGGCTTATGCATAGGGGGCGGGCCAAACCATCACCAATTAAAAAAGGAAGTCTCTGCTGAGTTCAATGATACCTCACACAAGACTCTACCTTAAATGGGTCAGCATGTATGAAAGGGGGCGTGGCTTAAACATAGGGGGCGGGCCAAACCAACACCAATCAAGAAGGAAGTCTCTGCTGAGTTCAATGATACCTCACACAAGGGTTTACCTTAAACGGTTTAAATGTTATGAAAGGGGGCGTTGCTTAAGCGTAGGGGGAGGGCCAAACCATCACCAATCAAGAAGGAACTCTCTGCTGAGTTCAATGACACCTCACACAAGACTCTACCTTAAACGGTTCAAATGTTATGAAAGGGGGCGTGGCCTGAGTAAATGGGCGTGGTCATACTATAGGGGCTGGCTCAGTATCACATGTAGACCACATATTATAAGTTTCATGTAAATCGGATGATGTCTGTCATATAAGGCAAATTTCCTGTGGCCAGGGGGGGCGCTATGACCAAAAGTCAATTTTGGCATGTAGGGGTCCTCAGGCCTGGACCCTTGTCCATCGTGAGAAATTTCGGGCAGATACGACAACGTACACTCAAGTTACAACAACTTCTTTGTTCATCGCTAAACACTCGAAATGGCCGCCACGCCACGCCCACACCGCCTGACGAAAAGTTTTTCTTTTAATAACTTTTCATCGTTAAGGTGTTGGGATGGTACAGACCAATTTTGAAGTCCATCGGATGAAATCTCTAGGAGGAGTTCGTTAAAGTATAGCACCTTGACTTTTAGGCATACTTACTGTCGCCACCAAGGGGCGCTATGACTTTAAGTAAATATTGGCCTTTATTTGTCCTCAGGGTTGGACTCTTATGAATCCTGAAAAGTTTCGAGGTAATGGACAACGTACGCTCGAGTTACACCCACTTCCTGTTTCGGCGGCGAAACGCACAAAATGGCCGCCCCGCCACGGCCACGTCCTATGACGAAAAGTTTTTCTTTTAACAACTTTTCATCTTTAACATCTTAAGATGGCACAGACCGAGTTTGAAGTTGATCGGATGAAATCTCTAGGAGGAGTTCGTTAAAGTACGATATGTGGAAATGGCCAAAATCGCACTAATTTCGAACTTTGAAATCAAAATGGCGGACTTCCTGTTGGGTTTAGGATATGGCTTTAATTAAGTTTTTTGTACATCTTGACATGTTACATATGTGTACCAAGTTTCGTGAGTCTACGTTAAACGCACTGCAGGGGCTCAATTTTCTTAACTTTCTAGGGGGCACTAGCGAGCCATTTTTGTGCGCCTATTTTCGAAACCCTTAAAATACGTAAGTTTTCACCAGACTTGATGCGACCGCCAAATTTGGTGAGTTTTTGAATATGTTAAGGCCCTCAAAAAGCCAATTCATTTGACGGGAAAAAGAATAGAAAGAAAGAAAGAAAGAATTAAAGCTGCGAGCAGCGATGGACAGGCCCTCGCGCCTTTGCGCGCGTCACGGTTACCGGCGGACGCCGCTCCTTGCGACCGTGCATTCGCGCGGCACTCAGACGCAGCAAAACGTCACCAATGAAAAGGGAACTCCCCGCCGAGTTCAACGATACCTCACACAAGACTCTACGTCATATGGTTCATTAGCTGTGAAAAGGGGCGTGGCTACTGCATAGGGGACGGGCCAAACCATCACCAATGAAAAAGGAAGTCTCTGCTGAGTTCAATGACACCTCACACGAGTCTCTACCTTAAACGGTTCAAATGTTATGAAAGGGGGCGTGGCCTGAGTAAGTGGGCGTGGTCATATTATAGGGGGCGGCTCAGTATCACATGTAGACCACACATTCTAAGTTTCATGTAAATCGGATGATGTTTGTCATATAAGGCGCATTTCATGTTGCCAGGGGGGGGCGCTATGACCAAAAGTCAATTTTGGCCTGTAGGTGTCCTCAGGCCTGGACCCTTGTCCATCGTGACAAATTTCGGGCAGATACGACAACGTACACTCAAGTTACAACAACTTCTTTGGTCATCGCTAAATACTCAAAATGGCCGCCACGCCACACCCACACCGTCTGACGAAAAGTTTTTCTTTTAATAACTTTTCATCGTTAAGGTGTTGGGAAGGTACAGACCAAGTTTGAAGTCCATCGGATGAAATCTCTAGGAGGAGTTCGTTAAAGTATAGCACCTTGACTTTTAGGCCTACTTCCTGTTGCCACTAGGGGGCGCTATGACTTTAAGTAAATATCGGCCTTTATTTGTCCTCAGGGTTGGACTCTTATGAATCCTGAAAAGTTTCGAGGTAATCGGACAACGTACACTCGAGTTACACCCACTTCCTGTTTCGGCGGCGAAACGCACAAAATGGCCGCCCCGCCACGGCCACGCCCTATGACGAAAAGTTTTTCTTTTAACAACTTTTCATCTTTAACATCTTAAGATGGCACAGACCGAGTTTGAAGTTGATCGGATGAAATCTCTAGGAGGAGTTCGTTAAAGTACGACATGTGGAAATGGCCAAAATCGCACTAATTTTTTTTTCATTTTTGTGCGCCTATTCCCGAAATCCTTAAAATACGTAAATTTTCACCAGACTTGATGCGACCGCCAAATTTGGTGAGTTTCTGAATATATTAAGCCCCTCAAAAAGCCAAAGAAAGAAAGAAAGAAGAAAGAATAATTCCTTCAGTTTCAATAGGGCCTTCGCCGCTGTCGGCGCTCGGGCCCTAATAATTCCTTCAGTTTCAATAGGGCCTTCGCCGCTGTCGGCGCTCGGGCCCTAAATAGAAAGAAAGAATAATAGAAAGATTAATTCCTTCAGTTTCAATAGGGCCTTCGCCGCTGTCGGCGCTCGGGCCCTAACAATAATTCTTTCAGTTTCAGTTTCAATAGGGCCTTCGCCGCTGTTGGCGCTCGGGCCCTAATGAATAAACAACTTGGATTCGAACTCGTACCATTGTGGTAAAAGATCGACTACTCAGCAGCCTAACACACTGCGCCATCACATTCAATACATTGTTAGCACATGGGCATATCATGATATGAACTCAAACGTCACACAGCGTCTCTTAAAATTAGGATGTAGCCAGATCAAGTTGTGACCACACCACACTGCATGCAAATAACTGACAAGTTGCTCTTGCTCAGAAATTGTCTTTATTAGGGCCCGAGCGCCGACAGCGGCGAAGGCCCTATTGAAACTGAAGGAATTATTATTTTCCCGTCAAATGAATTGGCTTTTTGAGGGGCTTAACATATTCAAAAACTCACCAAATTTGGCGGTCGCATCAAGTCTGGTGAACATTTACGTATTTTAAGGGTTTCGGGAATAGCCGCCCAAAAATGGCTCGCTAGCGCCCCCTAGAAAGTTAACAAAATTGAGCCCCTGCAGTGTGTTTAACGTAGACTCACGAAACTTGGTAAACTTATGTGGCATGTCAAGATGTACAAAAAACGTCATTAGAGCCATACCCTAAACCCAACAAGAAGTCCGCCATTTTGATTTCAAATTTCGAAGTTAGTGCGATTTTGGCCATTTCCACATGTCGTACTTTAACGAACTCCTCCTAGAGATTTCATCCGATCAACTTCAAACTCGGTCTGTGCCATCTTAAGACGTTAAAGATGAAAAGTTGTTAAAAGAAAAACTTTTCGTCATAGGGCGTGGCCGTGGCGGGGCGGCCATTTTGTGCGTTTCGCAGAAATTGCTGTAACTTGAGTGTACGTTGTCGTATCTGCCCGAAATTTCTCACGATGGACAAGGGTCCAGGCCTGAGGACCCCTACATGCCAAAATTGACTTTTGGTCATAGCGCCCCCCCCTGGCCACAGGAAATGCGCCTTATATGACAAACATCATCCGATTTACATGAAACTTATAATATGTGGTCTACATGTGATACTGAGCCAGCCCCTATAGTATGACCACGCCCACTTACTCATGCCACGCCCCCTTTCATAACATTTGAACCGTTTAAGGTAGAGTCTTGTGTGAGGTGTCATTGAACTCAGCAGAGACTTCATTTTTAATTGGTGATGGTTTGACCCGCCCCCTATGCTTAAGCCACGCCCCCTTTCATAACGTTTCAACCGTTTAATGTAGACCCTTGTGTGAAGTATCATTGAACTTAGCAGAGTCTTCCTTCTTCATTGGTAGTTGTTTGACCCGCCCCCTATGCTTTAGCCACGCCCCTTTTCACATCTAATGAACCGTATGACTTAGATTCTTGTATGAGGTATCGTTGAACTCGGCGGGGAGTTCCCTTTTCATTGGTGACGATTTGCGGCGTCTGAGTGCCGCGCGAATGCACAGTCGCAAGGAGCGGCGTCCGCCGGTAACCCCGACGCACACCGAGGCGCGAGGGCCCGTCCATCGCTGCTCGCAGCTTTAATTAGGGCCCGAGCGCCGACAGCGGCGAAGGCCCTATTGAAACTGAAGGAATTGTTCTTTCTTTCTATTATTCTTTCTATTCTTTTTCCCGTCAAATGAATTGGCTTTTTGAGGGCCTTAACATATTCAAAAACTCACCAAATTTGGCGGTCGCATCAAGTCTGGTGAAAATTTACGTATTTTAAGGGTTTCGGGAATAGGCGCACAAAAATGGCTCGCTAGCGCCCCCTAGAAAGTTAAGAAAATTGAGCCCCTGCAATGTGTTTAAGGTAGACTCAGGAAACTTGGTACACATATGTAACATGTGAAGACGTACAAAAAAATTCATTTAAGGTAGAGTCTTGTGTGAGGTATCATTCATCTCAGCAGAGGCTTCAGTCACGCCCCTTTTCACAGCTAATGAACCGTATGACGTAGAGTCTTGTGTGAGGTATCGTCGAACTCGGCGGGGAGTTCCCTTTTCATTGTTGACGATTTGCGGCGTCTGAGTGCCGCGCGAATGCACAGTCGCAAGGAGTGGCGTCCGTCGGTAACCCCGATGCGCGCAGAGGCGCGAGGGCCCGTCCATCGCTGCTCGCAGCTTTAATTTTGTTTGATTTTCCACAAAATGCACGTCTTGTATGTTTGTCCACAGTAAGCACGTTGAAATAAACCTGAAACTCAAATGTCCATCTCTGATAAACCAAATAATGAATAAATGAACAAACACGATTTCATGGGATTCGAACTCGTGCCAATGTGGGTGGGAGGAAAAATAAGCGACATCAGACCATCTCTGCGCCACAGGATCTACCACCATTCATGGCAAGTATAGCATTAAACTATATTATTCATCGTATCTTCAATAAAGGAGGCAGTCAGATCAAGTTGTGACCACACTGTCCATGTACACAAGACCATTTTGTTATTTTACTAGTTTCCAACACAAATAACAGCCATTTAAAACCAGATAATTGAAACCATAATATCACTGCAAATCAATAAAATGGTGATGTGGTAACACTTGCCTAAAGTTAAAAGACCCCACATCAGCTTTACAATAAATAATGAAATTTAAGGCAAAAATGCATAGAATAGAGCAGCGGTTCTCAAAGTGTGGGGCGCGCCCCACTGGTGGGGAATAGAGACGTGACAGGTGGGGTGTGCCAAACGGGAGGACATTTTCCTTTTTATGCCTTTATTTCTTCATCCAGAAATCCCTACTGTCCCGGAAGTTCCGGGAGTCTCCCGCATATTGATAGCGGCTCCTTGACGCCCGCAAATGAGATCCAATCTCCCGGAATCTGGAGCAAGACTGCGCACTAGACCAAGACTCTATGACTGCAGCCTGGAGCGTCCTATGTCATGCCGACCCGTCTCATGCCGACCCGCCTGGTGCCGTCCCCGAGCTTCTACTTTTCAAAATAAAAGCTGGCGTCTGGAATAAAATAGCCTACTTTAAAATATTTTACTAGGCTACTTTAATACTTTATTACTAATACATATAATTCAGATGCCAAAAAAATCCACAGCAATCTCTATCCCCACAGCTGCTCTGATGCTGCGCTGGCTTGCACACATCTCTGTTCACAACACTGCCTGTCGGAACATTCTGCTTAACGTGAAAAAGCTTAACGTGGTTTAATGTACCTCAACAACGATCAATGATCACCAAATTTATCATGGCCATAATGTAATGAACACTTATGCCTGTCAAAAGAACTAAACCGAAATCCAACGATTATAACTTATCTCACATTAACATTTTCTTCTTTATTGGCGCCTATGGCGAGGAAAAAGCTTGTACCTAAACAATGATCAATGATTACCAAATTTCTCTCTCATATTGCTCCTCATAACCACTGAAAACCGTCAAAAAATCTAACCAGAAATGTGGTGATGATTGATCGTTGTTTAGGTACATTAAACCACTTAAGCTTTTTTATGTTAGGACTTATAAAGCCCATGAGAACCGTTGGGAGTCAACCCACAGCCGCTCCGCTGCTCTGCTGAAAATGTGAAGCAGAAACGCCTCAGATGTCAGATAACGTCCATAATAGGACTTTGGGTTCGATTTTTTTTACAGTTTTCAGTGGTTATGAGGAGCAATATGAGAGAGAAATTTGGTGATCATTGATCATTGTTTACGTACATTAAACCACGTTTTTATTCATTAGTAAGCTACAGGACAGTGTCTTTCAAACATGACCTGCGCGAAAGAAAAAAAAAAATAATGAATGCGTCATTGTACCCAGCACTTCTGGAAATGTACTTCCAAATGAGTCTCTGTCCAGCACATTTCAAACCAAACGCCCATGGACCAGTGACTCAATCTGGAAAATAATTCGATTTCGTATTTTTGAACCTTTGAATTTACCGTTGGATACGCCTCGGCATGATACGGGACAGCTTAGGACGCTCCAGGCTGCAGCCATACCCGCCTCCATTAGACTAGAGAGTGACTGTGTGTGTGTGTGTGTGTGTGAATGCGCGTGTGAGAGCAAACCGTCCTTATAGCTGTGTGTTGCCGCTTATTAGACCGATCACCCCCGAAATCGTGCAATGCAAAACAGGCTCATTTCAGCCACTAATGCAGGGATAAATAGACCTGTCTTGCCAAATGGATTTCTGTTCTTCTTTTTTTTAACAGATTGCAAAGTTTTATTTCTTTTCTATTTTTGAACTTGATACAAATTTGACACAGCTACACTTTTATTTTCTTTATTTTTGAACTTGCTGTTATTTTATGTAGATAGTTGTATTTCGATACAACTTGTTACTTCAATAAATTGGAACATTTTAAGCTTGTTGCGTATTTCATTAGCATTGTGTTGGGGCGATGGGGGCAGTTGGGGCTTGAAAATTCCCCCTTGTCCAAAGTGGGGAATGACCGAAAAAGTTTGAGAACCACTGGCATAGAGCATAGTAAGGGATGTTAAATATTGTCCTATTTAGAACAGGCCAAAATGTAGACAGACTATATAACTGCTGAAATGTAGTAAAAAGTCAGTATATGGTTAGTGCAAAATGCGGTCTAGATAGTGATGTAAAACCGTAAATGTAAAATTGTATGACAACAAAGGTGGGGAGAACAGTTGAACATGCCAGGGCAGATGAAAGATGCAGTAGGTAAGTCTTATCAAACTAACTTTCTGTCATATTTGCTGAAACTGACCCTATGATCCAGTAGAACTACATGAATTATGTAAGACAGCTCCTCTGGCACCTCCTACAGCCTGTAGTGCCATTGGCAAAATTCCACCGCTCCCGGTCGATTTTCTCCAATCAGGGCCACAGGGGGGCGGGGTCTATCTGCCTGTCAATCACTGCTCAGGCACGCGCATATACAGCGTTCTCCCCTCCCCCCTCCCCGCGCACGAGCTGCAGAAAAGTTTTCCAAAACTCTGTGAATATTGGAGTGGCTTTTCAGAGGTGGCGTGGCTGCAGGATTTTAAAGATCTTAAGAACGATGCAGAGCCACATTTCCTCTCAACAGGTAACATTATTACCATGAATGATTTATCTTTCACTTGGTTATTAGCAGAGATGGCAAAAGTACTCACTTCCCGTACTTAAGTAGAAGTACAGATACTTGTGTTAAAAAATACTCTGGTAAAAGTAGAAGTACTGATTTAACTTCTTTACTTAAGTAAAAGTAAAAAAGTACAGGCTTCGAAATGTACTTAAAGTATAAAAGTAAAAGTAGCCTTGCGAATGACAACCACTTTTTATGCAAAGCTACCTGGACCACACACGTTACTAGTGTGCAAGATGAGAAACTTCAGTGGACATAAAAACCAGGCTCTTTATATGCCATTGTCTACATTTTAAATGGATGTCTGCCAAACATCACATATATGATTATTATGACAGAGACTGGGACTCCATCTTAATAAGATTCTGACTGAGTAGCAAGATATGGATTCAATTGTGATTCTGTGAGAATTCAAAGATCCAGTTTCTCTTTTTTAATCTTCCCCTTAACATTTAAAGGAATCTACATGTATGTGTGTGTGCTCAAATATAGAAAGAAAATAAAGGATACAATATGAATTACTAAACATAGATTCATTAAGAAGTTCCCCATACTTTTAGAGTTACGCAGCACATTGGCCAGGAGTCATACTTGATGCCTCCTAGCCCATCTCAAACATCTCTCTCAGATAAGGCCAAGGATGATTGGGAATATCTTGCTGCTTGTCTGCCTAATCTCTGGGATAGACAGTAACTTCATTATTTTAATCACAGGCTCCTCATCTAATAATAAATGTTTTTTGTTTTTTCGGTAAAATTAACAAAATTGCAGCAACAGCCTTTTTCAGTTCAGAATGAGATTTATGTTGAGACTTTTCTAAAAAAGATTTTTGAAGTGTTATTTATTCCAATAACACCAAAATAATTAAAATGATTGAAAATTTTGAGCATTAAACACTTCATTTCCTGCATTCTGGTGAATTTTTATGCACCTATTTCTACCTTTTTCTGAATCAATGTATGCTGCAAATATCGTTATGTAAAGAGAAAAATAGATTACAATCCAAATATAAAAACATAATGGAATATATTGAAGTAAGGCTAACAGGCATTATGTATTGCTTTCAAATATGTATTCTCCTTTGGATGGACTTTTCTAATTATAGCTGAGTCAGCACACATGTAGCCTAGGCATCATTTACTCCCCCCTCCTGTTTTACTCTTTTGTTGTTAATGTATTAATAAACCCCTGGACTGTAATATTTCAGATGTGTTTGAGCAATGTCTAAAACTTTGTGCACATTCAAAATACAGTATATCTGTGTACTCTGTGATTTGGAGGAGTCGTGATTTTGAGAAAAATAAAGTTATAATAGGCTATTACAAGAATAAAGTCACTGTATTTCAGAAATCTACCTGCACCATAGTCTGCTGTGCGTTACGTGATTGCTGTAGATCTCAGACCTTCTGACAGACACAGAGCTGTTTGGGTCTCTGAATGAGACAAAGAGTTTAGCTAGGGAAGTGGCCGTACGCTGCTCTACATCGGAGGTGGAAAACCGAATCTACTGCAGAAATACACGGAGAACAAACGCAATACATCTACCGCAGCATGTCGACAGCAGAGCGCATCCGTTACAACCTGAGGCTGCGCTGCATTTTACAGAGAGAGTGGACACTAAGAGACGCACAGGTCTGCTTCAGAACTCCGTGTGGTTGAGTCTGAACATCACGTCACAGGAACTTCAAACTAAATCATTAGTATTGCGCTCCTTAACTTTGTGTTGATGGCATCAATGTATTACACTGATTTGGCTATGATTCCTCCGAAAACTTCACCCGGCTTTGACAGCTTTTCCTCCACGTAGAGACGGTTGCTAGGTGATAGCAACAAACACAACATGGTCGGACCCTGCATGTAGCTGCCCGTTCTATTCGCCTCGGAAAAATAAATTGGAAAAAGTTACATTTGGGACTACACTCAAAACATTCGGGGCTCAAGCCCCAGCAAAATCGTCTGACGCCGCTCCTCCTAAAACCGGGACATTTTAGCGTCCCGACAGGCTTTTGTCGGGACTCGGGACATTAACTTCAAAATCGGGACTGTCCCGGTCAAACCGGGACGTATGGTCACCCTACTTTACAAGCAACGTGAAACCTAGCTAACAGGTGAAGAACACAAACAACTAAAGCACTAGCTAACTTACTTTAACTGTGCAAGAACTAGGCCTACAGACCAATAATACAACAACAGGCTTAAATTAACTGACAACATAAGATATACGACTTACAGTTCTCAAGGACGCACACACACACAATCTCAATTGATTATCCTCCGGACAGCAGTCTCTCTTTTTTCTCACTTTTTTCTGTGTGGCGCACGCGCCCGCTCGCGGTGAGAGGCGCGTGTCCGCGCTACGACCTCTTGTACAAAACTAAAGTAACGAGCCAATTTTTAAAATGTAAGGAGTAGAAAGTACCGATATTCGTGTTAAAATGTAAGGAGTAAAAGTAAAAAGTCGCCACAAAAAAAAATAGTAAAGTAAAGTAGAAATATCCGAAAAATGTACTTAAGTACAGTAACGAAGTAGTTGTACTTCGTTACTTCCCATCTCTGGTTATTAGTAGTCAAAAGTCCACAAAGCTACGTTGGTGAGGATAATAGTAACGTTAGCACAGTGGTCGGTCTGATGTGAGGCTGAAATGGCTAACGCTAGCCTGCTAGTTAGCATCGTTTTACTGTTGGTGAGTAAAGTTAACGTTGTGTTAGTGTTTAGTTATTGAACATGTTGTCTGTCTGACATGCCGGCCGGCAGTTCTGTCAAACTCCCTTGTGTGGGAGGGGCTTAGGAGACGGTTTGGGCTGCAGCAGAAAGGGGGGAGGGACTGAGAAGTTGTCGATGTTCAAATTTTTTGGCAAAGTCCTGGCTCTTCACAATCTTACCTACTGCAGCTTGAATAGTGCAAAAGAGCGTAAACACATATGAAAGCAGTGCAGGTGAGGATGTGCATTTGTGCAACTGTACAAAGGGGGCATGGTAGAGATAATGGAATAAGGGTGTGCAAAACAGAGCATGAATGATTATTCAACTTTATTGTCATTGTGCAGAGTACAAGTACAAAGACAGCAAAATGCAGTTAGCGTCCAACCAGAAGTGCAACAAAAAAACAACAACATACAAGTATAGACAGGTGTTGCATAGGCAGGACAAGAAATATATTGCAGTGTTATAAGAGCAGAATAAATATGGCTTTGTAATTTCAACAATGTGTGAACAACATGTACAGATATGTGCAAAGTAGTAGCAGTGACATTGTACTACTAGTAAGAATAATATAGATATATGCAGTGTATTAGCAGATTATATAATAAGAAAAACAGAATAAATATGGATATACTGAGTGAACCATATAGACAGATATGTACAGTGTGGTAACAATATAAGAGTAGTAAGAATGAGTGTATGTGCAGGATGAATAGTACAGTACTGATGGAGAACAGTTAGCACAGATGGAGAACAGTTAGCACGTACAGTGATTGGACAGGAGTGCAGTGTACTTTAAAGGCAGTTAGTGGGATAAGGGTTTTGAGTTTCAGGGCTTATTGTAGTTCATTCCAGTCATTTGCAGCTGAGAACTGGAAGGAGTGGCAGCCAAAGGAGGTGTGGGCTTTAGGGGTGACCAAGGAGATGTAACAGCTTGAGCGCAGGCTGTGGGTGGGCAAAGCTTTTGTGACCAGTGAGCTTAGGTACAGCGGGGCTTCCCTAGCAAGGACTTGTAATTGAATTGGTATCAGTGAGTTAAGCGACGTGTCTAATGAGGGCCAGCCAACTTTAAGTAATTCATTAATTACTAAATAAAAACAAATTGTGAAACAAATTGAAAAAAAAAGATTATTCATTTCCACCTACCAGAGGCATTATTCAATTACCTCTGTGTTTGCACACTCCTTCTCGCTGTCTCTTACTTTCACTCTCTTGTCTCATGCAACCAATACAATGCTTAACAAGCGAAAATGTTAAAATTCAAAAACTGTGCAAAGAAATTACTTCAGTGTCGCAGAGTGTGATTATACTGTTATTTGAATGAATGAGGTAATGTACCACATGCACGTGTTAGAGAGAGTTTGTTGTTGTCTATTGTGTTTTATGACGTGCACAAGGGAAAAAAAAAAAAATCTATCTGACAAAAAACTGTCTCTCTTGGTGATGTTAAACTATGAGTTGTGTGTGTGAGCACGTGCGCCAACATGGGATGTGAGACAGCGAAATTGTGTGTGTGTGTGTGTGTGTGTGGGGGGGGGGTGTGAGGGAGTGAGTCGACTCTAGAGAAACAAAGTCTCTCCCCTGTGTTTTCTGACCACAGTGGGAAATCTGTAGCAGGAAAAGTTAACCCTCTCCTTGATTTATTGTTGTTTATGGAGAAGGAGAACCAGGAAATGAGTCGGGGGAATTGCAACTACCAAGGCCACGGCAAGCGAAGTGCTTTTTCGAGAGGTGCACGTCAGGCTACGGCGTAGACGCAGAATGCTCTGCAGGGGTCTGCGTAGCTACGACATCTAAAGAAAATATATAAATTAGATTTGTCTAAATAAAGAATGCACTATCCATGAAAATAACTTTAAAAAGGTTCCTACCCAATGGTCCACAGGTGCCTCTAAGGTGTCACTTTCCCCAGTGTTCATTTCCCCGCAACAGTGGCAAAGTTCATTGAGGTTGTCTAGTAAAAGATATTCCAATTTCACATGAATTACGTATAGGCAAATGTTTCAGTGAGGGTGATATTCAATTACTTGAAGCTTACCAGAATCAGCCATCAGTCTCCTGGCAATCTCCTCCCTCATGTTGTTGATGCCTGCTGCATCAGCATCAAATTGCTGGCACCATTTAGGAGCAGCTCTGCTACCTGAAAATACAGGTTCATTTTATTTGTGTCCTTATAAAAAGGTTTTTAAAAAGCATACTGGGAACATAATCTTACTTTGCACACCAACACTCCACAGGATGTGAAATCTTGCTGACGGGGATGTGACACTGTGTCACACCTCCATCTTGACATATTGATGTTTTTATTTTCGCATGAATGCCCTAAAGTAAAGAATTAATAAACACATCAGAAACCTATTAACAAAAGACATGACAATAAAACCTGAATGTGCTTACCTTGTTGCATTCCTACAGTGTGTGACTTGTTGGGGAGTGGCTCCAAATGGATCTACAAAAATAGACCTGCCCTCCTTTGGATACATGGCCTTTTACAGATAGGATACTTTAATGTACATGATTCTCATAGTTGTAAATATAATTAAATTGCACTGATTAGAGTGCACTTATTACGAGGGTCCAATGCCTGTCTTTGCAGACAGCCCCAATCAAAACGTCCCAATCGGTAACGTCAAGCTGCAAGTGATCATTAGTTTTAGATGTCATAATTGTACCAAACACCTTCTAAAAGCAACTAACTGTTGATGATTATCCTTACCGTTCTCATCCCCTTTGATGTTCCATTCCAGATGGCTGTCATTTCAAAGGTGTCAATGACCTTGATATGCTTTTTCTGTTATCCGTTGTGTTCAACCACAACAGATAAGCATTGACAATCTACACAAACATTATTAATGTGAATATCAAAGAGTAAAAGTCTTACAGCAGCTACAATACAACACTTACCTCACTCTCCAATTCCTTCCCAGGAGCCAAGTTGTTAAAGTCAGCTGTAAAAAGCTTATAGGGGCCCAACTTGGCCAATAGAATCTCCCCTATTCCTGAACTGCGTCCGAGAACTGGAAATAGAGAACATGTCAGTCATTTAAATAATAATATATAGCATTATAATACTTGATTTCACATTACTGTATGTGATTTACCACTACTATGGAGAGGACTCTCTCTTGGGGATGTGGCTGGTAGAGGGTCAGAGGAGTTGATGGCAGGTGTTTGGGGTTGACAGTTTGAGGGGAGATTTGTGGCAGAGCTGGGGTCGGTGTTTTGTGGTTGTAAAGGAAAGTGAAGGAGAGGGGCAGGCCAAAGGAGAGTTGCTATCCTTCTTTAACTTGGCAGGAATCCTCTCTTCCGGCTCTATGAAATGGGTCAGTTGGTCAATGTTGGCCACGGTTTCTATTGTTTGACCAACCAATTGTAGGCCTACAAATTTCCCCCTTAATATTTGTTATTCTAAATGGACCCAGCATGTCGCTCTCCATTTTTCCTCCTTTCCTCTGTTGCTGTCTGATGTTTTGTTTGAGGACAAGATCTCCCACCTTAAATTGTCCTCAAAACCTTTCTCCAGCTTGCGTTTTCTTATTCTTTCCTGACTCTTCAGGACATTTTCCTCCACTCTCTGGTACACCTTTTGCCGATGCTTGTTTCCCTCATCAAACACCTCCTCCCGCAGAATAAGTTCTTCCACTTTTTCTGTTGTCACCTAAGGTACCAACATACCACGTGGCGTTATATTCTGAACTATTTATCCAAGTAATTATGACCACTTACTCCAAAACAATTCCAGCAACGTTCCTCATACTCTTCAGGCACCTCAGATGGGTATCAGGCCAAAATGTAGACAGACTATATAACTGCTGAAATGTAGTAAAAAGTCAGTATATGGTTAGTGCAAAATGCGGTCTAGATAGTGATGTAAAACCGTAAATGTAAAATTGTATGACAACAAAGGTGGGGAGAACAGTTGAACATGCCAGGGCAGATGAAAGATGCAGTAGGTAAGTCTTATCAAACTAACTTTCTGTCATATTTGCTGAAACTGACCCCTATGATCCAGTAGAACTACATGAATTATGTAGACAGCTCCTCTGGCACCTCCTACAGCCTGTAGTGCCATTGGCAAAATTCCACCGCTCCCGGTCGATTTTCTCCAATCAGGGCCACAGGGGGGCGGGGTCTATCTGCCTGTCAATCACTGCTCAGGCACGCGCATATACAGCGTTCTCCCTCCCCCCTCCCGCGCACGAGCTGCAGAAAAGTTTTCCAAAACTCTGTGAATATTGGAGTGGCTTTTCAGAGGTGGCGTGGCTGCAGGATTTTAAAGATCTTAAGAACGATGCAGAGCCACATTTCCTCTCAACAGGTAACATTATTACCATGAATGATTTATCTTTCACTTGGTTATTAGCAGAGATGGCAAAAGTACTCACTTCCCGTACTTAAGTAGAAGTACAGATACTTGTGTTAAAAAAATACTCTGGTAAAAGTAGAAGTACTGATTTAACTTCTTTACTTAAGTAAAAGTAAAAAAGTACAGGCTTCGAAATGTACTTAAAGTATAAAAAGTAAAAGTAGCCTTGCGAATGACAACCACTTTTTATGCAAAGCTACCTGGACCACACACGTTACTAGTGTGCAAGATGAGAAACTTCAGTGGACATAAAAACCAGGCTCTTTATATGCCATTGTCTACATTTTAAATGGATGTCTGCCAAACATCACATATATGATTATTATGACAGAGACTGGGACTCCATCTTAATAAGATTCTGACTGAGTAGCAAGATATGGATTCAATTGTGATTCTGTGAGAATTCAAAGATCCAGTTTCTCTTTTTTAATCTTCCCTTAACATTTAAAGGAATCTACATGTATGTGTGTGTGCTCAAATATAGAAAGAAAATAAAGGATACAATATGAATTACTAAACATAGATTCATTAAGAAGTTCCCCCATACTTTTAGAGTTACGCAGCACATTGGCCAGGAGTCATACTTGATGCCTCCTAGCCCATCTCAAACATCTCTCTCAGATAAGGCCAAGGATGATTGGGAATATCTTGCTGCTTGTCTGCCTAATCTCTGGGATAGACAGTAACTTCATTATTTTAATCACAGGCTCCTCATCTAATAATAAATGTTTTTTGTTTTTTCGGTAAAATTAACAAAATTGCAGCAACAGCCTTTTTCAGTTCAGAATGAGATTTATGTTGAGACTTTTCTAAAAAAGATTTTTGAAGTGTTATTTATTCCAATAACACCAAAATAATTAAAATGATTGAAAATTTTGAGCATTAAACACTTCATTTCCTGCATTCTGGTGAATTTTTATGCACCTATTTCTACCTTTTTCTGAATCAATGTATGCTGCAAATATCGTTATGTAAAGAGAAAAATAGATTACAATCCAAATATAAAAACATAATGGAATATATTGAAGTAAGGCTAACAGGCATTATGTATTGCTTTCAAATATGTATTCTCCTTTGGATGGACTTTTCTAATTATAGCTGAGTCAGCACACATGTAGCCTAGGCATCATTTACTCCCCCCTCCTGTTTTACTCTTTTTTGTTGTTAATGTATTAATAAACCCCTGGACTGTAATATTTCAGATGTGTTTGAGCAATGTCTAAAACTTTGTGCACATTCAAAATACAGTATATCTGTGTACTCTGTGATTTGGAGGAGTCGTGATATTTTGAGAAAAATAAAGTTATAATAGGCTATTACAAGAATAAAGTCACTGTATTTCAGAAATCTACCTGCACCATAGTCTGCTGTGCGTTACGTGATTGCTGTAGATCTCAGACCTTCTGACAGACACAGAGCTGTTTGGGTCTCTGAATGAGACAAAGAGTTTAGCTAGGGAAGTGGCCGTACGCTGCTCTACATCAGAGGTGGAAAACCGAATCTACTGCAGAAATACACGGAGAACAAACGCAATACATCTACCGCAGCATGTCGACAGCAGAGCGCATCCGTTACAACCTGAGGCTGCGCTGCATTTTACAGAGAGAGTGGACACTAAGAGACGCACAGGTCTGCTTCAGAACTCCGTGTGGTTGAGTCTGAACATCACGTCACAGGAACTTCAAACTAAATCATTAGTATTGCGCTCCTTAACTTTGTGTTGATGGCATCAATGTATTACACTGATTTGGCTATGATTCCTCCGAAAACTTCACCCGGCTTTGACAGCTTTTCCTCCACGTAGAGACGGTTGCTAGGTGATAGCAACAAACACAACATGGTCGGACCCTGCATGTAGCTGCCCGTTCTATTCGCCTCGGAAAAATAAATTGGAAAAAGTTACATTTGGGACTACACTCAAAACATTCGGGGCTCAAGCCCCAGCAAAATCGTCTGACGCCGCTCCTCCTAAAACCGGGACATTTTAGCGTCCCGACAGGCTTTTGTCGGGACTCGGGACATTAACTTCAAAATCGGGACTGTCCCGGTCAAACCGGGACGTATGGTCACCCTACTTTACAAGCAACGTGAAACCTAGCTAACAGGTGAAGAACACAAACAACTAAAGCACTAGCTAACTTACTTTAACTGTGCAAGAACTAGGCCTACAGACCAATAATACAACAACAGGCTTAAATTAACTGACAACATAAGATATACGACTTACAGTTCTCAAGGACGCACACACACACAATCTCAATTGATTATCCTCCGGACAGCAGTCTCTCTTTTTTCTCACTTTTTTCTGTGTGGCGCACGCGCCCGCTCGCGGTGAGAGGCGCGTGTCCGCGCTACGACCTCTTGTACAAAAACTAAAGTAACGAGCCAATTTTTTAAAAATGTAAGGAGTAGAAAGTACCGATATTCGTGTTAAAATGTAAGGAGTAAAAGTAAAAAGTCGCCACAAAAAAAAATAGTAAAGTAAAGTAGAAATATCCGAAAAATGTACTTAAGTACAGTAACGAAGTAGTTGTACTTCGTTACTTCCCATCTCTGGTTATTAGTAGTCAAAAGTCCACAAAGCTACGTTGGTGAGGATAATAGTAACGTTAGCACAGTGGTCGGTCTGATGTGAGGCTGAAATGGCTAACGCTAGCCTGCTAGTTAGCATCGTTTTACTGTTGGTGAGTAAAGTTAACGTTGTGTTAGTGTTTAGTTATTGAACATGTTGTCTGTCTGACATGCCGGCCGGCAGTTCTGTCAAACTCCCTTGTGTGGGAGGGGCTTAGGAGACGGTTTGGGCTGCAGCAGAAAGGGGGGAGGGACTGAGAAGTTGTCGATGTTCAAATTTTTTGGCAAAGTCCTGGCTCTTCACAATCTTACCTACTGCAGCTTGAATAGTGCAAAAGAGCGTAAACACATATGAAAGCAGTGCAGGTGAGGATGTGCATTTGTGCAACTGTACAAAGGGGCATGGTAGAGATAATGGAATAAGGGTGTGCAAAACAGAGCATGAATGATTATTCAACTTTATTGTCATTGTGCAGAGTACAAGTACAAAGACAGCAAAATGCAGTTAGCGTCCAACCAGAAGTGCAACAAAAAAACAACAACATACAAGTATAGACAGGTGTTGCATAGGCAGGACAAGAAATATATTGCAGTGTTATAAGAGCAGAATAAATATGGCTTTGTAATTTCAACAATGTGTGAACAACATGTACAGATATGTGCAAAGTAGTAGCAGTGACATTGTACTACTAGTAAGAATAATATAGATATATGCAGTGTATTAGCAGATTATATAATAAGAAAAACAGAATAAATATGGATATACTGAGTGAACCATATAGACAGATATGTACAGTGTGGTAACAATATAAGAGTAGTAAGAATGAGTGTATGTGCAGGATGAATAGTACAGTACTGATGGAGAACAGTTAGCACAGATGGAGAACAGTTAGCACGTACAGTGATTGGACAGGAGTGCAGTGTACTTTAAAGGCAGTTAGTGGGATAAGGGTTTTGAGTTTCAGGGCTTATTGTAGTTCATTCCAGTCATTTGCAGCTGAGAACTGGAAGGAGTGGCAGCCAAAGGAGGTGTGGGCTTTAGGGGTGACCAAGGAGATGTAACAGCTTGAGCGCAGGCTGTGGGTGGGCAAAGCTTTGTGACCAGTGAGCTTAGGTACAGCGGGGCTTCCCTAGCAAGGACTTGTAATTGAATTGGTATCAGTGAGTTAAGCGACGTGTCTAATGAGGGCCAGCCAACTTTAAGTAATTCATTAATTACTAAATAAAAACAAATTGTGAAACAAATTGAAAAAAAAAGATTATTCATTTCCACCTACCAGAGGCATTATTCAATTACCTCTGTGTTTGCACACTCCTTCTCGCTGTCTCTTACTTTCACTCTCTTGTCTCATGCAACCAATACAATGCTTAACAAGCGAAAATGTTAAAATTCAAAAACTGTGCAAAGAAATTACTTCAGTGTCGCAGAGTGTGATTATACTGTTATTTGAATGAATGAGGTAATGTACCACATGCACGTGTTAGAGAGAGTTTGTTGTTGTCTATTGTGTTTTATGACGTGCACAAGGGAAAAAAAAATCTATCTGACAAAAAAACTGTCTCTCTTGGTGATGTTAAACTATGAGTTGTGTGTGTGAGCACGTGCGCCAACATGGGATGTGAGACAGCGAAATTGTGTGTGTGTGTGTGTGTGTGTGGGGGGGGGGTGTGAGGGAGTGAGTCGACTCTAGAGAAACAAAGTCTCTCCCCTGTGTTTTCTGACCACAGTGGGAAATCTGTAGCAGGAAAAGTTAACCCTCTCCTTGATTTATTGTTGTTTATGGAGAAGGAGAACCAGGAAATGAGTCGGGGGAATTGCAACTACCAAGGCCACGGCAAGCGAAGTGCTTTTTCGAGAGGTGCACGTCAGGCTACGGCGTAGACGCAGAATGCTCTGCAGGGGTCTGCGTAGCTACGACATCTAAAGAAAATATATAAATTAGATTTGTCTAAATAAAGAATGCACTATCCATGAAAATAACTTTAAAAAGGTTCCTACCCAATGGTCCACAGGTGCCTCTAAGGTGTCACTTTCCCCAGTGTTCATTTCCCCGCAACAGTGGCAAAGTTCATTGAGGTTGTCTAGTAAAAGATATTCCAATTTCACATGAATTACGTATAGGCAAATGTTTCAGTGAGGGTGATATTCAATTACTTGAAGCTTACCAGAATCAGCCATCAGTCTCCTGGCAATCTCCTCCCTCATGTTGTTGATGCCTGCTGCATCAGCATCAAATTGCTGGCACCATTTAGGAGCAGCTCTGCTACCTGAAAATACAGGTTCATTTTATTTGTGTCCTTATAAAAAGGTTTTTAAAAAGCATACTGGGAACATAATCTTACTTTGCACACCAACACTCCACAGGATGTGAAATCTTGCTGACGGGGGATGTGACACTGTGTCACACCTCCATCTTGACATATTGATGTTTTTATTTTCGCATGAATGCCCTAAAGTAAAGAATTAATAAACACATCAGAAACCTATTAACAAAAGACATGACAATAAAACCTGAATGTGCTTACCTTGTTGCATTCCTACAGTGTGTGACTTGTTGGGGAGTGGCTCCAAATGGATCTACAAAAAATAGACCTGCCCTCCTTTGGATACATGGCCTTTTACAGATAGGATACTTTAATGTACATGATTCTCATAGTTGTAAATATAATTAAATTGCACTGATTAGAGTGCACTTATTACGAGGGTCCAATGCCTGTCTTTGCAGACAGCCCCAATCAAAACGTCCCAATCGGTAACGTCAAGCTGCAAGTGATCATTAGTTTTAGATGTCATAATTGTACCAAACACCTTCTAAAAGCAACTAACTGTTGATGATTATCCTTACCGTTCTCATCCCCTTTGATGTTCCATTCCAGATGGCTGTCATTTCAAAGGTGTCAATGACCTTGATATGCTTTTCTGTTATCCGTTGTGTTCAACCACAACAGATAAGCATTGACAATCTACACAAACATTATTAATGTGAATATCAAAGAGTAAAAGTCTTACAGCAGCTACAATACAACACTTACCTCACTCTCCAATTCCTTCCCAGGAGCCAAGTTGTTAAAGTCAGCTGTAAAAAGCTTATAGGGGCCCAACTTGGCCAATAGAATCTCCCCTATTCCTGAACTGCGTCCGAGAACTGGAAATAGAGAACATGTCAGTCATTTAAATAATAATATATAGCATTATAATACTTGATTTCACATTACTGTATGTGATTTACCACTACTATGGAGAGGACTCTCTCTTGGGGATGTGGCTGGTAGAGGGTCAGAGGAGTTGATGGCAGGTGTTTGGGGTTGACAGTTTGAGGGGAGATTTGTGGCAGAGCTGGGGTCGGTGTTTTGTGGTTGTAAAGGAAAGTGAAGGAGAGGGGCAGGCCAAAGGAGAGTTGCTATCCTTCTTTAACTTGGCAGGAATCCTCTCTTCCGGCTCTATGAAATGGGTCAGTTGGTCAATGTTGGCCACGGTTTCTATTGTTTGACCAACCAATTGTAGGCCTACAAATTTCCCCTTAATATTTGTTATTCTAAATGGACCCAGCATGTCGCTCTCCATTTTTCCTCCTTTCCTCTGTTGCTGTCTGATGTTTTGTTTGAGGACAAGATCTCCCACCTTAAATTGTCCTCAAAACCTTTCTCCAGCTTGCGTTTTCTTATTCTTTCCTGACTCTTCAGGACATTTTCCTCCACTCTCTGGTACACCTTTTGCCGATGCTTGTTTCCCTCATCAAACACCTCCTCCCGCAGAATAAGTTCTTCCACTTTTTCTGTTGTCACCTAAGGTACCAACATACCACGTGGCGTTATATTCTGAACTATTTATCCAAGTAATTATGACCACTTACTCCAAAACAATTCCAGCAACGTTCCTCATACTCTTCAGGCACCTCAGATGGGTATCTGGCCTCCCTTCCAAACAGTAGAAAATAAGGACTGTACTGTGTGGTCAACTGTTTTTTAGTCCTGAGTCCAAACATGACTGGCTGGAGTAACTGGTCCCATTGTGTTGGCGTGTTCCTGGCCAGTTTGTTGAGACCTGAAAATGTTTGCATTGAATAACATAACAGCAGGCATTTTAGGTTGCTTATTTAGTCCATAGTACTCATGCGGTGTAAATTGGCCAATTTAAAAATGCACTGACCTCTGAATGGTGCCATTAAGCTTCTCAACCAAGCCATTTGTTTGAGGGTGGTATGGGGCACAGAAGCTCCGTTGAATGCCAAGAGCTTTACAGAGCCTGGCATTCACCTTAAATATTATTTTGCAGAAAAAAGATCAGCATTTACATTATGGTTCAGTAAGAAATAAGCAGTGTTTGTCATGAGGGTTCACCTGGTTTTTGAACTCTTTTTCAAAGGATAGGCCTCTGCCCACTTTGTGAAATAATCAACCATTACACAAATGTATTGATTAGTCAGCTTCATGAGGTCCATCCCCACCAATTCAAATGGCTGTGTTACCTAAAAGTTAAGAGTTGGATAATTAAACACCTGTACAGGAAGCTTATAAAGCACATTTAGCTGCATGGGATATATATTGCACAAATAGCCTCACCTCTATTGGGTTGTACTGTTTTTTTTCTTTTAGACTGGCACGCTTTGCCTGGCAATCAGGACACTGACCAATCTGAAGTAAGTAAGGGAAAAAGATTTCTTCTGTAAAAAAGGCCATAGTGACACTTGCTCTCTCTCCTGAGATGATCGACCAATTAGTGACGAGTCATCGCTGTGATCTCCTACCAATTACTCACGCTTAGACAGGAGGAGACCGATGCAGCAGCTTTAAAAGGAACCCCGACTAGTGCGACATGTTGGCCTTATAAGATTAACGTGGGCGTCAGCTATAAAAAGGTGCTACAAAAACACTCTAAATGTTTTGTTTTTTGTTAAAAAATGCAGAAAATATGATCCCTCGTAGGCCGCCATGGTTATTTACGTCGCAATGCATTCTGGGGTAGTTCAATTCAATTTCAATTCAATTCAATTCAATTCAATTTTATTTATAGTATCAAATCATAACATAGGTTATCTCGAGACACTTTACAGATAGAGTAGGTCTAGACCACACTCTATAATTTACAAAGCAACCAACAATTCGAACAATTACAGTAATTCCCTCAAGAGCAAGCAGTGCGACAGTGGCGAGGAAAAACTCCCTCTTGGGAAGAAACCTCAGACAGACCCAGGCTCTTGGTAGGCGGTGTCTGACGGGCCGGTTGGGGGGTGTGATGAACAGTGGCGATAATAGTCACATTAATAATGGAACAGTGACTGGATGTAGCGGGAAGCTGCAGGGTTCAGCAGGAAGCTGCAGGGTTCAGCAGGACGCAGCAGGGCACCGTTGAGCTCAGCAAGGAGTGCAGCAGGACCACGGCGACAGCTGGAACCAGGATCTTGGTGCCAACGTTCTCCAAGGAAATACGCTGGGGGAAAAAACATAAGGACTCCGGGGAAACTCCTCAGAAGCTAGGATTAGTAACTAGCATTTCCGGGACGGGATACACGCAAATAGTAATAGTAATAGTAATAGAGAGGTAGAGGAGAGAGCAGCTTAGTGTGTCAAAGGAAGGAAGTCCCCCGGCAGTCTAGAACTATAACAGCGTAACTATAACAGCGTAACTAAGAGAGACAGGTCATAAGGAGAGGTAGCTTTTTCGGGCTTAGAACTCTCCCCCTGCCGGATCGGGCTTGGCTGGCCTGCCTCCCTCTACTTTGTTATGTATTATTAATCTAACAATTATGAAGAGAAGCAGTTGGGCCAGTTAGGTGAACACTGCAACTCCTCACTCCCTAACTATAAGCTTTATCAAATAGAAGAGTTTTAAGTTCATTCTTGAAAGCGATTACAGTTTCTGCCCCCCGAACCCAGATCGGGAGCTGGTTCCATAGGAGAGGAGCCTGATAACTGAAGGCTCTGGCTCCCATTCTACTTGTAGAGACTCTAGGTACCACCAGTAACTCTGCATTCTGGGAGCGCAGTGCTCTAGTGGGACAATAGGGTATTAGGAGCTCTTCTAGATATGATGGTGCTAGACCATTTAGAGCTTTGTAGGTCAAGAGAAGGATTTTAAACTCAATCCTGTATTTTACAGGAAGCCAGTGCAAAGAAGCTAATACAGGAGAGATATGATCTCTTTTCTTAGTTCTTGTGAGAACACGCGCTGCAGCATTCTGGATCAGCTGGAGAGTCTTAAGGGACTTATTTGAGCAACCTGACAGTAGGGAATTACAATAGTCCAGCCTAGACGTAACAAATGCATGAACTAGTTTTTCAGCGTCGTTTTGAGACAGGATATTCCTAATTTTGGCAATGTTACGAAGATGAAAAAAATGCTGTTCTTGAGGTTTGTTTTAGATTGGCATTAAAGGATATATCCTGATCAAAAAATAACTCCTAAATTTCTGACAGTAGTGCTGGAGGCCAGGGCAATACCATCCAGAGTAGCTATGTCTTTAGATAATGAGGTTCTGAGGTGTTTAGGTCCCAGTACAATAACTTCAGTTTTGTTAGGGTTTAACATCAGAAAATTATATGTCATCCAGGATTTTATATCTTTAATGCACGCTTGAAATTTAGCTAGCTGACTGGTTTCGTCTGGCTTGATTGACAAGTATAATTGGGTGTCATCTGCATAACAGTGAAAGTTAATTGAGTGTTTCATAATAATATTGCCTAGAGGAAGCATATATAGGGAGAAAAGAATTGGTCCAAGCACTGAGCCTTGAGGAACCCCATGGCTAACTTTAACGTACTTGGAGGATTTATCATTAACATTAACAAATTGAGATCGATCAGAGAAATAAGACTTAAACCAGCTTAGTGCGATTCCTTTAATGCCAACCAAGTGTTCCAATCTCTGTAACAGGATTGAATGGTCAATAGTGTCAAATGCAGCACTAAGATCTAGTAAAACAAGAATGGAGACAAGTCCTTTGTCTGCAGCAGTTAAAAGGTCGTTAGTAATTTTCACCAGTGCCGTCTCTGTGCTATGATGCTTTCTGAATCCTGATTGAAAGTCATCAAATAAACTATTGCTATGTAGAAAATCACATAACTGATTAGCAACCACCTTCTCAAGGATCTTGGATAGAAAGGGAAGGTTAGATATAGGTCTATATCTAACCTTAGTTAGTGACGTGTATTGGTTGTGTACCCACGTACCGGCTATTGACAGTACAGTAACAGCGAGATGAACACGTCTGCAGTTCAGCCTTTTCAGCTTGACCGTAGGCTTAAAGGACGAACCTAGGGGCTAATAACAGATGTGTACCCCCTCTGTCGTTCTCTGGGACATGTTTTCATGCTAATTGATTGTGTTTGGAGCTTCAACGAAGCTAGCGCGGACCGCTGGTTAACCTAGCTTACAACGCTAGCTTGTATTCGGGCAAAGGGAAAGTAAAAACAAATTCACTATTTCTACCACAAAAAAGGCTCAAAATATCACCAAACTTCAACGGTAGCATAGTGAGGGTCCCTACATGTTAACCAAAGCACTGAGAACTTTTTAAGTGTACAGACAAAGAGCTGCGGGAGCTCCGTGAAAGGGCTACGAGATGTGTCATGGGTTTTACTACCTCGTTATCTGTGTAGTAAAGCTGTTTATTCATATTTAAATGATTGTTCTGCTATGATTTGGATAAGAGACAGTGTTCCGACGAGACATTTGGAGAGAGAGAGATCTTATCGCCTTGATAATATTGTTATTTGTGCAGCCACGTGTTGATATTCAGGTTGTATTAGGGTGATTTGCTAGTAACGTACAATCACCAGTAAAGAGATTAGCGCTGTGGAGCCACATGCTCAGCTATTAAAGCTGTATTACGCTATGCTCCGTTATGGATATGTGCTGTAATTAGATGTGGCTTATTGTCAGGTTGTGTTACTGAGCAATATGTTCCATTTATGTTAATTATTACTGAGAAACTAATGTAATTCTTGATATTGTTTCTTGATATGCTGGTGGCTATAACATTTAGTTTGGTAAATAATGTTCATAGTAAGTCAGATGCTTATTTATGTGCATTAATATTTGCCTATATTTCAGAACCACATCCAACTTCAAATGTAATGCTTCCTAGTTAACTTCATGTTCAAGTCACAAATAAATCTTCATTTTGGGTGACCCTTTTAATTTACCCATTTGCGGATATCAGCCTCCATTCCAGGCCAGTAGTACCTGCTGATGATTGTGTGCTGTGTCTTTTCAACCCCGCATTGTTACCCCAGGCTGCTGCTGTGCATTTCCACAAATTTTTTGTCTGCTTCTGAGGCTGACAAGACAACTTTTGCAAGATGCTCCTGCTTGTCTTGCCGTCTCCGGCGTATATAGTAAAGAACTCCATCTGGTAAAAACATAACATGCAAAAAAATCCTTGTGATTGAGGAAATATGACATTTGAACTAACCCTTAAGTACAAAATTCGAAGCTCTTCTCTTAATGGTGTATCGCTGATGTTTAGTTAAACCCAAAGAGAATAAATTATGGACTTTAAAGTCCATAATTTCCTTAACAAGTTCTGGATCCATTTCTTTTTCCTTCCTTTTTGTGTCTTTTTTAAACTACCTTTTCTCCCTACTTCCAACACTGTTGTAACTTCTGCAAAGCCTTATATAGGCCTACTCATGGTAGGCTAATGAGTAAATTGACTGCAAACTTGCTTGATGGGCTCACCTGATCTGCACCTGCGATTTACAATATTGTTGATTCTGTGGACAAACATGAGATGGCCAATAATCACAAAGTGTGTTATTTGGGTTCTGGCCTTATATTTTATGTTTTCTATAGCCTAACTGATTATCCATAATCTTGTGTAACAATTTCATATCCAACCTATAAATAAATAGTTTGTGATATTTTCAGATTATTAAATAGTCTATAACCTCAAGCTTGAAGCTTCTAACATAAATAGCCTATGTAATGGATCTTAATGTTAGTATCTTAAGGCTACTAACATAAATAGCCTTTTATGATAGTAGCTTAAGGCTACACAGTGTGGTCACAACTTAATCTGACTGCCTCCTGTATTGAAGATACGATGAATAATATAGTTTAATGCTATACTTACCATGAATGGTGGTAGATCCTGTGGCGCACTGAGATGGTCTGATGTCACTTATTTTTCCTCCCACCCACATTGGCACGAGTTCGAATCCCGTGAAATAGTGTTTGTTTATTTATTCATTATTTGGTTTATCAGAGATGGACATTTGAGTTTCAGGTTTGTGCTTACTGTGGACAAACATACAAGACATGTGCATTTTGTGGAAAATCAAACAAAATAAAGACAATTTCTGAGCAAGAGCAACTTGTCAGTTATTTGCATGCAGTGTGGTGTGGTCACAACTTGATCTGGCTACATCCTAATTTTAAGAGACGCTGTGTGACGTTTGAGTTCATATCATGATATGCCCATGTGCTAACAATGCATTGAATGTGATGGCGCAGTGTGTTAGGCTGCTGAGTAGTCGATCTTTTACCACAATGGTACGAGTTCGAATCCAAGTTGTTTATTCATTCAGGGCTAAATAGTTTTCTCCGTGACATGTGTTTAACAGCAAACCACATTGAAAAAAACGCGACTGACAAGTTCTCTCAGACAAGACTCCAAAGAGAAATCAGAGGTAACGTGAACGTCGTTATATTTTAACATTTTAATGACAACTTAACAAAACGGCATTCACGCTGGACAGCTACGTATTCTCTTCCCGTTATCAACAGCTGTCATCACTACGACAACAGCAGACGCATTTGGCTGACGGTCGCCAGTTAACATGGCCTCTCGTTAAACCGAAACACCGGCACCGCGTGTAGTTACAAACATTCAACGCTACGTGTGTGTGCTTGTAAGCGTGTTTGTGCGTGTAGGATAAGGAGTCAGTTTAAATGTTGTGGGGAATGTCAGGTGAGTTGGGGAAAAGGAGGGGCTCTACCTTTTCACAGTGTCCCCAAGCTGCCCAGCATCCCTGAGCTTCCTAGCGTCCCCGAGCTTTCTAGTATCCCCAGGCTCTCCAGTGCCCCAGCACTGCCCAGTGTCCCCAAGCTTTCTAGTGTCCCCGAGCTTTCTAGTGTCCTCATGCTTTCTTGTGTCCCCGAGTTTTCTAGTTTGCCCCCCCAGAGTTCCGGCTGTTTATCCCAGCAAGCTCCCTTGCCATCCTATCCCAGCAAGCTCCCTCACCATCCTAGCTTCTGCCCTTGAGTCCTTCGCCCTCGCCCTCCTAGGTTTTGCTCTCATATCCCTCGTCATCCTTCCCCAGCCCTCATGTCTTCACTCCTGTTTTGGCATCCGCCACCCCACCACCTTCCCATATATATATATATATATATTATGTCATTAAATAAACCTTTTTGTTGTTGAACCGTGCATTTGGGTCCGTTCTGTCCTTCCCCGTAACAATCTATGCAGAATGGTTTCATTTACTTTGTGGTTACTTTGCCAGGCATTCTCATAGAAACACATATGATGGCTTGTTGGAAAGGTGGGGTTGTGCTGAATCCAGCAATACCAAATATGTAAATATAGCATGACAAGTCAAGGTGTTCTGTCACTCAATGTAGGAGCTGTCCAAAATGAAAGAAAATGGACAAAATATAGTCTCAAGCTCATTATCAGTGGTGAGAAGAATGTTGAGAAATTCAAATATAAGATACATTTAATAATGAAACATTTCATATGGCACCTTGTACTATACAGTCCATATGGAAACAAAGATTGAAATGGAAAGATAACACCTTACCATAGCACAAACAGGAGACCAGGAGTCAGGGTTGCAGTTTGACCTTAATGAGCCTTTTAATAAAACTATAACTTAACTTCACACAATCCAAATTAAATTACTGTCTTAAATCAAACTAATGGCAATCTAACAAAGCAAACCCTGGGAGGGGGAATGAGCCCACTCCTCACTGAATCTCCAGCTCTTCTCAGGCTGTTTTTTTTTCTAGCAGCAACCATTTGGAACATGAACTGCTTTTGGTAGCCATTCTGGGGGTTAGGCCATCTCCAAAGGCCACTTTGGGGAGGTCAGCCCCCCATGATCTTATAACTGCAACACACCACTCATCCGCATTGTCATCAGTGACAAAGTGGGTCATATTTGAACAGTTTGTGAAAGGGCAAGAGCAAAACTCTGTGCAGGTCAAGCCCACTGAAAGACACTGGCATTTGGTGGCATCGGTGCAGTTTCCATCTTTACAGTAGAGGATGGTGATGTCTCTAACTTCTTTAGGTGCTGGTGCCTTCTGGAACATCACATGGGTGTATTTTAAGACGGTTTTATTTCCTTTAACCATGGGAGCGTAAGCAAATAAAGTGTTTGAAGCAGGGAAAATGGGGAGGAGATGTGAAGAGGTCCAGCCAAATAAATAAGATATGAACGAGTCTTACGCAGTCTGGCGGAGGAGTAAACGACGCTGTGGAGAGAAATAGATGGCAACTATGATTTAAAAACGGGAATAATAAAAAACAAACATTTTCATTTTCACTTTTACCAGAGGCTGTAGTACTGAGGGTCAGCAGCGCTGCGCCCGGGCTCTGGAGCACCGGAGCCGGCTTGGAAGCCGATGAAGGATCAGTGGTGCCCCCATATATACAGTATCTACAGCAACCAAACTCTGGTGAGAGTGGAGTGTGACGGTCAGGAAGACGTTTTGGCAGGGGAAAAACTGATCCAAAAATGTAACGAAAATGTAACGGAACGTTGTAGAAATGTAGTGGAGTAGAAAGTATAGATAATTGCTGTAAAATGTAAGTAAAAGTCAATACTTTTGACTTTGACTTTTATTTACAGACACAATATCTTATCAAATCCAGTGGTGGTTCTAAATTGAAAAGGGCGAGATCCCCTTTCACAAAAAAAACACAAAATGCTACACAAACATGTTTGAGCAGAATTCGTATATACTTTATATAGTATATATTTATTTAAGTTCAGATAACTTATACTGTCATATTTTGTGCGGGATTATGTTCATTGTCTTTTGAAAATGTTGGAGGTAGAGATTGTGCAACTTAAAAAGTGTGTTTCCTGTTGTAATTGCAATAGTTAAATACCTTGATGCTATTCAAATGTTCTAATGAAGGATTTGGGCAATTGAGAAATATAATTTTCTCTTTCATTTATGTTGTTATATATATATATATGTGCCAAAAATATATACAATCAGATATATAAAAAGTAACAAAAGCAGAGAGAAACAATAATATAAAAAAAATTAAGAATAATATACAAATAAAATATAGAATAAATAGGCCTATTCTAAATAGCACAAATCCTTCATCACACAAATGTGAAGACAAACTAAAGAGAAGGTAATTATTACACTATAGCACTAAGAACAGAAAACCCAAACTACAACTAAAACCTGACCTTTCTGGCCTTCCTTTATGCAAAATCATCAATGATGTCATCGTATGAAATCTGCTCCCCTATTGGGTGATTGATATTGATGACGACGAGGCCAGTGAGCCGTTCCTGGGACATGGTTGACGTCAGGTATAATTTGATCAACTTTAGTTTGGAAAAGCTCCTCTCTAGTTGAGCCCCAGAGTAAGTGGTGAGAGGTGAACTGACCCCACGCCCCCTCCCCTTTTCCTTTCTCACACGGCTTCTGTGCACAAGTAGGCTATGTTGGATGACAAGCCCCATCTTCCTGCAGGCTGCAGCGAGATCTCTCAGCCGTTCTCTTAATACATCCATGCTCTCAGCAAGCAGGGCGCCAAAAAACACTACTGATCAAATAATCATCAACAACAATACAAACCACCAAAATCACATCAAAACTAAACTTGTTAAAAACAGCATTCAACTGAACAGAACCCCAGTAAAAACAGTGTACACACACAAACGGTTCCATGTAGAACTGCCACCCTGGCCTAGATACCGTCTACAGCCTAATTGTCCATGCCTGCTTCATATGTAGGCCCCTTATCCAGTTCCTGCTGATGCCTTTTCACTTTCTTAGCTGTGCTTAGACTCTTGTGCCTATGTCTTGCACTGGCAGTTGTGACGGCCTCAGCTTTCGAGGCCCTGAGCATATCAGTTTCTCATTGAATTGACCGTCAAAACTGTGCTCTGAAGCCACAATTTCTCCATAACAGCAAGCATGGCAGAGGCACCTTCAATGAAGGTGGAGATGGCCATACTTGCTGCTGCCTCAAGCTTACTTTCCCCACAAAGACTGTTTTTGGACACCATGCCCATATAACAGAATTGAGGGACTCACTTGCATTTTGAGTTCCTTCATGCTGCATTCGCTGCAGTAGGATTTCGCTAGACATGCGGTGGTAAACTAGGATAAGCTTCTTCCCAACCTCTCACGCTAGAAAGTTTCCAGCATGGTGTTTATGGCGTTTCACCATTTTCCTCTTCTTTCCTATACCAACACCAGGAGGGATTGCACCAAAGTTTTGCATTTATTAGTCAGTTTCCCCACACCCTTCCCTCCTAACTTACCCTGTGCACTCAACTTTCTTAGTGCCTTACCCATTCGCTTGTGGGCATGATTGATACACTCCAATTTCACAATGTCATGCCCAAGGTATGGGTTCAGTGCAACCACCTCCCTAAATGCTGCACTATCCCCATCTGAGAGCATCTCAATGTACTGCACCTGGTGGCGATTCACAGACCTGTCCCGAATCCTCTTTGCTGACTCCTGCTCCACTGCCTTACTTGATCCTGCAAAGTCACTGTGTGTCTATTTCCAGCTGTCAACTCCTGCTCTGTTATCTTGTTCTGTTGCTTAGCATTTTCCTTCGGGGCACATGCATGCCAATATGAGGATAGGACCTCAAAGTCTATCAACAGTTCCGTAAGGATGTCAATGCACACACCGATGCCATAATGAGAGGTGAAGCCTCTCTTTTGCCAGGTGCCATCAAAAGACACACTTATATTAATGACAGCATCTGCATCCTCCCTCAGCAACTCTGCCACACCTGGGTCAACATCTGCATAAGCCTGCCTGATCTTCTCCCTGGTCTTGTGCAGTGACTCCAAGCCTCTCTCAATTTTTGCGACTGAAATTAAATTTATAGTGTATTACTAACTGTTCATCCATATTAAAAAACACAAATAGATGAATGCCATAATCTATAATGCCACAAATGTTACAAAGAGAGAGAGACAGAGGCTAGATGTAAGACAAGATACAAGACAATTACATTACTGCTAAACATACAGAAACAAGCTGTAACATTTTGGACACATCTAATTATAAGTCAAAAAGATACATTCCATTTCAACGCACTTATTATTTATCTTATTACATTGAAAAGGTATTAAGAGATATTTTGTTGAAGCTGGATTTTCTGACACAGAAGAGGTCATATTTAGAACATTATTTCATATTATTCATTTATTTATTTAAAAAGAGAGCTATTATTTTGTTACAGGTTGTTACACATTTTATTTTATTACAGAAGTTATTTTTGCACCATTGAGGCATAATAAAGCATGTTAATTAACCTCTGAGAAGCCTGTCGGATTTGTCTTAAAGCCGGGCTGAGTGTCCTCTTTTTTGGAAATCAAAATATGGTCACCCAACACTAAGAGATTTACACCTTGGAAAAATAGCCAAAAAAATAAAACTTCCAAATGTTAACACCAGAAAAGAAGCTGGAAGTTCTCCTAGGAGAGGGGACAGAGAGAGACAGAAAGAGAGAGTGTTTCCATACATCCCCAACACGTTGCTGATTTTTTTGAGAGCTGCATATCCTAAGCCTATCTTGTGCGCTAACAGCACCATTCGCACATTCACATCAAACACGACATCGTTCCTCGATACGTCTTGAAGACACGTAGATGTATAGACACTTTGCCTGTACGTATCTTCTTTGCAAAGACTGGACTCTAGTAGTAAACTACTACAGAACACATGATTCTTCGGATCATTGTTAACTTTAAGCCCTGTCCCGGCGCAATTAGGACAAATTAAACCACCGATCAGTTCATTCAGACGCGCTACCTGAACTGTCAGCCACTGCTGGGTGGCGCTCTCATTACCTCCGCTGTCTGAACACTACTGTTTTCAACAACAGTTTACACACAAACAATTTAGTCCTGGGCATTTTAGGCCTTTAATTCCACAGGACAGATGAAGACATGAAAGGGGAGAGAGAGGGTGGAATGACATGCAGCAAAGGGCCGCAGGTCGGAGTCAAACCTGCGGCCGCTGCGTCTTCAAATCACTCTTTCAACATTTTTAACTCCTGCAGAAATGTCAGAGTATGTCACGTGACAAATCTTAACGAATCACGTTGTCAGAAATTGACATCAGCCAATGAGATTTCGCTTTTAGAGTTAAATCCCCCATTGTACTTTCTGGATTGGTTGCTTATAAAAAGGAAATGACCATATTTGGATCCAACAACATTACTCAGGAGAGAGAGAGCTTTCCAACGGTATATTCAATTCAATTCAATTTTATTTATAGTATCAAATCATAACATAGGTTATCTCGAGACACTTTACAGATAGAGTAGGTCTAGACCACACTCTATAATTTACAAAGCAACCAACAATTCCAACAATTACAGTAATTCCCTCAAGAGCAAGTAGTGCGACAGTGGCGAGGAAAAACTCCCTCTAGGGAAGAAACCTGGGACAGACCCAGGCTCTTGGTAGGCGGTGTCTGACGGGCCGGTTGGGGGTGTGATGAACAGTGGCGATAATAGTCACATTAATAATGGAACAGTGACTGGATGTAGCGGGAAGCTGCAGGGTTCAGCAGGAAGCTGCAGGGTTCAGCAGGAAGCAGCAGGGTTCAGCAGGACGCAGCAGGGTTCAGCAGGACGCAGCATGACATTGCAGGGCACTGTTGAGCTCAGCAGGGAGTGCAGCAGGACCACGGTGACAGCTAGAACCAGGATCTTGGTGCCAACGTTCTCCAAGGAAATACGCTGGGGGAAAAAACATAAGGACTCCGGGGAGTAAACTCCCCAGAAGCTAGGATTATATGTGATGACAGGGTACAGACAGCGATTGCGGAGCAGCGGGATGATTTAGAACGCCAACTTTTGATGAATTTAGGAGAAATCTACAGACGCAACTAGACAAAGTGTAGTAAAATAAAGACCTACATGTGTATTTTGGACTTTTTTTCACCACAAGTATGAAAGAAGACACGTTATTGAAGACAAATAGCCCAAAGTCTAAAAATTGACCAGTGAAAAAACCCAGTGTTTTTGCCTGATGTGTTACGGCTACTAAGCTCTATAGACTGTCGTCCTTGATAAACTGCTTGACTAGCATCAAGCAGCGGTTAAGTGACAACTAATTGCTGCTGAACCCAGATAAGACGGAAACACCAATTATTGCCCCAGAAAGTAGCATCCCGCTGATTAAGCAGCATATTGGTGCTTTAGGCCCATCTGTCCAACCGAGCCTAAGGAATTTAGGTGTTGTTTTTGATTCTGCGATGTCCTTGGAGCATCATTCCAAACAGTTCATTATGATCATCCATGCTTTTATCTTGTCTCGTTTAGATTATTGTAACAGTCTTTTTGAACAGAAAAGAGCTTTTCCGTCTGCTGCGAGGCTTTCAACTCACACAAGCAAAAGAGCGCCACATCACACCTGTTTTGGAATTACTTCACTGGTTACCAGTTCATTTTAGAAATCATTTTAAAATTCTGGTCCTTACTTTTAGAGCCCTGCACGTACAAGCTCCTTCTTATATGGCTGACCTGATACAGCGTCACACTTCTTCCCGGTGTCTGGTGTCAGCAGGTCAGATGTAGTTAGTGGTCCCCCGCACTCATTTAAAAACCAGAGGGGATCGATCTATTCAGGCAGTGGTACCCAGGCTGTGGAATGCACTCTTTACATTGTTCCAATGCTGTTGATTCTTTTAAAAAGCAGTTGAAGACTTGTCTATTCAAACAGGCTTATAGTTATTTTATGGCTGTCTGATATGATGTACCTATGTTTTCCTTGTATTCTTATGTCTTCTATTGATCATATTCCAATTTATTGTAAAGCACTTTGATTGAAACCCTTTAATGATAGGACAGCTCAGACATGAAAGGGGAGAGAGAGGGGGAAGACACGCAGGAAAACCATCACGGGTCGGATTTGAACCCTGGACCTTCTGCATTGAGGAATAAACCTCTACATAGTGCTCTACCAACTGAGCTCACCAGCCACAGCACTGCGATTTTTATCTGTGAAAAGTGCTATATAAATAAACTTTACTTTCTTACTTAAAATATTTTCAACCTTCGCCAATACATCAGCTTTTGCAGTCTTTTCTGAGTTTTAGACCTGATTGTGCTTCTGGATGCTGTCTTATACATTGTGTTGGAGGACGCAAAGTTATGTCAAGTTATAGAATTTTATTACATTGTACTGTCAATTGTATGTGAGGTATAGGAATGAAGTTTTCTGAACTTTGCTAATGCTACCGTTAGCATCAGTGGCTGAGCTGACCTCCAAGCTCATTACTTCATTACTTCATGCTTGAATTATATATTATATATATATATATATATATATATATATATATATATATATATATATATATATTATTTTTTTTGGGATTATTTCAGTGGATAGACAGGAAAGGTGGGAAAGAGATGGGGCAGCAAGGGGCCGCAGGTCAGATTTGAACCCGGGCCACTGCAAAGGCCTCAGCCTTCATGGGGCGCACGCTCTTACTGGGTGAGCTAGAGGTCACCACGTTATTTTGACAGCCCTAGTTTAAATATAGATTCAGTACATTAGCAAGAGTTTAAAATAACTAGTTGGACTAGCCTTAGTTGTCCCATAATGCTCTTGTATTACTCTTTGATGTCGTGTGTGTGTGTGTGTGTGTGTGTGTGTGTGTGTGTGTGTGTGTGTGTGTGTGTGTGTGTGTGTGTGTCTCAGGGTAGAGGTGTCTGTAACAGCAAGAATCCACTTTGTGCTAGCCAGAAGCCACCCAGACTTACCTGGTAGTACATAAGGGAAAGGTGCATATAAAAGAATAACAAAGAAACATAACGCAAGAGTCCTACATTGGTGTCTTCTCTTTACTGTAAATTTCTCATATCAACTCTTACTCAGTTTAATCCATCTGGGACTGTAGCAGCATGTTTCATGATGTTTCATCATATCAGTCAAGTCAACAAAGCAGGCATGACAAGGACATGAAGGAAATTCATTTCTGAGAAATGATCACTGAAGTTCTCAACAAAAAGCAGTCATACAGCTATTCTTTTCTTTCTTTTTTGAAATAGGAGTACCTACAGTATATATATATATATATAGTTGTTGATACATCCAGCAGCATTTCAGTAAACACATGGATATCCACTAATCACTGTTACTGTTGATGTACAGTATGTTATACCAGTGATCAAGTTATATAATATGACTTCCCTATGGATTTTAAGAATTTGAAGAGACTGCAGACTGGTGTACTCAAGAAAAAATATCATTATAACTGCTGCAGTAAATTTTTTCAATGAGGAGCTGTGTCCCAAAAATGGTCTAAATTCCACACCTTGCCCCAACATTTGGTGATGTAAGTTAATAATAATCAATGCTGGCACAAAATGTGGTCTATCAAGACCTTGTAACCCATTCTGATCAGACCTTAGTTCAAACATGGAGGATTCAGAGTCGATATTCTCAACCCTGAACTTTCCCATTGGGACTATCTTCCTAAAGTTCCTTTTTATGCTAATATTTAGTAAATTGGTCCTAAAAGCACACCTGTTTTTCAAAATCCGGAAGATTTGTGGGGGGGCATGGCGGCGCGACCGTGCGGGGGGGGTACTGTTAAGTGTACTGTAAGTCTGTGCTACCAACATTGCCATCTTGAGTTCAGCTTGCTTCACGTTTTCTGCCTCTGTCTGTTTTTTTATGATGAAGGGTGAAATCGCCTGTGTGCCCTTCAGCGCGATGGTGCCGCTGTGTTTTAATGTGCTGGGTAATGTCATTTTCCCTGCCGTGCGCTACATTAAAATCAATGCAACACACCTTACAAACAGAGTGGAGGTTGTCGATCTGACTCGGTAAGATGCATGTAAATTGTTACGCCCAACATGTTGAAATGTACAGCTATATTTTGATTTCTTTGCGGGAACACCGCCTTCACCTGCCATTATTATCTGCTCGCTTTCGGGTCTGAACTTTCCGTGAACTGGGTTATAGGTTGCCAGGTTGAGGTGACAAACGGGTTGAAAATTGTATATGGTGTGTGGATTGTGTGAATAGGATGCGTTTCATACAAGATCTGGCAACATTAGACATTAGACAAACATATTGGTCTGATTATTTATAAAGGAGTTTGGGCCATGCAGGAGAAATAACAAACCGGGATAGGGCTAAAAAAAATGGGAGAAACACGGGGAAAATGGGAGTTTGCTTATTTGCTGTGGGGTGAGATTTGCATCAGAAAGGAAAGAGTCCTGAAGGTTGTTGCTACAATCTGTGGTTACCTTCAGCCCACAGTGTCACATACAGTAGTAGCCAACTGCAGCAGTTACTCACACATTATCAATCCAAAACGCAGTGCTGGAATCAGCTTAGTATTAGTTATTTGAAGTGGACCTTATTTAGTCCAAATATATTTACATTTGTAGTTGTCTCAACCTTTCCAAGGGGTTCTCTATGATTGGGAAAGTCCAACATGCAGAGGTAACACATTATAAAAGTGACACAGTGCTGTCAGTTCGTACTAGTTGTCCTGGTTCAGCTCCTCAGGCAGGGTGGGGCAGCCTCAGGGGGGGTGGGGGGAGGCAGGTGGGGTCAGCCGAGAAAGGGACAGTTGACTCTGGGACGGTCCAATAGAAGACTTCCTCGCAACCAAGCTGCAACAGTGGAAATGTAAAGACACAATCAGGTAGAAAATTGGATACTGTGGGAATTATGTCCAAAATAAGGCCCTAAGGCACCTTCTTTATATCGGACTTAAGTTTACCCAAACACAACGATCAATCAGTGAAGCATAGTTTACTGAGTCCAGCATAAGAGTTACAACACAGCTGTGGTTCACAAAAACAGAGTCTAAGTTTCCCTAGCAGCAGACATGAAGTCAGAGCCCAGTCCACCAGGATCTTGTGTCGACTGAGCTCCGATCTATTGTCTCCCTTAAGCTTTTATCCTCCCATCAGAGGGGGGTGTCTCCTTGTTTCTAAGCAGAAACTGTTATCTTCACAAACACACACACCAAGGTCGGGGCCTCGGTGTGGTGCAACTTCCTCTCCAAATCTCGTAACTTTCCTGTTTTTCTGCTTTTCTGTCCGGTACACATTGCACTTGTATGCCATATAAGGCTTAACCTATAGTTAAAGGCTTAAGCTAAACCTTCTTGAGCATCAGAGTTCACCCAGAGTACTTTAAACCACTTCCTCAATGCCTGCACACAGCTCTTTTGCAACAAACACAAATACAACTTTAACTGCTAATATTCTACAATACATAGGATATTTCAAACATGTAAACCATTTAGAATTCTAACTTCATTTTAATTCAAGGCAATTTTTGCACTGATGCCTCAAAGTCCCTGATAGTGGAAAGGCAGTTTGATATAGTGATAATTGGCCAAAATCTCTCTGAAAGGCATTGTCATTTTCTGTCACTGCAAAACAAAATAATATCAGCATCAACAAATTATTCAAAAAGTCTTCAAAAAGCCATCACTTCAACCCTGACAGACTGTGCTTGAAGTGCGGGGACATACAGGTGCTGGTCATATAATTAGAATATCATCAAAAAGTTGATTTATTTCAGTAATTCCATTCAAAAAGTGAAACTTGTATATTATATTCATTCATTACACACAGACTGATATATTTCAGTGTTTATTTCTTTTAATTTTGATGATTATAACTGACAACTAATGAAAACCCCAAATTCAGTATCTCAGAAAATTAGAATATTGTGAAAAGGTTCAATATTGAAGACCCCTGGTGCCACACTCTAATCAGCTAATTAACTCAAAACACCTGCAAAGGCCTTTAAATGGTCTCTCAGTCTAGTTCTGTAGGCTAAACAATCATGGGGAAGACTGCTGACTTGACAGCTGTCCAAAAGACGACCACTGATACCTTGCACAAGGAGGGCAAGACACAAAAGGTCATTGCTAAAGAGGCTGGCTGTTCACAGAGCTCTGTGTCCAAGCACATTAATAGAGAGGCGAAGGGAAGGAAAAGATGTGGTAGAAAAAGGTGTACAAGCAATAGGGATAAACGCACCCTGGAGAGGATTGTGAAACAAAACCCATTCAAAAATGTGGGGGAGATTCACAAAGAGTGGACTGCAGCTGGAGTTAGTGGTTCAAGAAGCACCACGCACAGATGCAAGACATGGGTTTCAGCTGTCGCGTTCCTTGTGTCAAGCCACTCTTGAACAAGACACAGCGTCAGAAGCGTCTCGCCTGGGCTAAAGACAAAAAGGACTGGACTGCTGCTGAGTGGTCCAAAGTTATGTTCTCTGATGAAAGTAAATTTTGCATTTCCTTTGGAAATCAAGGTCCCAGAGTCTGGAGGAAGAGAGGCGAGGCACAGAATCCACGTTGCTTGAAGTCCAGTGTAAAGTTTCCACAGTCAGTGATGGTTTGGGGTGCCATGTCATCTGCTGGTGTTGGTCCACTGTGTTTTCTGAGGTCCAAGGTCAACGCAGCCGTCTACCAGGAAGTTTTAGAGCACTTCGTGGTTCCTGCTGCTGACCAACTTTATGGAGATGCAGATTTCATTTTCCAACAGGACTTGGCACCTGCACACAGTGCCAAAGCTACCAGTACCTGGTTTAAGGACCATGGTATCCCTGTTCTTAATTGGCCAGCAAACTCGCCTGACCTTAACCCTATAGAAAATCTATGGGGTATTGTGAAGAGGATGATGCGATCTGCCAGACCCAACAATGCAGAAGAGCTGAAGGCCACAATCAGAGCAACCTGGGCTCTCATAACACCTGAGCAGTGCCACAGACTGATCGACTCCATGCCACGCCGCATTGCTGCAGTAATTCAGGCAAAAGGAGCCCCAATTAAGTATTGAGTGCTGTACGTGCTCATACTTTTCATGTTAATACTTTTCAGTTGGCCAACATTTCTAAAAATCCTTTTTTTGTATTGGTCTTAGGTAATATTCTAATTTTCTGAGATACTGAATTTGGGATTTTCATTAGTTGTCAGTTATAATCATCAAAATTAAACGAAATAAACACTGAAATATATCAGTCTGTGTGTAATGAATGAATATAATATACAAGTTTCACTTTTTGAATGGAATTACTGAAATAAATCAACTTTTTGATGATATTCTAATTATATGACCAGCACCTGTATTCTGTGGTCCTTACCCTTCTTCCATCCCCATGTTGTTCGGCTGCTCCCCTTCCACAGGCCTGTCTGTGTGCTCAGCATTGCTGTCCTCCCCCTCCTCCTCCTCCTCCTCTACATTGTTGTTCATTAGGCATCGAGGAGGCCGGTGTGGATCTCCGCTGTCCGGCTCTCTGTGCTCCGTGGGCTCCACAACTATAGAGGGAAGACGCTCCCTCCTGTAAAGAAAGTCTTCAGGATAGGAGCTGGAATCGGAGTCGTCATTCATGTTGGCTTCAGGGAAGATCTGCTCCAAGGAGGAGATTTGTAATGATTTAGATTAGCCTTCCAATAAAAATTTGTATCATTATTTAAGTTATGTTTAGTACAGTATAAAGATCATGGGGTAAAAATCAATACCAACGACCATACTAAATGTTAACATTTGAGACAGTGCTATCACCAGGGGGTCATGTCACACCTTTGCTAAAGCACCAATCTGCGCACTGTACTGATATGTCATATTTAAAACAAACAACGCATCCATATTTGATGACAAGGGATGCTATTAAACAGTGTGAAATAAAGCAGGACACTAGAGTGAAACTAAAGACGTCTGCTGCACCTGGTAGGCTTTGCTTCCTCTTCTCTCAACTGGACTCTCCTCCATCTGAGATTCAACTTGGCTAAGAATGGTGCTCAAACTGCAAACACACAACACATTTTGGGTTAATTTTGGTATATTCTGTCTGTGGCATTTCTATTATCCAACCTCATCCATACTCTGACTGGCTCACTGAATTTCAGCAATACAGAATCAAAAGATGCCTTCTGTGCTCCAAGTCTTAGAAGCTACAAAAATGGCATATTTCCAGAAACTAGAAGCCATTTTAAGTTAGACTGGAGCCAAGATCAGTTGTCAGAGCAACGTGAGATCTACTGTCCAGGCTACGGGTAAAGCTTGATAGTAGCCTACAGAAGTGGCCTGATGGTTATACTTAAGCGTTGGTGTGTGCGTCGAGCCGGCATGTGTGTGTGGGGATTGTTTGTAGAGCAAGAGAAAGAAAAGAAAGAAACTCAAAATGTTTATCTACGGTACTGAACTGGATTGACAATTCCATATACAAAGGAAAACACTAGTGAATCTGCATTATTTGTATCATTAATCATGCTGCAGATCACATGCAGCTTTACTGTTCCAACAAGGTCTAAATATATATCTTCCACATGAACCCAGGCATTATCTACACTGTTCAAAAGAAACCTTTGTACAGCAGCTGTACAGATGTGAAAGTCTGATATGACCTAAGATCAAACATGTTCATCTCAAGGATTTCCAACTCAGCTCGACTCCTCGGGTACCATTGGAGGTTACCATATGTTTCCCTGAGACATTTTCCACTGCAAAACAATGGGCAGCTTGGACAACAAGTGTAGGGATGATGGTGAGGGGGTGGGGGTTTCTCCTGCTGTGTTAATCTGCAGGTAAGCACATAACAGGCTTAAACAACTCAAAGGATGGGGGAGGAGTGACAGAATGTGGATTAAAAAGGAAGGCCTTAGATAGAATAATAAGGATGAAGAATAAATTCAGACAACATTTGGTTCCACTAGTGATTGTCCAGTTGATTACTAATATGATAAGAGAAAGTCCAGAGCTGGCCATTCCATGTTTTGACTTACAGGTTGGCATAAATACACATGAATGAATGAAAAGTATGTGTTATACTCTGTATGTATACTGATGTTGATGATGTTAGCATGAAAGCATTTGAATAAAAAATGGACACATAGGCAATTTCAGTGTTGATGTTGGTTTGTTTATTTCATCTATATGGACTTGAATAGAGTCAGCGGGGTACTTAAATGTCACTGCATTGCACAGTTCTATTACAATACGTTTGAGCAGGCAATAACATTGTGTAAAATGTCTCTTTAGAAAATATTTAGTATTTTTATATTTAGAGTATTTTAGTCGTGTAGCTTACCTGTGTGAGGCAGGAATACAGCTCATCTTCAATGGGACATAAAGGACCTTAAGTATTCCGATGTCTTCTCTTACAAAAATGACAAAGAAACTTTCTTTTGAAAGACGGTCACACTCCGCTGCCACTCACTTTCCAGTCTTTCTTCCTGCCAGGCACAGGTTCAGCTTCCTTTCTTCCATCAACTTCAGCCCTCCTCTAATGTTTCTCCTCCCCTTCCTTTATTTTCCTACGGCATCCCATTCAGTGACGCACGCAACACTGCACATTCAGGCTTAGTGTCACCTTGAATTACAAGCAAAGCCTGGATGTTACATGTGAGTGTACAGCAACACAGGGCCACATACATACAGATTAGCAGGTGAGCTGTCCTGGCTGTACACATTTATTTTTTTTACATCGTGATTAATGCCAGAGGCTTTCCCCCACACAACCACACAAACAAGTATTCATTTTTCAACAGAGTTGCTGTTGCCTAGGTAGATTATGAAACTCCCAGATAAGACTACCTAATGGGGAAGATTTTAAAGGGAAGACATTTCTTTGGTGATGTTTTGAGATCATTTATACACCTACACGGATACTTTCATTAAACAGAGTCATTTTTTAGTCTAACCAGCAGGAGGTGCTAGGACATTTGGGGCACTGCTGTCTGTACTGTGTACTGTGCCATCAGCTTCTGCATGGAATACATGAACCGGCAGAAACTGGAGTGTATGCACCATGTACGTTACATTTGTGTGCCTTGATCTGGAAAAATATTGACAATATCCTTATATCTTACACTTTTCAAATAATGTGTTATTTTTAAAATTACATGAATTAGATAAAACAAAATTTTTCAAATAACTCAGTCACAGTAGGTAACATTCAACAGGGAAGGCGCAAACCCAGAGCATCTGTATTCACATGGCGATTAGTTTCGGTATTGCAGGAGGATCTAAGGCACACTGGACTACGCCCAGGTAAACCAGAAAAAAAATACCATGCACCTTTCAGCATAATTTATTTGGATACAAGCTTTGCATTTTACAAGGGCGACAATCTGAACGCTGATGTCCGCGCTCCACATACAGCAGAGCAGAGAGGTATAGTGTGTTCAACACGCACCTAACTGGGAACAATACTGAGAGGATTATCAAAGAGAAGCTTCTCTCATCCCAGCGCTGTTACACAAACACCACAGTTTTTTTCTATCAGTCCGATCAAACCACTCAACGAGGTAAGCCATGCCTCATTATAGTCTGCTGCATGTTTTGCTTAAATGTTAGAATTGATGCCTTTCTTTGCCATTACTCGCATTATTTACGTAGTAGTGCAACAATTTAGAGTTGGACCATTGGTTTCGACATTATCAGCAAAGAAAGGAAAAAAGTTGTAAGCTTGCTGGCTGGCTAACGATAGCTTTAACCAACATAAGCTAACACTAGCTAACGTTATAGTTAGCTAGTTTTATCAGACAACGTCATCACCATGTCTTCACACGCAGAGACACATTTGGATGTATCGGGTAACAGTGAGTTCCACTAAACGTGGTCATTTTCTCTGTCACTTTGGTTCGCACACAGTAATGTATGAGTAATAACATTACTAGGCCTACTACACAGACCTTTAAAGTGTAACTACCATTTTTTTCAACCCCATTTCCCCATGAATTTGTGTCTAATAGACTGATGTGACCAGAAATCTTTGAAATTGGTCCAGTATTGAGCGAGATAGCAGTGACAAGCTGACAAACACTGAGCGGCAATATAACCTAATGGGGTGTTGGGACCACCAGTGGTGTTAAATTTTAACCAAAAGGCCTCAGATTAAACTGACCTCTGGATACAAGACATATGTGGCACATGTGTTCAGAGACAAAGAGCTCAGAGACAAAAGACACTTGCAAGCGCCTCAGCCTGGTGAGTTCACACCTCTATGCGAAAGTCCCAGCCAGAGGGGACAACTGGCAGGAAGTCAAAGAACTACAAGATTGTAGTCTCGACACTTTCAAGAGTTTTGAGTCTTCCTATTGGGTCAGCGGGACCATAAACACAGCATGAAGTCTTAACCTATAAATAAGCCTGATCACCCAAAAATCCTTTGTCTTCGCGTGCAACTCACGTTGCTGAAAGGAGGCGCGCAAGCGCTTGTGCTAAACTTCTATTTTCTGGAGAAAGTGGATTTAATTTCGGTGGATCCTTGAAAACGCACCAGTGTTTTCATATCTGCAGTGAGAACAACGTTTTTCTTCTCAAAGTCGACTAAACTTGCCCCCTTGCTGCCTTTTTTGGAGGAAAGTTTCTCCGTGGCCGCTGACGAGCGCCAGGGACCCGCTCTGTTTCATTTCTGTGGAAATCTATGGACAAAAACAAACGGACTGAACACACCGTAAGAAGGCTTACGTCTGGGCAGAGATAAGTAGTGTGTTTTATTAATGAGCAAAGGGTTCGCTACCACTTTGCCATAAATGTGATCTGTGATTTTAATCATGTACTGGTCCATATGTGGTTATTAATCTGTTTCTGTGAATGTATCATTGATCACAATACTGTTGATTATGTTGTGCTGAGTAGCTTGGTAAAACTGTAATCGCTACCTGCTAAATCACTCCTTTTCACGGAGTTTAGTTACTGTCTGCGAGATAATCGCGGAAATCAGCTGTTAGCCACTGGAGTGGTTATAATGACGTTTTCCCTCAGCAAGACAAAAGTCTCAGTCTGTCCTAACTACACGTGTGGTCCAGACCTGAGTGGCTGAGGGGGGCTGGTCATTATCGATAACTAAGATCAGAGTGCCTCTTTCTTTACCCTTTCTTTTATTAATTATATACACACACACACACAAACACACACACGGACACAAGCTAGCCACGTAGCTCCCGAGCTAGCGCTGCTAGCTTAACCACGTGGAGTCGGCTTACATTTGTACAGAGCTAACACATGACATAGCATACGGGCTAGGCTAAGCGTGCGCGTTGCCTTGCAACCCCCTCAACCTCTTCAGCCCTTCCTCGTGCACCCAGCACCACTACAGCCCTCTTGAGGCTAAATAGTTATGTGCAACCAAAGAATTTCTAATATAGGAAGAAGTTCCACTCTTTCCTTACTTCCGGCTTCTGAACTGGTTGCAGTTCCACCAGAGTTCCATATAGGGGGCGCTCACAGGCCAGTGCAGAATGAATGGGACTCTATGGAGCTATACCCCTCAAAATCCTTTTCTCAGGATATAATTTTTTGTCTAGTAATTTGAATGTTGCATTCGAAAGGGGAGGCAAAGAAAATACACACTGCTGTGTGTTACATTTTTTGAAAGTCGCTTTTTTGTTCTAAAAAGCCTTTTAAAATGTCAGTGACGTCATACACATATACGGCCAGAGCTACTGCTTTACGACAAGCTCTGAGTCACTTCCTTTTTTCTCTCGAGGCATCAACAACACAGCTGATAGGTTAGACTCTCTCTGTTAAAAGAACACAGCTGATAGGTTAGACTCTCTCTGTTAAAACAACACAGCTGATAGGTTAGACTCTCCCTGTTAATACAACACAGCTGATAGGTTAGACTCTCTCTGTTAAAACAACACAGCTGATAGGTTAGACTCTCCCTGTTAATACAACACAGCTGATAGGTTAGACTCTCCCTGTTAATACAACACAGCTGATAGGTTAGACTCTCCCTGTTAATACAACACAGCTGATAGGTTAGTCTCTCCCTGTTAATACAACACAGCTGATAGGTTAGTCTCTCCCTGTTAATACAACACAGCTGATAGGTTAGACTCTCCCTGTTAATACAACACAGCTGATAGGTTAGTCTCCTCTCCCTGTTAATACAACACAGCTGATAGGTTAGACTCTCCCTGTTAATACAACACAGCTGATAGGTTAGTCTCTCCCTGTTAATACAACACAGCTGATAGGTTAGACTCTCCCTGTTAATACAACACTGATAGGTTAGTCTCTCCCTGTTAATACAACACAGCTGATAGGTTAGATTCTCCCTGTTAATACAACACAGCTGATAGGTTAGTCTCTCCCTGTTTATACAACACAGCTGATAGGTTAGACTCTCCCTGTTAATACAACACAGCTGATAGGTTAGACTCTCCCTGTTAATACAACACAGCTGATAGGTTAGTCTCTCCCTGTTAATACAACACAGCTGATAGGTTAGTCTCTCTCTGTTAATACAACACAGCTTATAGGTTAGTCTCTCTCTGTTAATACAACACAGCTGATAGGTTAGTCTCTCCCTGTTAATACAACACAGCTGATAGGTTAGTCTCTCTCTGTTAATACAACACAGCTGATAGGTTAGACTCTCTCTGTTAATACAACACAGCTGATAGGTTAGACTCTCCCTGTTAATACAACACAGCTGATAGGTTAGTCTCTCTCTGTTAATACAACACAGCTGATAGGTTAGTCTCTCCCTGTTAATACAACACAGCTGATAGGTTAGACTCTCCTGTTAATACAACACAGCTGATAGGTTAGTCTCTCCCTGTTAATACAACACAGCTGATAGGTTAGACTCTCTCTGTTAATACAACACAGCTGATAGGTTAGTCTCTCCCTGTTAATACAACACAGCTGATAGGTTAGTCTCTCTCTGTTAATACAACACAGCTGATAGGTTAGTCTCTCCCTGTTAATACAACACAGCTGATAGGTTAGTCTCTCTCTGTTAATACAACACAGCTGATAGGTTAGTCTCTCCCTGTTAATACAACACAGCTGATAGGTTAGTCTCTCCCTGTTAATACAACACAGCTGATAGGTTAGACTCTCCCTGTTAATACAACACAGCTGATAGGTTAGTCTCTCTCTGTTAATACAACACAGCTGATAGGTTAGTCTCTCCCTGTTAATACAACACAGCTGATAGGTTAGTCTCTCCCTGTTAATACAACACAGCTGATAGGTTAGTCTCTCCCTGTTAATACAACACAGCTGATAGGTTAGTCTCTCTCTGTTAATACAACACAGCTTATAGGTTAGTCTCTCTCTGTTAATACAACACAGCTGATAGGTTAGTCTCTCCCTGTTAATACAACACAGCTGATAGGTTAGACTCTCCTGTTAATACAACACAGCTGATAGGTTAGTCTCTCTCTGTTAATACAACACAGCTGATAGGTTAGACTCTCTCTGTTAATACAACACAGCTGATAGGTTAGTCTCTCTCTGTTAATACAACACAGCTGATAGGTTAGACTCTCTCTGTTAATACAACACAGCTGATAGGTTAGTCTCTCTCTGTTAATACAACACAGCTGATAGGTTAGTCTCTCCCTGTTAATACAACACAGCTGATAGGTTAGTCTCTCCCTGTTTATACAACACAGCTGATAGGTTAGTCTCTCCCTGTTAATACAACACAGCTGATAGGTTAGTCTCTCCCTGTTAATACACATGCTAGAAAGAGGTTTGCTAATGTTTTAAAGACCACGCCTAAATATTCACTCTGACATTCAGGCTCTGCTTCGGATGCCGTCAAGCTGGATCTCCGATCGTAATCAGTCCTTCACTGACCAATCAGCATTCATTAGCAGAATGCTAGCGTGTTATGGGCAACAACGACTCACCCTGTAAGAAATCAAAAGGACATAAGTACTCTTTCATTCAACTTTCGACCTATTACCCATGTTGAACTTGCAAAAACTACAATCAAATCTGAGGTTTCTCATCGACATTCAGGCGAAAGAGACACATTTAGCCGTCTAGCTCCATAGAGTCCCATTCATTTTGCACTGGACCGCGATCACCCCTAGTGGAACTCTGGTGGAACTGCAAACAAATACAGTACAATGGGGCTGAATAGGGAGTGGAACGGCTTTCCGTAGACCGGCTTTGGTGCAGCTCACAGGAGTAGCCATTTTGGTAGTTCTGTGTTAGACTACATTTCGACACCGCCCCCTCCACTTTCACTCACTCTCACACACACACACACACACACACACACACACACACACACACACACACACACACACACACACACACACACAGACAGACGTGTCCATGACACATGCTGCTTTGTTTTTGCTTGTTTTGGTTGCGATATCGTAAAAAGGTAGATAAGTTTATTAGTGAAGGATTTTTGATTGACTACTGATAATTGTGACGTTAATAAATTCTATTATACTTAAATAGCAGTTGCCTGTGATTATTTGTGTACTTATTGTAATAATTGCTGGTTGAACAAAGGTCCGTGCTCGGATTCATCCCTTCCTTTGTTTCCTTTGAAGGATTACCACAGAAATGAGACTGTTCCACAGTTTGATTATTGGCCCCTGACTTGCAGGGTGGTGCCCCGTTTTGATTGTTTGTCGATTTGATAAAGTTATTAATAACCATATTCATAACTTTATTAATATTGATAAAACATCTTTGATAATTTGCCAGTGATCAAATTTGTACCCTAGTACCCAATAGGGGAAATTGGGCAGCCTTGATCATTGTCCATTAAAGTTATTTTTTCTTGCTATTGATAGGCTCCGATTGTTACTATGTTACTAAAAGTGTCTGACAACATTATTGATCTCAGGACGTGACTTTTTGCCTGAAGACAGCAGTGTGGTGTTTGGAACTCGAGTCAGGGAGTCTGTTGTTTCGGAGTATACTACAGAAATTATAGGTTTGTGTTATCTAAAAGATTGTCAGTGCCATGGCTCAATATTTAAAGGATTTCGACAATGTGGATGAGGTCGTTATAGTTTGATGACCACCTGTATTCATTTAGTTTAAATATATTTTATATATATATATATATATATATATATATATATATATATATAAAAAAAACATATTTCATATTTCAATAGCCAGGCGTCTCCTCTTTGTATTTCAGCAAATTGCTGAAAACTAGGCTGCAGTGTATCCTACATTTTCTGTTCTGTTTTTTCAGTATGCCACGAGAAAGGAAAAGGACAACAGATAGGGGCGTCCCTCTACCTATTCTGTCGGTCAGGGTACCGTTCGTTCATTTGTTTTTGCTGTCACATATGAAATCGAAAAAACGAGAAAACAACTCCTTTTTCCGTTTTTCCGTTTTTTTAGAAAAACGAAAAAACGAAATTATGACTTGATTTTTGGTTTTCCCGTTCTTGCACGGAAATCAGAAAAACCACTTGATATTCCGATTTTCCCCTGTGGGTGGTGCTAAATCTGATTGGCAGGATATGCATTCATTGTTTTTAAATTTAAGAGTTTATCCACACTGTATTTGTTAGCCTGTAAAATGAATAGTCTATATGTAAAATTAATAGTCTATATGCATGCTTTTTGTCACCCAATTATTTGGCTTAACTGACTGAAAAAAATCTATTGAAATAGCCTAAATGTAAACATGTTCACACATTGACAGACAAAAGGCACAATCTATTTTTGTAGGAGGGGAAGACCCATTTCATCCTGTTGTGTCCAAAGTCATGTTAAACAATTGTTTGTTCCCAGTCCAAAATAGATAGATTTATAGATAGATAGATAGATAGATAGATAGATAGATACTTTATTGATCCCCAAGGGGAAATTCAAGGTTCCAGTAGCTTAAAGACATCACACACAACATACACATACATCACTAACAGGATCATAAAAAAAGCAACTCCACATGAATAGCATGGACAATGATATAAAAAATACTAAATAAATGAAAAAATAATAATACTAAATAAATAAAAACATCCACATGACTAAGGGATGTATAAGCATGAGACGCCCTGGGACTGACCCTGTGATTCAGTATGAGAGAGAGTGTGTGTCATGGTGGTAGTGCAAATAGGTCCAATAGTGCAAGGATAAAGTCTAGAGACCAGCATTAAATATGGACAATATAAGAGATCAAAAGTCAATATTAGAGGTTTGAAGTAAAAGGGTTACAGTCATTGTTCATGTATTAAGTTAAGTTAGACCTCAGTCCAGGCTGGTGGGAGGAGGGAGGGAGGGAGGGAGGGATTGTGCATATATGGGCTAATATAGCCAGTAAACAGTAAACAGTGGGCCAGTGGACAGTCAGTACATAACTGTTATTGTAGGAGGTAGTGGAAGTGGTGCAGAGGGAGGAGAAGCAGACAGACTATGTAGAGAAGTCTCTCTCTCCTCTTCTCTTTAGTGAAGCATTGTAGAGTTGTATGGCCCTGGGGACAAATTACTTTAACGCGTTAGAATACAGCTACATAATAGTTATAATAGAGAATGCTAACGTTAGATTGTAGTGGAACGAAGCAGCACTTCCTAAGGTCAAAGATAAAGGGTTCTGAACCAAACACTACACAATCGGACATGTTTCAGCAGGAATGTGACCCGGAATTGGGGAGAATTTAACAACACTGCCAGCTAAGATGACATGTGTACTGCTGTTAGCCGTCTTCGAAAGGACACTTATGTACATTTACACTTCATCGCATTAATAATATACAGTCTATGGTTATTAGTCTTGATTGTTTGTATGACTATTGTATAAGAAAGATTTAATATCATCAAGTGTTTCAACACATGCGTGGTACAAATCGCACAGGAACTGAGCCCAGTTCCACGCAAGCCCAACACAGTCCAACTTTTTCCTGAATGCAGATACTTTATCATGTACCAAAAAGACATGGCACTCTTTTCCATAGATCATTTTATTATTTTTAATATTTTATAAATATTTCCCTGCTTTTTTCACGCCTACTACCTTTCCTCAGTCTCTCTCTTTTTCCAAAGTGACAGATAAAATCTCTTACTTTTGACCTAAACAGGTGTTACTGTATGTGAATGTATACATTTTTAAATGGTTTCTTAACAAATGTCCTTGGTAACTTTGGCCCAAAGTAATCTGTGATAAACAGTATTATGTTTCATCTGGTTATTTATTATCGTCAAATTAATCCAGCAATTATGTTTTTTAGTTCTCGATCGAATTTAAGATGTATAAGATCAGATCAATGAGGCATACAGGCCATAAATAACAAATAGACAAAACAATTGTATTATTCATAATAATTTAAGTTAAAAAAAACATCTAAAACAAAGAATAAATGTATTATTTAAATGTGTATGATGAGTATTAATGGAACGGTCATTTTGTCAGTCATGACAGACTGAGAAAGTAATTTGTCCCCAGGGCCATACAACTCTACAATGCTTCACTAAAGAGAAGAGGAGAGGAGAGAGATACTTCTCTACATAGTCTGTCTGCCTCTCCTCCCTCTCCACCACTTCCACTACCTCCTACAATAACAGTTATGTACTGACTGTCCACTGGCCCACTGTTTACTGTTTACTGGCTATATTAGCCCATATATGCACAATCCCTCCCACCCTCCTCCCGCCAGCCTGGACTGAGGTCTAACATAACTTAATACATGAACAATGGCTGTAACCCTAATACTTCAAACCTCTAATATTGACTTTTGATCTCTTATATTGTCCATATTTAATGCTGGTATCTAGACTTTATCTTTGCACTATTGGACCTATTTGCACTACCACCATGACACACACTCTCTCTCATACTGAATCACAGGGTCAGTCTCAGAGGCGTCTCATGCTTATACATCCCTTAGTACAGTCATGTGGATTTTTCATTGGATTTTTTTATTTATTTAGTATTATTATTTTTTCATTTATTTAGTATTTTTAATTTCATTGTCCATGCTATTCATGTGGAGTTGCTTTTTTTATAATCCTGTTAGTGATGTATGTGTATGTTGTGTGTGATGTCTTTAAGCTACTGGAACCTTGAATTTCCCCTTGGGGATCAATAAAGTATCTATCTATCTATCTATCTATCTATCTATAAATCTATCTATTTTTGACTGGGAACAAACAATTGTTTAACATGACTTTGGACACAACAGGATGAAATGGGTCTTCCCCTCTCCTACAAAAATAGATTGTGCCTTTTGTCTGTCAATGTGTGAACATGTTTACATTTAGGCTATTTCAATAGATTTTTTTCAGTCAGTTAAGCCAAATAATTGGGTGACAAAAAGCAATTTCGTTTTTCGAAAAAAACGGAAAAAGGAGTTGTTTTCTCGTTTTTTCGATTTCATATGTGACAGCAAAAACAAATGAACGAACGGTACCCGGGTCAACCCGTGTATCATTCGTTCTTTTCATATTCAATTGAGATTCAAAAACGGAAAATGAACAAATGGTTCGTTATTTCATTATTCGTTTACGAATCTGATACCAAAAAACGAATAATGGGTCATTTTTCATACTTTCGATTTAATGCTCAGATCAAAAATAGGAAATGAAATAACGGGCCACGGACCGATTTTGTTTTGATATTTAATTTGTCCGATTTGTGTGAACCGGAAGTTATTGTCTCGTTAGCTTGATTCATTTCTTCAGTTTAGAGTTTAACCAAACGTTAGCCTTCAAAACCATCATGGAGAGTTTCATCTTGTTCAGAGGAAGTAAACGGGTGACTGTCAAGGAAAACGACATGACTACAGAAAGAATCGCCAGGATCTTCCAGGTAACTTATTGTAGTTTCATCTAATAAGTCTTATTTATTCTGTAAAATTCCACTGACGTAACGTTAATCCTCACTGACGGCCAGGGAAACAAAATCTTGGACTCGGAAGGAACCAGAGGTATAGCTTAACACTTTGTATTGTTTATATGAAAGAAATATGAAATAGTACATATAAATCCAACATACGTTTTATGTATGCTTCAAATTAACTTATATGTAGTAGTTATTGCCCATCTCCTGAGACATGTCATGCCATTTGCACAATTAATGGACTATTTTCTATACAGGATCAGCATTTTGGAAGCAAAATGCAAGGAAAGTATTTGCTGTGCAGGAAGAACACTTCTTGCAGTTACAAGCTACTAAAAAGAGGAGACTGAAGTACTTAATTTGGAAAATGCACATTATTATGGTCGCATATTTGTATGTTCTCGTAAATTCATAGGTGAGGAGTAACTGTAAGATGTTTTGCCAATATAGGCCCCCATTACAAATAGTCACAAATTGTTCCAGGGAAAGACTTTATAGAGAATCTCATACACAACTATTTACTTTTGACTGATTTTGGTGTAGATGTTGCAATTCTTTTTTCTGTCCAGTTTCTAGTACTGCATGAGATTTAGGGTCGATATTATTTATGGACTTTGACTTTGATTAATGTGTTGATCAAAAATAATTCAGAATAATGAATTAAAATCCCAGATTAATGGAAGTAACACCAGGTAACATTGTGCATAAAACCATTTGGCTTTATTTTATATTATATATATTATATTATATAAAACCATATAAATATAAATATATATAAATATATATTTATATTTATATGGT
>JABUOV010000163.1:80000-87104 GCA_025617405.1 Perca schrenkii | reverse complement strand
TTTTAAACTTAGCCAGTTTCCCATACATAGAGTCCATTCATATGTGTAAACATCAGACACAAACAAATTAATTCCTTCTCATAACATATTGCACGGTCAAAAAACAGTTAGCTCCCTTCTCCTGCCACCACCTCGGCCCAGTGGGACATGGATTAAATCACCTCTGTCCCAGCCAGATGGACAGCACCCTGGTTACCCCTGGTGATATATCGTCACCTTCCTAAAATAACGGCCTATGTCATTTTTTCAGGTTTTTCAGAAAACACAAAAAAATTAACAGCGTAAGTCACAGGCTTGACATAGGCCATTATACTAAAGGTGTAGAATCACAGGACCTGTTCACCTGAGGATGTAGGCCAGCACCACGAGGAGAGGATTTAGGCAAAAAAAATCTGTTTCGTCAAGAAATGACTTAGGCCATTATTTTAGGAAGGTGATATATATATATTATATATCTATATACAGTACAGGCCAAAAGTTTGGACACACCTTCTCATTCAGTGCGTTTCGTTTTTATTTTCATGACTTTTTACATTGTAGATTCTCACTGAAGGCATTAAAACTATGAATGAACACATATGGAATTATGTACTTAACAAAAAAGTGTGAAATAACTGAAAACATGTCTTGTATCTTAGATTTTTTAAAGTAGCCACCCTTTGCTTTTTTTATTAATAAGGGAAAAACTTCCACTAATGAACCCTGACAAAGCACACCTGTGAAGGTAAAACCATTTCAGGTGACTACCTCATGAAGCTCATTGAGAGAACACCAAGGGTTTGCAGAGTTATCAAAAAAAGCAAAGGGTGGCTCTATATATAGATATATATATTATGTATATATCTACAGATATATTATATATAGACATATATCTATATATATATTATATATCTATATATAATATATATATCTACAGATATATTATATATAGACATATATCTATATATAGATATATATATATTATATATCTATATATAATATATAGATCTACAGATATATTATATATGTATATATCTATATATATGGATATATATATATATATATATATATATATATATATATATATATATATAGTGTTAGGATGCTGTGCCCCCCCCCATGTTAAAACCAACCCTACACCTATCTTTACGACTGTAGTAATACTCAGATAGAAGCCCAAATGTACTGAAGTGAAAGTACACAGTATTTTTTCTAAACTCCAGCAGACACATTAACTCAGCGCTGCTCGATTATGAAAAAAAATATCACGATTATTTCGGTCAATATTGAAATCCCGATAATTTAACACGATTACTAATCGTTGACTTCTGGAAAGATTTATTGCAATTATTGAACTTAAAAAACTGTGGAAAAAGTAAAAAAAAATCAACATTAAAAAAGACACATCTGTGAACTTTGCCGTAATACTTGTCCTATTAAAACTTTATTTTTTCATTCAGAACAAAAGAGAAAATAATAAGAGTTAACGTGTAAAACGTAATGAGCTAAAAAATTCTAAAAATAAATAAATATTTCTCAATTATTCTGTTTTTGTGATCATTGGGAGCCAAAATCATAATCATGATTACATTTAGATTAATTACACTTGTGTGATTGTGTTGATATCTATGGTTTATATGTTCATTATATACAGAGACATCTGACAGGAGAACTGTTGACAGATTCATATTTTAATATCACAATAAAGTGAGCTGAGATGTGAAACAGGAAGTGAAAACATCAACATCACATGATCTACTGGAAACCAAATATATCAACATTCAGCCTGGTATTAATAATGATAACCTTCAGACGCACACACAGTGAGTGTGTCTGTGTGTGTGTGTGTCTGTGTGTGTTTGTGTCTGTGTGTGTGTCTGTCTGTGTGTGTGTGTGTCTGTGTGTGTGTCTCTGTCAGTGTTGTCTCTGTGTGTGTGTGTGTGTGTGTATATATGTGTCTGTATATGTGTGTGCGTGTGTCTCTGTGTGTGTATGTGTGTGTGTGTCTCTGTGTGTGTATGTGTGTGTGTATGTATGTGTGTGTGTATGTATGTGTGTGTCAGCAGCAGCAGCAGCAGAACCTGTTCCAGTTCTGCAGTAGTGAGAGCCGGGCCCTTCCCCGGGGGACTGGTAGTGTTTGGACCCTACATGGGGGGTCCTCAGCAGCACCGGGGGCAGGAGACTGCCTTGCACTATATTGAAATCTTAAATCTCAGACTATACTGGTATTGCACTATTTCTTCCCTCTTCGATTGTTACTGTATATTTTTTGTAAACTCTATTGTATTGTTATACTGCATACTTAACAGTATTGTCTTATATTTATACAGAAAGATAGACAGACAGACAGAGAGACAGACAGAGAGACAGAGCAGAGAGAGAGACCGAGAGACAGACAGAGAGAGACAGACAGAGAGAGAGGGGGGGTCTACGGTGTTTAAATTACGTGATATAAGACATTTTTGATGTGCAAACAAAGTGTTTTTTAGAAGGAATATTCAAACACCTTCTCTTAGTCACGATGCGTCCGAAGCTTCCACTTCCTGTAGTGAGTCTGAAGCTTCCACTTCCTGTAGTGAGTCTGAAGGAGAGCGTGCGGCCTCTGCAGCGCTGCCGTCAGCGGCGTGCAGCTTCATGTGTCTCTTGAGGTGTCCCGTGACGGTGAAGCGCTTGCTGCAGACCAAGCAGCTGAAGGGCTTCTCCCCCGTGTGGACCCTCATGTGGATCTTCAGGCTGCCTTTCTGCGCGCAGCTCTTCCCGCACACATTGCAGCTGAACGGCTTCTCGCCCGTGTGCACCCTCATGTGCTTGGTCAGGTCCCCCTTCTCGGCGCAGCACTTCCCGCAGAAGGGACAGCTGAAGGGTTTCTCGCCCGTGTGGACCCTCATGTGCTTCTTGAGGTCTGTTTTTTGTGCGCAGCCCTTGCCGCAGACCGAGCAGCTGAAGGGTTTCTCCCCCGTGTGGTACTTGATGTGTCTGCTCAGGTGCTCCTTGACGTGGAAGCTCTTGCTGCACAGCGAGCAGCTGAAAGGTTTCTCGCCTGTGTGGATCCTCATGTGCCGCGTCATGTTGCCCCGGCCGCTGAAGTTCTTCCCGCAGAACAGGCAGCTGTACGGCTGCTCGCCGGTGTGGCAGCGCATGTGCGCCGTGAGCGAGCCGCTGTCTTTGAAGGACTTGTCGCAGCCGGTGCAGGGAAAGGGCCGCTCGCCCGTGTGGTCTCGGATGTGTCGGTTCAGGTTCCCCTTCAGGCTGAACCTCTTGCCGCAGTACGAGCAGGGAAACGGGCGCTCCTTGGCCGGAGAACCGGCATCGCTCTCGGCAGCCTCGCCGCGTCTCTGAGCCGCTGCCGACGACGCTAACCCTGAACTAGCTTCGTTAGCCGGAGACCAGTCGCTGTCGTCCGTCTCCGAAGAGTCTCCGGTCTGGTCTTCGGTCTCTGGTTGGGAGAGTTGATCTGGATGTGAGTTTCTGGCTGGTTCTGGTCCTCCACAGTCCTCTCCATCAGCTTCTGTTTCCATGTGTTGAGTTTGTCTCTGATGAAGCTGTGAGGACTGAGCTTTCTCTTCATCATCTTCACTCTTCACAGGGACAGGAGTGAATGGGAACTTGGTGATATCAGCCTCCTCCAGCCCTTGAAGCTGCTCTCCCTCCTGACTGCTCCACAGTTCCTCCTGTTCCTCTTTAATGTGTGGGGGGGGCTGTGGCTCCTCCTGGTCCACACTGGAGCTACACTCCTGCTGCTCCTCTTTAATGTGTGGGGGGGGCTCTGGCTCCTGCTGGTCCATACTGGAGCTACACTTCTGCTGCTCCTCTTTAATGTGGGGGGGCTCTGGCTCCTGCTGGTCCATACTGGAGCTACACTTCTGCTGCTCCTCTTTAATGTGTGGGGGGGGCTCTGGCTCCTGCTGGTCCATACTGGAGCTACACTTCTGCTGCTCCTCTTTAATGTGTGGGGGGGGCTCTGGCTCCTGCTGGTCCATACTGGAGCTACACTTCTGCTGCTCCTCTTTAATGTGTGGGGGGGGCTCTGGCTCCTGCTGGTCCATACTGGAGCTACACTTCTGCTGCTCCTCTTTAATGTGTGGGGGGGGCTCTGGCTCCTGCTGGTCCATACTGGAGCTACACTCCTGCTGCTCAGGGGGAACCTCTTCATTAACCACCAACAGCTGCTCAACATCTGCAGGAAACAGAGAACAGTCAGTGTGATGTGTAGTGTGTGTGATTACCTGTTGAGTGACTGTAAAACATACTGTGTGTAGTGTAGTGTGGTGTGTAGTGTAGTATGTGATGTGTAGTGTGTGTGTCCCAAGTTCACCTGTAGGGGTGAAGTTGATTACCTGTTGATTGACTGTAACACATAGTGTGTGTAGTATGTGATGTGTAGTGTGTGTGTCCCATGTTCACCTGTAGGGGTGAAGTTGATTACCTGTTGATTGACTGTAGCACATAGTGTGTGTAGTATGTGATGTGTAGTGTGGTGTGTAGTGTAGTATGTGATGTGTAGTGTGTGTGTCCCATGTTCACCTGTAGGGGTGAAGTTGATTACCTGTTGATTGACTGTAGCACATACTGGAGAATAAGCAGACAGGAAACAAGCATGCTGGTCATCATGGACGACATAAGATAGACTTCAGTTTGTCTCACACTGAGACACTAAACTACACAAAGAGTAACTTCAGTATTTCCATCCTGGACTCTCTGTCTCCAGGTTTCTGTGAAACTGGTCCAGTATTAAACCAGAACCGAGCTGTAATGTAACCCTACAGGACTAATGTTCAGCAGCAGTTAGAGTCACTAAAAGTTATGTTATTACTGCTGACAGACTAAGATTATTATTCTAAGTGTCTGACAACATTATGGGATGGATCCCTACAGAGATAGACCTTTTAGTTAAAGAGTAAGATCCTTTTAGTTTAACATGAAACAGCCCCAAAATCACCATCACCAAACTCCACCAGCCTCCATGTAAATAATCAGGACTTTTAGCTTGATAGAGCCAGCATATTTCCACCAGACTCCATGTAAATAATCAGGACTTTTAGCGTGTATAGAGCCAGCATATCTCCACCAGACTCCATGTAAATAATCAGGACTTTTAGTGTGTATAGAGCCAGCATATCTCCACCAGACTCCATGTAAATAATCAGGACTTTTAGCGTGTATAGAGCCAGCATATTCCAACAGACTCCATGTAAATAATCAGGACTTTTAGCGTGTATAGAGCCAGCATATCTCCACCAGACTCCATGTAAATAATCAGGACTTTTAGCGTGTATAGAGCCAGCATATCTCCACCATAATAATTAGGACGCTAAAAGTCCTGATTATTTACATGGAGTCTGGTGGAGATATGCTGGCTCTATACACGCTGTCAGCAGCAACAACAGAACTTTTAGTGGACTCTACCTGCTGCTGAACATTAGTCCTGTTAGGGTTACGTTACAGCTCGGTTCTTGTTTACATTAGCTCGTGTTAGCATTAGCATGTTGTCTCCGGTACTGACCCGCTCTGTGCAGCCGGACCTCCGGCTCCAGCACGGCCTGGAGCAGCCTCCTCTGGCGGGAGATCTCCTGCTCGGAGCGCGCAGCTCTGTCTTCGTACCCCGCCACGGTCTCCTCCAGCAGGGCGATGATCTCCTCCGCGGCCGCCGCGAGCCGCTCGGTGAGCAGCGCTCTCAGCCGCGGCCTGTCTGACGCTCCTTCTCCTTCTTCTCCTTCTTCTTCATCTCCTTTCTCCAGCCGCAGCAGAACGTCTTCGGCGGCCGCGAGGATCCGCTCGTGGACCGTCACCCGCAGCAGCTGCACACACGCGCACATCTCGGTGCTTTTTCTGCGGACAAAGAGAGCCGGAGAGGCCGCAGCGGACACATCCGGGGCCCGCGGAGGGATCCATCCAGGGCCCGCGGAGGGACACACGGACAGTCAGGGTGAACCCGGCGAACAGCGCCGCCCTGCTGGCCCGGAGGGAGAACTACAGCCGACCTACTGTTTCTATTTTCTTTATTTTAACTCCATCAGTCCAATGTTTTTAAAGTTCAACATGGTCTCAGTGAGCTTTAAATTAAATAAACAGAAATAACAGACAGCAACAACACCAGTGAAGTGCATTAAAGCAGTAATAATAATAATAATAAAATAATAATATAATAATGATATATTAATAATAAAATGTAATAATACAATAAAAAATACAATAATAATAATAATATAATAATAATGATATAATAAAATATACTAATAATAATACAATAAAAATACAATAATAATATAATAATAATATGTGTGTGTGTGTGTGTGTGTGTGTGTGTGTCTGTCCGCTGTGTGTGTGTGTGTGTCTGTCTGTGTGTGTGTGTCTGTGTGTGTGTATGTTTGTCTGTGTGTATCTGTGTGTGTGTGTGTGTCTGTCTGTGTGTGTGTCTGTCTGTGTGTGTGTATGTCTGTCTGTGTGTGTGTCTGTGTGTGTGTGTTTGTCTGTCTGTGTGTGTGTGTGTGTGTATGTTTGTCTGTGTGTATCTGTGTGTGTGTATGTCTGTCTGTGTGTGTGTGTGTCTGTGTATGTTTGTCTGTGTGTGTATGTCTGTGTGTGTGTGTGTCTGTGTGTGTGTGTGTGTGTCTGTCTGTGTGTGTGTGTCTGTCTGTGTGTGTCTGTGTGTGTGTCTGTCTGTCTGTGTGTGTGTGTGTCTGTGTGTGTGTATGTGTGTCTGTGTGTGTCTGTCTGTGTGTGTGTGTGTCTGTGTGTGTGTGTGTGTCTGTCTGTGTGTGTGTGTGTCTGTCTGTGTGTGTGTCTGTGTGTGTGTCTGTGTGTGTCTGTCTGTGTGTGTGTGTCTGTGTGTGTGTGTCTGTCTGTGTGTGTGTGTGTCTGTGTGTGTGTGTCTGTCTGTGTGTGTGTGTCTGTGTGTGTGTCTGTCTGTGTGTGTGTGTGTCTGTGTGTGTGTGTCTGTCTGTCTGTGTGTGTGTGTGTGTGTGTGTGTGTGTGTGTCTGTGTGTTGTGTGTCTGTCTGTGTGTGTGTGTGTGTGTGTCTGTGTGTGTGTGTGTGTGTCTGTGTGTTGTGTGTCTGTCTGTGTGTGTGTGTGTGTCTGTGTGTGTGTCTGTCTGTGTGTTGTGTGTCTGAGTCCAAGGACAGAG
>JABUOV010000163.1:70000-75000 GCA_025617405.1 Perca schrenkii | reverse complement strand
GTACAGTACAGGCCAAAAGTTTGGACACACCTTCTCATTCAATGTGTTTCTTCATTTTCATGACTATTTACATTGTAGATTCTCACTGAAGGCATCAAAACTATGAATGAACACATATGGAATTATGTACTTAACAAAAAAGTGTGAAATAACTGAAAACATGTCTTATATTTTAGATTCTTCAAAGAAGCCACCCTTTGCTTTTTTTGATAACTCTGCAAACCCTTGGTGTTCTCTCAATGAGCTTCATGAGGTAGTCACCTGAAATGGTTTTACCTTCACAGGTGTGCTTTGTCAGGGTTCATTAGTGGAAGTTTTTCCCTTATTAATAAAAAAAGCAAAGGGTGGCTACTTTAAAAAATCTAAGATACAAGACATGTTTTCAGTTATTTCACACTTTTTTGTTAAGTACATAATTCCATATGTGTTCATTCATAGTTTTGATGCCTTCAGTGAGAATCTACAATGTAAATAGTCATGAAAATAAAAAGGAAACGCATTGAATGAGAAGGTGTGTCCAAACTGTTGGCCTGTACTGTATTTGGTCAAAAATGTGGTGATATTTGATGTTGTCCATATGGCCCAGCCCTACCCGACATGCGTAGGGTTTCTCCCCGGTGTGGATCCTCTTGTGCACGTCCAGGTGCTGGCTCATGGTGAACTTCTTGCCGCAGACGTCGCAGTCGTAGATGCGCGGCTTCCCTCCCGTGTGGCTCTTGATGTGTCTCTTCAGCACCGTGTTCTCCACGAACGTCTTGCCGCAGAACTCGCAGATGTACGGCCGCTCGCCGGCGTGCAGCTTCCGGTGTCTCTCCAGAGAGCCCTTCCTGGGGAAGTCCTTCCCGCAGTCGGAGCAGCGGAACGGTTTCTCGCCGCTGTGCGTCCTCATGTGGACCGCCATGTCCCGCACGCTGAGGCCGCAGACCTGTAGAGGGAGTTCTCTCGTTAGCAGTGTGTCAAAAAAACACAAGATGAAACGAATAAAGACTATTTGAGAATCAAACCTACGCTAAAAGTCCTGATTATTTACATGGAGTCTGGTGGAGATATGCTGGCTCTATACACGCTAAAAGTCCTGATTATTTACATGGAGTCTGGTGGAGATATGCTGGCTGTATACACGCTAAAAGTCCTGATTATTTACATGGAGTCTGGTTCTATATTATTATTACTAATATATTATATCTAGATTATTATTAACGAAAACTCTGAAACTAAACACAGACTGAAACCAGGAGGGGGGGCTGACTGGGAGCACACAGCTTTCTGACCTTGTTGCAAACTGTTGCACGATCGGCTGCTCCTCTTTCTTTTGCACTTTAAAATATTCAGTGTGCCAGATAAAGGATCTGTTGTATTAAAGGAAAAATATTTTTCAACTCTACTGTTAGGCCTGCTGCTGCTGCTCCTCATCAATACCTGGTCAACCTACCACTCCTCATCTACACTAATCACCTCTACTACTATTACCTGGTTAACCTACCACTCCTCATCTACACTAATCACCTCTACTACTATTACCTGGTCAACCTACCACTCCTCATCTACACTAATCACCTCTACTACTAATACCTGGTCAACCTACCACTCCTCATCTACACTAATCACCTCTACTACTATTACCTGGTCAACCTACCACTCCTCATCTACACTAATCACCTCTACTACTAATACCTGGTCAACCTACCACTCCTCATCTACACTAATCACCTCTACTACTAATACCTGGTCAACCTACCACTCCTCATCTACACTAATCACCTCTACTACTAATACCTGGTCAACCTACCACTCCTCATCTACACTAATCACCTCTACTACTAATACCTGGTCAACCTACCACTCCTCATCTACACTAATCACCTCTACTACTAATACCTGGTCAACCTACCACTCCTCATCTACACTAATCACCTCTACTACTAATACCTGGTCAACCTACCACTCCTCATCTACTATAATCACCTCTACTACTAATACCTGGTCAACCTACCACTCCTCATCTACACTAATCACCTCTACTACTAATACCTGGTCAACCTACCACTCCTCATCTACTATAATCACCTCTACTACTAATACCTGGTCAACCTACCACTCCTCATCTACACTAATCACCTCTACTACTAATACCTGGTCAACCTACCACTCCTCATCTACACTAATCACCTCTACTACTAATACCTGGTCAACCTACCACTCCTCATCTACTCTAATCACCTCTACTACTAATACCTGGTCAACCTACCACTCCTCATCTACTCTAATCACCTCTACTACTAATACCTGGTCAACCTACCACTCCTCATCTACTATAATCACCTCTACTACTAATACCTGGTCAACCTACCACTCCTCATCTACACTAATCACCTCTACTACTAATACCTGGTCAACCTACCACTCCTCATCTACACTAATCACCTCTACTACTAATACCTGGTCAACCTACCACTCCTCATCTACACTAATCACCTCTACTACTAATACCTGGTCAACCTACCACTCCTCATCTACACTAATCACCTCTACTACTAATACCTGGTCAACCTACCACTCCTCATCTACACTAATCACCTCTACTACTAATACCTGGTCAACCTACCACTCCTCATCTACACTAATCACCTCTACTACTAATACCTGGTCAACCTACCACTCCTCATCTACACTAATCACCTCTACTACTAATACCTGGTCAACCTACCACTCCTCATCTACACTAATCACCTCTACTACTAATACCTGGTCAACCTACCACTCCTCATCTACACTAATCACCTCTACTACTAATACCTGGTCAACCTACCACTCCTCATCTACACTAATCACCTCTACTACTAATACCTGGTCAACCTACCACTCCTCATCTACACTAATCACCTCTACTACTAATACCTGGTCAACCTACCACTCCTCATCTACACTAATCACCTCTACTACTAATACCTGGTCAACCTACCACTCCTCATCTACACTAATCACCTCTACTACTAATACCTGGTCAACCTACCACTCCTCATCTACACTAATCACCTCTACTACTAATACCTGGTCAACCTACCACTCTAATCACTCTACTACTAATACCTGGTCAACCTACCACTCTAATCACCTCTACTACTAATACCTGGTCAACCTACCACTCCTCATCTACACTAATCACCTCTACTACTAATACCTGGTCAACCTACCACTCCTCATCTACACTAATCACCTCTACTACTAATACCTGGTCAACCTACCACTCCTCATCTACACTAATCACCTCTACTACTAATACCTGGTCAACCTACCACTCCTCATCTACACTAATCACCTCTACTACTAATACCTGGTCAACCTACCACTCCTCATCTACACTAATCACCTCTACTACTAATACCTGGTCAACCTACCACTCCTCATCTACACTAATCACCTCTACTACTAATACCTGGTCAACCTACCACTCCTCATCTACACTAATCACCTCTACTACTAATACCTGGTCAACCTACCACTCCTCATCTACACTAATCACCTCTACTACTAATACCTGGTCAACCTACCACTCCTCATCTACACTAATCACCTCTACTACTAATACCTGGTCAACCTACCACTCCTCATCTACACTAATCACCTCTACTACTAATACCTGGTCAACCTACCACTCCTCATCTACACTAATCACCTCTACTACTAATACCTGGTCAACCTACCACTCCTCATCTACACTAATCACCTCTACTACTAATACCTGGTCAACCTACCACTCCTCATCTACACTAATCACCTCTACTACTAATACCTGGTCAACCTACCACTCCTCATCTACACTAATCACCTCTACTACTAATACCTGGTCAACCTACCACTCCTCATCTACACTAATCACCTCTACTACTAATACCTGGTCAACCTACCACTCCTCATCTACACTAATCACCTCTACTACTAATACCTGGTCAACCTACCACTCCTCATCTACACTAATCACCTCTACTACTAATACCTGGTCAACCTACCACTCTAATCACCTCTACTACTAATACCTGGTCAACCTACCACTCCTCATCTACACTAATCACCTCTACTACTAATACCTGATCAACCTACCACTCCTCATCTACACTAATCACCTCTACTACTAATACCTGGTCAACCTACCACTCCTCATCTACACTAATCACCTCTACTACTAATACCTGGTCAACCTACCACTCCTCATCTACACTAATCACCTCTACTTCTAATACCTGGTCAACCTACCACTCCTCATCTACTACTAATCACCTCTACTACTAATACCTGGTCAACCTACCACTCCTCATCTACACTAATCACCTCTACTTCTAATACCTGGTCAACCTACCACTCCTCATCTACTATAATCACCTCTACTACTAATACCTGGTCAACCTACCACTCTAATCACCTCTACTACTAATACCTGGTCAACCTACCACTCCTCATCTACACTAATCACCTCTACTACTAATACCTGGTCAACCTACCACTCCTCATCTACTACTAATCACCTCTACTACTAATACCTGGTCAACCTACCACTCTCATCTACACTAATCACCTCTACTACTAATACCTGGTTAACCTACCACTCCTCATCTACACTAATCACCTCTACTACTAATACCTGGTCAACCTACCACTCCTCATCTACTACTAATCACCTCTACTACTAATACCTGGTCAACCCACCCCCCTCATCTACACTAATCACCTCTACTACTAATACCTGGTCAACCTACCACTCTAATCACCTCTACTACTAATACCTGGTCAACCTACCACTCCTCATCTACTACTAATCACCTCTACTACTAATACCTGGTCAACCTACCACTCCTCATCTACTACTAATCACCTCTACTACTAATACCTGGTCAACCTACCACTCCTCATCTACACTAATCACCTCTACTACTAATACCTGGTCAACCTACCACTCCTCATCTACACTAATCACCTCTACTACTAATACCTGGTCAACCTAC
>JABUOV010000163.1:60000-65000 GCA_025617405.1 Perca schrenkii | reverse complement strand
TGTCTTGTAAACCCGAAAATACAAATAAAAAAATCATTAAAATCATGAAGAATCATTAAATCATGACCTCAGGTGATAAGGGGAGCTGTAGCTGCAGGACGCCTCAGTTTAAACCACCATGACCAGTTTCTAATGTTTTTAACTACTCCAGAGTCTGCTCTGGAGACTCAGCTCTAATTTTCGGGACAACTAGGCCAGGATTCGGGATTTGGGACAACTGCTTGGATTTCGGGACTGTCCCGAATTTTTCGGGACGTCTGGTAACCCTGGTGCACACGTGTCAAACTCGAGGCCCGCGGGCCAAATCTGGCCCCTATCTACATTTTGGCCCATCTACGTTTTGTCACTTTTCACAACGTGTTTGTGACTCTTTTTCCAACCGTTTTGGGCATTTCCTTCAACATTTTTGTTGACCAAACTGTAAGTGAGGAGACTATATGAGACATGCAATAATTCAGTCAAAGATATTTGACTTTTCCCGTGACATAAAAGCAATAAACTCTATGTCTGGCCCTTGATGTGATTCTCATAGGGTGACCAGACGTCCCGAAAAATTCGGGACAGTCCCGAAATCCAAGCAGTTGTCCCGAATCCCGGCCTAGTTGTCCCGAAAATTAGAGCAAAGTCTCAAAAGCAGACTCTTGAGTATTTTTTTTTTTTTTTTGACTCTGGAGTAGTTCTAGTCTGATAGAACATTAAAAACTGTTCATCCTGCAGCCAGCTCCCATCGGCTGCTCACTGGCTGCAAGTTGCAACGCGAATTTTCATTCATTAATTTTTGAAATGGAGGCTCATGCTGGCGTCCCGGGACCCGATCAAGATCAACACGTAGCTAAAAAGCTAAAACCTCTCTGCCGGTACGGGGAGGACTGGGTAAGGAAATACCCCGGGATTACTGCAGTTTTCCGCGATGCAAATGTATGTTATTCTGTTTTGCAATGTAGCCTATGTAGGAAGGAGTTTGGTGTTTCACACATGGGAGGGGGGGGGGTCCGACTTCAGGCTCCATGCTAGCAGCAAACTACGTATAGCCTAGCCACGCTTTCCAAAAAACAATTCTTCATCTTGTTTAACACACAACTTTAATGAAACCTAGATTTTTAAAATGGTATATGTTTTTTTGTGTGACTCAAGTAGTTATAGTCTGATAGAACATTAAGAAGACCAATACCAAGAAAAAAAATCCCCCCCGTCCCGAATTTTACCCATCCTCATCTGGTCACCCTAGATTCTCATTGTCTAGTGTGGCCCTTAGGGAACTTGAGTTTGACCCCCCTGCCCTGGTGGAAACCCACCTTGCCGTCCGGTTGGTGGGAGCGTGCGTGGCGCCGCAGCTCGGCGCTCTTGCCGAAAGCTTCCCCGCAGACGCCGCAGCTGAAGGGCTCCAGGCCGGCCTGCGTCCTGGCGTGCGTCCCGGCGTGCGTCCTGGCGTGCGTGGCCATGTTGCCCTTCTGGCTGAAGCCTTTCCCACAGACGCCGCAGCTGAAGGGCTTCTCGCCGGTGTGCCGGCGCCGGTGCGTGTCCCGGGCCCGGAGGGACGGGAACTTCTTGCCGCAGACGTCGCAGGTGCGCCCGCGGTCGCGGTGCGTCTGCAGGTGAAGCCGCAGGGCGCCGGCGGTCTCCAGGCGCTCGCCGCACACGCCGCACACGCCGCCCGCCTCCGCCAGGTGCTTCTCGGCGTGCTTCAGCAGGAAACCCTCCCTGAGAAGGAGACCCACACTCAGTCCTCTGCTCCTCTTAACCCCCTGAATTCATTCACAATTATATAAACTAAATATTAGGTGTGTTTCTGGCTCCAAGCTGATGCTAAATTAAGTTGAGATTGTTAATTTGTCTACAGCATATGGAATAGATATACATTTAGGTATGATGCAAATTAGCGACAACAGGCATTCATGGTAAAATTCTTTACAAAATGGTGAAATTAATAAAACACATTGTAGATTTCATTATTATTAGAACTTCTAAACAGTAAATGACAAATACATGGATCTTGACAACAGCAAGAAAGAAAAGCCTCTCCTACTCCCTAACACTGACAGTAGTTTCTTTAGGGTTTGGGTTAAAACGCAACACCCAGAATGGGTGCTGCGAGGGGCACAAGGGGACCACTGGTATGAATAAAAACACTTTAAAGAACTCCTTAAAAAAACCAGGTTCGGTTAAATAAAAATGGGGGGGTTTAGATATTAAAAGGAGGTTAAAAGAAACACTGGAAAGGAAGGACAGCGGGAATTTAAAATTTGAATAAAAGGTCAACTCCACAACAACTCCGGTGTCTCTCCCAGAAGATTATTTAAAAAAAAATAAAAAATAAATTGTGATAAATAAAATTATAAAAAGCCTGGTGTCCCAATATAAAATATAAAATCTATTATAATCTTAAAAACATGTTATTTAAATAAAAAAATGAAATACTGTCTGCGTTACTTGCTCTTGAGGTTAAAAATATCCATACATATACCATTCAGGGTTAATAATAAGTGCTATGTTTAAAAGTGCTTTAAGAAGTAAAAAATAAGTAAATAAAAAAGTGCCACACAATAAATAACATAAATAATTTAAAATACATCATATAAATAAAAGCAAACTGTTAGTAAAAAATGCATAAAACCAATGGCATGTGCATAGTTATGCTAAAATCTTGAGGCAAGTAATTCAATTCGTAATAATAAAATTAAAATAATAATAAATAATAATAAATAATAATAATAATAATAATAATAATAATAATAATACATTATATATTAGTGACAGACAAAATAATCCAATCAAATTCTTAAAATGTAAATAAGACAGAATAAAAGTTATAAAAGGACAAACAGGGGGTAGGGTTAATTTTGCTTCCGTGAACCGGATGTAGTTCCCACTCCGACCGGTCCTACGAGAAACCAGTGCATGCAAAAGGTTCCTAGGTGTGTATCGCATGTAAACAAACCGGCATTGGGGGGAATACACCCACGCTACTCTCAGTATGCCATGACGTAGGCGCAGATGATAATACTGCGTTAATGCCACCTCGGAATAACAGGCACCGCCCCCCGGTTACGTTGAAAAGCAGGCTACAGCTAAATTAAGACTTTATAGTAATAACAATAAAGACAAGTGTTGAGTGATTGTATTTTAAATGAGCACAAGTAAAGTAGAACTGACGTAACAGCTGTTATATATGTTAACATTTATTTTCAAGTTTTATTTTGAGGGTCTTTTAAAGTTTACATGCTGTCTCAGCTAGCGGTTAGCCGAATTAGCTGTTAGCTAAACCAGTGGTTCCCAACCTGGGGTCCGGGCACCCCCAGGGGGGGCGCCAAAGATCACAGGGTGCAAGTCTTTATCTGGTTTGAGGTTGAGGTAAAAAAAAATACTTGCACATGCTACACAAATTATGATAATACACTAGAATAAATAATGTATACAAAAGTCTGTATGAAAACTATATATTTTGTTGTATCCTCGTTTTTCCTGATGCCACGGCATCACTATTTTATGAATGAAACATGGCGGAGAAACGTAACAGTGCTGATAACTCGTCTGTATCAAAAAAGAAAGTAAGGATCTATCTCGAGAGTTACCTCAACTTCGGTTTCGGGGGGGCTCAGCTTTTCTTAGACATGAGTAGGGGGGGGGCAAGGAAAAAAAGGTTGTGAACCACTGAGCTAAACTAACGTTAGCTTAACTGTGGAGGCTAACGGCAGACCGCTACAGTCAGCTAGCGGTTAGACAAATTAACCGTTAGCTAAACTAACGTTAGCTTCCCGGTGGAGGCTAACGGCAGACCGCTATAATCACCTAGCGGTGGCATTAAGAGGTGGTGGTGGTGGTGGCATTAAGAGGTGGTGGTGGTGGTGGCATTAAGAGGTGGTGGTGGTGGTGGTGGCATTAAGAGGTGGTGGTGGTGGCATTAAGAGGTGGTGGTGGTGGCATTAAGAGGTGGTGGTGGTGGCATTAAGAGGGGGTGGTGGTGGCATTAAGAGGTGGTGGTGGCATTAAGAGGTGGTGGTGGCATTAAGAGGTGGTGGTGGTGGTGACATTAAGAGGTGGTGGAGGCATTAAGAGGTGGTGGTGGTGGTGGTGGTGACATTAAGAGGTGGTGGTGGTGGTGGCATTAAGAGGTGGTGGTGGTGGTGGCATTAAGAGGTGGTGGTGGCATTAAGAGGTGGTGGTGGTGGTGGCATTAAGAGGTGGTGGTGGTGGTGGCATTAAGAGGTGGTGGTGGTGGCATTAAGAGGTGGAGGTAGTGGCATTAAGAGGTGGTGGTGACATTAAGAGGTGGTGGTGGTGGTGGTGGTGACATTAAGAGGTGGTGGTGGCATTAAGAGGTGGTGGCATTAAGAGGTAGTGGTGACATTAAGAGGTGGTGGTGGCATTAAGAGGTGGTGGCATTAAGAGGTGGTGGTGGCATTAAGAGGTGGTGGTGGCATTAAGAGGTGGTGGTGGAGGCATTAAGAGGTGGTGGTGGAGGCATTAAGAGGTGGTGGTGGTGGTGGCATTAAGAGGTGGTGGTGGCATTAAGAGGTAGTGGTGACATTAAGAGGCGGTGGTGGCATTAATAGGTGGTGGCATTAAGAGGTGGTGGTGGCATTAAGAGGTGGTGGTGACATTAAGAGGTGGTGGTGGCATTAAGAGGTGGTGGTGGCATTAAGAGGTGGTGGCATTAAGAGGTGGTGGTGGCATTAAGAGGTGGTGGTGACATTAAGAGGTGGTGGTGGCATTAAGAGGTGGTGGTGGAGGCATTAAGAGGTGGTGGTGGAGGCATTAAGAGGTGGTGGTGGCATTAAGAGGTGGTGGTGACATTAAGAGGTGGTGGCATTAAGAGGTGGTGGTGGAGGCATTAAGAGGTGGTGGTGGCATTAAGAGGTGGTGGTGGCATTAAGAGGTGGTGGTGACATTAAGAGGTGGTGGTGGCATTAAGAGGTGGTGGTGACATTAAGAGGTGGTGGTGGTGGTGGTGGCATTAAGAGGTGGTGGTGGCATTAAGAGGTGGTGGTGGAGGCATTAAG
>JABUOV010000163.1:30000-55000 GCA_025617405.1 Perca schrenkii | reverse complement strand
GCTGAGACCCTATTACTCGGGTACGAACCTCCGGCTGCAGCGGGTAAATGTGTGTACATGTCCCCGGTGCTGAGACCCTATTACTCGGGTACGAACCTCCGGCTGCAGCGGGTAAATGTGTGTACATGTCCCCGGTGTTGAGACCCTATTACTCGGGTACGAACCTCCGGCTGCAGCGGGTAAATGTGTGTACATGTCCCCGGTGTTGAGACCCTATTCCCCGGGTACGAACCCCCGGCTGCAGCGGGTAAATGTGTGTACCTGTCCCCGGTGCTGAGACCCTATTACCCGGGTACGAACCTCCGGCTGCAGCGGGTAAATGTGTGTCACTGTCCCCGGTGTTGAGACCCTGTTACTCGGGTACGAACCTCCGGCTGCAGCGGGCTGCTCCGGTGCTTCCTCTGCTGCTCTGGAGGCTCTGAAGGCGGCCCAGATGTTCTCCACGGCCGCGGTGATGATCTCCGTCAGTGGCCGCTTTAGGTGCTCCTTCTCCGGCTCTCCGGGCTCCGTCTGTAGCCGCTTTAGGTGCTCCTTCTCCGGCTCTCCGGGCTCCGTGAGCAGCCGGAAGATTTCCTCCGCGGCCGCCGACAGCTGCTCGGCGATGGCCGCGCGCAGGCTCCGGCTCTCCGCGCTCTGCGACCGTTTTTTAGACATTTTAACGGAATTTATCACCGAACAAAGAACAAAATGTAAACACTGCGCGAACACTTCCGGGTTCCCCCAACCCAGCGTCGTGGCGTCAGCGGGAACGTGGCTCCAGGGCCGTTGATGACTCGCTTCTGATTGGCTATCGCTAAAGGTTAGCCAGAGCCAATCAGAGGCAGAGTAGAGCAGAGTAGGGCGGGACATTCCTTCGCTCCGGATCATCCGGGTCATAATTAGAGTTTTCTTTAATAAACACAGAATATGTTGTTGTTTTGGTTGTGAATTTGCATTTTTTGGATGTAGAGCTGGTCAATAAGTACATGAATAAGATAGAAAACTACTTTAATATGTGTAACTGTAGCCAAATGTGATATTTCTATCTATAATATATAATTAAGATTTTTCCTCATGCTTGATTTTTATTTTTATTTTATTCATCTATTTATTTAATTACTTTATTTTATTTTTTTCTTATCTATTTTATTATTTTTTTTTCTTACTATTTTTTCACCATTATTATTAATATTCTTATTTTAATTTTCCTTAAATTCTTTTTATTTTTTTTCCAACTGTATATGAATGACCTTAACTGTTTATTGTCTAATATGTAATGGTTTGAATGGGGAGGATACGGGTGGTTAGGGTGTGAAGGAGAGCTTTTTCTGTCTGTCTGTCTGTCTGTCTCTCTGTCTAACAGCTAGCTAGACTATCTGTCTGTCTGTCTGTCTGTCTAACTGCTCCTCAGATCTCTGCAGGGTAAATCCAGACAGCTGGTTAGACAGACAGACAGACAGTCTAACAGCTAGCTAGACTATCTGTCTGTCTGTCTGTCTGTCTGTCTAACAGCTAGCTAGACTATCTGTCTGTCTGACTGTCTGTCTGTCTAACAGCTAGCTAGACTACCTGTCTGTCTGTCTGTCTAACAGCTAGCTAGACTACCTATCTGTCTGTCTGTCTGTCCAACAGCTAGCTAGACTATCTGTCTGTCTGACTGTCTGTCTAACAGCTAGCTAGACTATCTGTCTGTCTGTCTGTCTGTCTGTCTAACAGCTAGCTAGACTAGCTGTCTGTCTGACTGTCTGTCTGTCTGTCTAAAACTACTTCTGAACGTCCACATGTTCCACCAGAACCAGTATCTTCCTGAGACTATTTAGCAGAGGCACCGTGGCTCCGTCTGGAGCTTAGCCCCGCCCCCACGATGATTCTGATTGGTTTAGAGAAATGCCAAAAAAACCAGAGCACGTTGTCCACCCATCCAGGAATGCTGTGTGGACTAGCCAGACCCTCCTCCACAGCTCTGTGGAGAAAGGTCTGTGGAGAATATGAAACGTGAATAAGAAGAAGACTGTTAGTGGAACCAAAGTAGAAAATCTTTTTATTAGAACAACAACAATAACAACAACAACAACATGAACTCAGAGTAACTTCATCAACCTGGGACACAAGTCCACCTGGACCAGACTGTCCAAACTGTCCCACCTGGACTAGACTGTCCAAACTGTCCCACCTGGACCAGACTGTCCAAACTGTCCCACCTGGACTAGACTGTCCAAGCCGTCCCATCTGGACCAAACTGTCCCACCTGGACCAGACTGTCCCACCTGGACTAGACTGTCCAAGCCGTCCCACCTGGACCAAACTGTCCCACCTGGACCAGACTGTCCCACCTGGACCAGACTGTCCAAACTGTCCCACCACGGACTGGACAGCATCTTCATGGGAACACCTCCAGCTTCCTCTTCCTCCACATCTGGAGGAAGGTGACTAGAGTCTCTCTGATGAGAATCTGTTAAACTGACCTTTGTTGATCTGAAATGAACACAGATTCAGGAACTACACACACACACACACACACACAGACACACACACACACACACAGACATACACACACACACACACACACACACACATACATATACACACACACACACACACACACACACACACATACACACACAGACACACACACAGACAGACAGACACACACACACACACACACACACATACACACACAGACACACACATACACACACAGACACACACACAGACAGACAGACACACACATACACACACACACACACACACACACACAGACACAGACACACACACACACACACACACACACAGACATACACACACACACACACACACACACATATATACACACACACACACACACACACACACACATACACACACAGACACACACACACACAGACACACACACACACACACACACACATATATACACACACACACACACACACACACACACACACACACACACACACACACACATTTTTTGGGTGACAACCCAGATTAGCACCGCCTGTTGCTATGGAGACGTATTAGGTCTCGTCTCTTCGGTGTTCTGAGGAACTTTCTGGACCGACTCGGGGAGACTGATCACTAGGGTTGGATTCTGATTCTGGTTCTTCCTTCTGATTCTGGTTCTTATCGGTTCTTGATTCTGGTTCTTCCTTCTGATTCTGGTTCTTATCGGTTCTTGATTCTGGTTCTTCCTTCTGATTCTGGTTCTTATCGGTTCTTGATTCTGGTTCTTCCTTCTGATTCTGGTTCTTATCGGTTCTTGATTCTGGTTCTTTGAGGGTGGAGGTGAAACGGGTCACATGCTGATTCCACCGATAAGAGGAACGTTTTATTTTGATCAGTGGTGGTCTGCAGTGTGACGGGGCTTTACCAACGTTAAATGAAGCCAGACTAGAGCTCCGCAACACAACAAGAGCCTGGTCGCTACGGAAACCAGAACTTGCCCACATTAAATCTAGGACCCCACGATCAGATTAGAAACCAAATCTAGGACCCCACGATCAGATTAGAAACCAAATCTAGGACCCCACGATCAGATTAGAAACCAAATCCTCCAAACGACTCCAAGTAGGAATCGGTTCTCGATGCCCAACCCTTATGATCAGTCCCACTGGCTTTACTGCACCCAGTCAGCCGTCTGGTTGGCCTTCTGGTTGGGGGGTCTAGTTGGCCTTCTGGTTGGGGGGTCTGGTTGTTCTTCTGGTTGGGGGGGGTCTGGTTGGCCTTCTGGTTGGGGGGTCTAGTTGGCCTTCTGGTTGGGGGGGGGGTCTAGTTGGTCTTCTGGTTGGGGGGGGGGTCTGGTTGGCCTTCGTGTTTGGGGGGTCTAGTTGGCCTTCTGGTTGGGGGGTCTAGTTGGTCTTCTGGTTGGGGGGTCTGGTTGGCCTTCTGGTTGGGGGGGCTGGTTGGCCTTCTGGTTGGGGGGGGTCTAGTTGGCCTTCTGGTTGGGGGGGGGGTCTAGTTAGTCTTCAGGTTGGGGGTGTCTGGTTGGTCTTCTGGTTGGGGGGTTCTGGTTGGCCTTCTGGTTGGGGAGGTCTGGTTAGTCTTCAGGTTGGGGTGTCTGGTTGGCCTTCTAGTTGGGGGGGGGGTCTGGTTGGCCTTCCGGTTGGGGGGTCTAGTTGGCCTTCTGGTTGGGGGGTCTAGTTGGTCTTCTGGTTGGGGGGTCTAGTTGGTCTTCTGGTTGGGGGGTCTAGTTGGCCTTCTGGTTGGGGGGTCTGGTTGGTCTTCTGGTTGGGGGATCTGGTTGGCCTTCCGGTTGGGGGGTCTGGGCCTTTAGACAGACAGCGGTGCTTCCTCTTCCTCCACATCTGGAGGAAAGTCTTCCCACAGTCCTCGCAGCGCTGCCTTCCCTCTCCTCCTCTGGTCCTGGTCTGGTTCTGCAGGGCCCTGCCCCCTCCCGGAGAGCTGTGGTGAGTCTGGATGTCTCTGGTCCTGGTCTGTTTCTGCAGGGCCCTGCCCCCCCCCAGAGACTTGTGGTGAGTCTGGATGTGCAGCTTCAGGTCCCGAGCGTCTCCGAAGCGTTGGCCACACAGACCACAGCCCGGCGCCGTGGCGTCCTGCAGGTGAGCTTTAATGTGGCGGGACAGGAAGCGGCGAGCTGTAAAGGTCCGGCTGCAGACCCGGCAGCTCAGGGCCGGCCCCCCGTCCGGTCTCTGGACCCCCACCGGGCTCCGGTCCCTCGGCGGGCTCCGGTCCCTCACCGGGCTGCGGACCCTCACCGGGCTCCGGACCCCCTCCGGTCTCTGGACCCTCACCGGGCTCCGGACCCTTGGCGGGCTGCGGTCCCTCGGCGGGCTCCGGACCCTCGGCGGGCTGCGGACCCTCGGGGGGCTGCGGTCCTGGTCGTAGTCCTCGCTGTCCTCCGTCTCAGACGACAACACGGTGACCTCCGGCTCCGGCCTGGTGAGGACCGGGGCCGGAGCCAGGGAGCTGTAGGTGAACTGGATGATGTCAGCGGCGTCCAGGGCAGCATGCAGGGGGTCTGGGTACTCCTGGTCCCGGTTCTGATTCTGGTCCTGGTTCTGGTTCTGAAGGGGAACCTCTGGGTTACTCAGCAACTGCTGCTGTGTGAAGGCGTCTGAAACAAAGAGAGAGAAATTAACTCAACAACTATTTACTCCAGTACCACATACACAGACAGACAGACAGGCAGACAGACAGGCAGACAGGCAGACAGACAGACAGACTGGCAGACAGACAGACACACAGAGAGACAGACAGACAGACAGAGAGACAGACAGACAGGTAAGCAGAGTAACGTTACAGCAAACTGAACTACTGCTGCAGAACATGCAGACAGACTTCTCATCTGTCATCAACCTGCTCCTCACTCAGCGTGGTGTGTAGTGTGTGTAGTGTGTGCAGTGTGTAGTGTGTGTAGTGTGTGCAGTGTGTAGTGTGTGCAGTGTGTGCAATGTGTGTAGTGTGTGCAGTATGTAGTGTGTGTAGTGTGTGTAGTGTGTAGTGTGTGCAGTGTGTGTAGTGTGTGCAGTATGTAGTGTGTAGTGTGTGCAGTATGTAGTGTGTGTAGTGTGTAGTGTGTGAAGTGTGTAGTGTGTGTGCAGTATGTAGTGTGTAGAGTGTAGTGTGTGCAGTATGTAGTGTGTGTAGTGTGTAGTGTGTAGTGTGTGCAGTATGTAGTGTGTGCAGTGTGTAGTGTGTGCAGGGTGTAGTGTGTGTTTTGTGTGCAGTGTGTGTAGTGTGTGCAGTATGTAGTGTATGTAGTGTGTAGTGTGTGCAGTATGTAGTGTGTGCAGTGTGTAGTGTGTGCAGTATGTAGTGTGTGCAGTGTGTAGTGTGCAGTGTGTAGTGTGTGTGTAGTGTGCAGTGTGTAGTGTGTGCAGTATGTAGTGTGTGCAGTATGTAGTGTGCAGTGTGTGCAGTATGTAGTGTGTGCAGTGTGTAGTGTGTGTAGTGTGTGCAGTGTGTAGTGTGTGTAGTGTGTGCAGTATGTAGTGTGTGCAGTATGTAGTGTGTGCAGTGTGTAGTGTGTGTAGTGTGTGCAGTGAGTAGTGTGTGTAGTGAGTAGTGTGTGTAGTATGTAGTGTGTGCAGTATGTAGTGTGTGCAGTATGTAGTGTGTGCAGTATGTAGTGTGTGCAGTGAGTAGTGTGTGTAGTGTGTAGTGTGTGCAGTATGTAGTGTGTGCAGTGAGTAGTGTGTGTAGTATGTAGTGTGTGCAGTGTGTAGTGTGTGCAGTGAGTAGTGTGTGCAGTGAGTAGTGTGTGTAGTGTGTAGTGTGTGCAGTATGTAGTGTGTGCAGTGTGTGTAGAGTGTGCAGTGTGTAGTGTGTGCAGTGTGTAGTGTGTGCAGTATGTAGTGTGTGCAGTATGTAGTGTGTGTAGTATGTAGTGTGTGCAGTGAGTAGTGTGTGTAGTATGTAGTGTGTGCAGTGTGTAGTGTGTGCAGTATGTAGTGTGTAGTGTGTGCAGTGTGTAGTGTGTGCAGTGTGTAGTGTGTGCAGTGTGTAGTGTGTGCAGTGTGTAGTGTGTGCAGTGTGTAGTGTGTGCAGTGTGTAGTGTGTGCAGTATGTAGTGTGTGTAGTATGTAGTGTGTGCAGTGAGTAGTGTGTGTAGTATGTAGTGTGTGCAGTGTGTAGTGTGTGCAGTATGTAGTGTGTAGTGTGTGCAGTGTGTAGTGTGTGCAGTATGTAGTGTGTGCAGTGAGTAGTGTGTGCAGTGTGTAGTGTGTGCAGTGTGTGCAGTACGTAGTGTGTGAAGTGTGTAGTGTGTGCAGTGTGTGTAGTATGCAGTGTGTGCAGTGTGTAGTTTGTGCAGTATGTAGTGTGTGTAGTATGTAGTGTGTGCAGTGTGTAGTGTGTGCAGGGTGTAGTGTGTGTTTTGTGTGCAGTGTGTGTAGTGTGTGCAGTATGTAGTGTATGTAGTGTGTAGTGTGTGCAGTATGTAGTGTGTGCAGTGTGTAGTGTGTGCAGTATGTAGTGTGTAGTGTGTGTAGTGTGCAATGTGTAGTGTGTGCAGTGTGTGCAGTATGTGCAGTATGTAGTGTGTGCAGTGTGTAGTGTGTGCAGTATGTAGTGTGTAGTGTGTGTAGTGTGCAATGTGTAGTGTGTGCAGTGTGTGCAGTATGTGCAGTATGTAGTGTGTGCAGTGTGTAGTGTGTGCAGTATGTAGTGTGTAGTGTGTGTAGTGTGCAATGTGTAGTGTGTGCAGTGTGTGCAGTATGTGCAGTATGTAGTGTGTGCAGTGTGTGCAGTATGTAGTGTGTGCAGTATGTAGTGTGCAGTGTGTAGTGTGCAGTGTGTAGTAGTGTGTAGTGTGTGCAGTGTGCAGTGTGTAGTGTGTGTAGTGTGCAATGTGTAGTGTGTGCAGTATGTAGTGTGTGCAGTATGAAGTGTGCAGTGTGTAGTGTGCAGTGTGTAGTGTGTGCAGTGTGCAGTGTGTAGTGTGTGTGTAGTGTGCAATGTGTATTGTGTGCAGTATGTGCAGTATGTAGTGTGTGCAGTGTGTAGTGTGTGCAGTATGTAGTGTGCAGTGTGTAGTGTGCAGTGTGTAGTGTGTGTAGTGTGCAGTGTGTAGTGTGTGTAGTGTGCAATGTGTAGTGTGTGCAGTATGTGCAGTATGTAGTGTGTGCAGTGTGTAGTGTGTGCAGTATGTAGTGTGTGCAGTGTGTAGTGTGTGCAGTGTGTAGTGTGTGTAGTGTGTAGTGTGTGCAGTGTGTAGTGTGTGCAGTGTGTAGTGTGTGCAGTATGTAGTGTGTGCAGTGTGTAGTGTGTGCAGTATGTAGTGTGTGCAGTGTGTAGTGTGTGCAGTGTGTAGTGTGTGCAGTATGTAGTGTGTGCAGTGTGTAGTGTGTGCAGTGTGTAGTGTGTGCAGTATGTAGTGTGTGCAGTGTGTAGTGTGTGCAGTATGTAGTGTGTGCAGTGTGTAGTGTGTGCAGTATGTAGTGTGTGCAGTATGTAGTGTGTGCAGTGTGTAGTGTGTGCAGTATGTAGTGTGTGCAGTGTGTAGTGTGTGCAGTGTGTAGTGTGTGCAGTGTGTAGTGTGTGTAGTGTGTAGTGTGTGCAGTATGTAGTGTGTGCAGTGTGTAGTGTGTGCAGTATGTAGTGTGTGCAGTGTGTAGTGTGTGCAGTGAGTAGTGTGTATAGTGTGTAGAGTGTGCAGTATGTAGTGTGTGCAGCGTGTAGTGTGTGCAGTGTGTAGTGTGTGTAGTGTGTAGTGTGTGCAGTGTGTAGTGTGTGCAGTATGTAGTGTGTGCAGTGTGTAGTGTGTGCAGTATGTAGTGTGTGCAGTGTGTAGTGTGTGCAGTATGTAGTGTGTGCAGTGTGTAGTGTGTGCAGTGTGTAGTGTGTGCAGTGTGTAGTGTGTGCAGTGTGTAGTGTGTGCAGTGAGTAGTGTGTGCAGTGTGTAGTGTGTGTAGTGTGCAGTATGTAGTGTGTGCAGTGTGTGCAGTGTGTAGTGTGTGCAGTATGTAGTGTGTGCAGTGTGTAGTGTGTGCAGTGTGTAGTGTGTGCAGTGAGTAGTGTGTGCAGTGTGTAGTGTGTGCAGTGTGTAGTGTGTGCAGTGTGTAGTGTGTGCAGTGAGTAGTGTGTGTAGTATAGTAGTGTGTGTAGTATGTAGTGTGTGTAGTGTAGTGTGTGCAGTAGTAGTGTGTGCAGTGAGTAGTGTGTGCAGTGTGTAGTGTGTGCAGTGAGTAGTGTGTGTGCAGTGAGTAGTGTGTGCAGTGTGTGCAGTATGTAGTGTGTGCAGTGAGTAGTGTGTGCAGTGTGTAGTGTGTGCAGTGAGTAGTGTGTGCAGTGTGTAGTGTGTGTAGTATGTAGTGTGTGCAGTGTGTAGTGTGTGCAGTGAGTAGTGTGTGCAGTGTGTAGTGTGTGCAGTATGTAGTGTGTGTAGTATGTAGTGTGTGCAGTGTGTAGTGTGCAGTGTGTAGTGTGTGTAGTGTGCAATGTGTAGTGTGTGCAGTATGTGCAGTATGTAGTGTGTGCAGTGTGTAGTGTGTGCAGTATGTAGTGTGTGCAGTGTGTAGTGTGTGTAGTGTGTGCAGTGTGTAGTGTGTGTAGTGTGTAGTGTGTGCAGTGAGTAGTGTGTATAGTGTGTAGTGTGTGCAGTATGTAGTGTGTGCAGTGTGTAGTGTGTGCAGTATGTAGTGTGTGCAGTGTGTAGTGTGTGCAGTATGTAGTGTGTGCAGTGTGTAGTGTGTGCAGTGTGTAGTGTGTGCAGTGTGTAGTGTGTGTAGTGTGTAGTGTGTGCAGTGTGTAGTGTGTGCAGTGTGTAGTGTGTGCAGTATGTAGTGTGTGCAGTGTGTAGTGTGTGCAGTATGTAGTGTGTGCAGTGTGTAGTGTGTGCAGTATGTAGTGTGTGCAGTGTGTAGTGTGTGCAGTGTGTAGTGTGTGCAGTATGTAGTGTGTGCAGTGTGTAGTGTGTGCAGTGTGTAGTGTGTGCAGTGTGTAGTGTGTGCAGTGTGTAGTGTGTGCAGTATGTAGTGTGTGCAGTGTGTAGTGTGTGCAGTATGTAGTGTGTGCAGTGTGTAGTGTGTGCAGTGTGTAGTGTGTGCAGTGTGTAGTGTGTGTAGTGTGTAGTGTGTGCAGTATGTAGTGTGTGCAGTGTGTAGTGTGTGCAGTATGTAGTGTGTGCAGTATGTAGTGTGTGCAGTGTGTAGTGTGTGCAGTATGTAGTGTGTGCAGTGTGTAGTGTGTGCAGTGTGTAGTGTGTGCAGTGAGTAGTGTGTATAGTGTGTAGTGTGTGCAGTATGTAGTGTGTGCAGTGTGTAGTGTGTGCAGTATGTAGTGTGTGCAGTGTGTAGTGTGTGTAGTGTGTGCAGTGAGTAGTGTGTATAGTGTGTAGTGTGTGCAGTATGTAGTGTGTGCAGTGTGTAGTGTGTGCAGTATGTAGTGTGTGCAGTGTGTAGTGTGTAGTGTGTGCAGTGTGTAGTGTGTGCAGTGTGTAGTGTGTGCAGTGTGTAGTGTGTGCAGTGTGTAGTGTGTGCAGTGTGTAGTGTGTGCAGTGTGTAGTGTGTGCAGTGTGTAGTGTGTGCAGTGTGTAGTGTGTGCAGTGTGTAGTGTGTGCAGTGTGTAGTGTGTGCAGTGAGTAGTGTGTGCAGTATGTAGTGTGTGCAGTGTGTAGTGTGTGCAGTGTGTAGTGTGTGCAGTGTGTAGTGTGTGCAGTGTGTAGTGTGTGCAGTGTGTAGTGTGTGCAGTATGTAGTGTGTGCAGTGTGTAGTGTGTGCAGTATGTAGTGTGTGCAGTGTGTAGTGTGTGCAGTGTGTAGTGTGTGCAGTGAGTAGTGTGTGCAGTGTGTGCAGTGTGTAGTGTGTGCAGTATGTAGTGTGTGCAGTGTGTAGTGTGTGCAGTGTGTAGTGTGTGCAGTGAGTAGTGTGTGTGTGCAGTGAGTAGTGTGTGCAGTGTGTAGTGTGTGTAGTGTGTGCAGTGTGTAGTGTGTGCAGTGTGTGCAGTGTGTAGTGTGTGCAGTGTGTAGTGTGTGCAGTGTGTAGTGTGTGCAGTATGTAGTGTGTGCAGTGTGTAGTGTGTGCAGTGTGTAGTGTGTGTAGTGAGTAGTGTGTGCAGTGTGTAGTGTGTGCAGTATGTAGTGTGTGTAGTATGTAGTGTGTGCAGTGTGTAGTGTGTGTAGTGTGTAGTGTGTGCAGTGAGTAGTGTGTGCAGTGTGTAGTGTGTGCAGTATGTAGTGTGTGCAGTAGTAGTAGTGTGTGCAGTGTGTAGTGTGTGCAGTATGTAGTGTGTGTAGTATGTAGTGTGTGCAGTGTGTAGTGTGTGTAGTGTGTAGTGTGTGCAGTGAGTAGTGTGTGCAGTGTGTAGTGTGTGCAGTATGTAGTGTGTGCAGTGTGTAGTGTGTGCAGTGTGTAGTGTGTGCAGTGTGTAGTGTGTGCAGTGTGTAGTGTGTGCAGTGTGTAGTGTGTGCAGTATGTAGTGTGTGCAGTATGAAGTGTGTGTAGTATGTAGTGTGTGCAGTGAGTAGTGTGTGCAGTGAGTAGTGTGTGCAGTGTGTGCAGTGTGTAGTGTGTGCAGTGAGTAGTGTGTATAGTGTGTAGAGTGTGCAGTATGTAGTGTGTGCAGCGTGTAGTGTGTGCAGTGTGTAGTGTGTGTAGTGAGTAGTGTGTGCAGTGTGTAGTGTGTGCAGTATGTAGTGTGTGTAGTATGTAGTGTGTGTAGTATGTAGTGTGTGCAGTGTGTAGTGTGTGCAGTATGTAGTGTGTGCAGTGTGTAGTGTGTGCAGTGTGTAGTGTGTGCAGTGTGTAGTGTGTGCAGTATGTAGTGTGTGCAGTATGTAGTGTGTGCAGTGTGTAGTGTGTGTAGTGTGTAGTGTGTGCAGTGAGTAGTGTGTGCAGTGTGTAGTGTGTGCAGTATGTAGTGTGTGCAGTGTGTAGTGTGTGCAGTGAGTAGTGTGTGCAGTGTGTAGTGTGTGCAGTGAGTAGTGTGTGCAGTGTGTGCAGTGTGTAGTGTGTGCAGTGAGTAGTGTGTGCAGTGTGTAGTGTGTGCAGTGTGTAGTGTGTGCAGTGTGTAGTGTGTGCAGTGAGTAGTGTGTGCAGTGTGTAGTGTGTGCAGTGTGTGCAGTATGTAGTGTGTGCAGTGAGTAGTGTGTGTGCAGTGAGTAGTGTGTGCAGTGTGTAGTGTGTGCAGTGTGTAGTGTGTGCAGTGTGTAGTGTGTGCAGTGAGTAGTGTGTGCAGTGTGTGCAGTGTGTAGTGTGTGCAGTGAGTAGTGTGTGCAGTGAGTAGTGTGTGCAGTGAGTAGTGTGTGCAGTGTGTAGTGTGTGCAGTGAGTAGTGTGTGCAGTGAGTAGTGTGTGTAGTGTGTAGTGTGTGCAGTGAGTAGTGTGTGCAGTGAGTAGTGTGTGCAGTGAGTAGTGTGTGCAGTGAGTAGTGTGTGCAGTGAGTAGTGTGTGCAGTGAGTAGTGTGTGTAGTATGTAGTGTGTGCAGTGAGTAGTGTGTGCAGTGTGTAGTGTGTGCAGTGTGTAGTGTGTGCAGTGTGTAGTGTGTGCAGTGTGTAGTGTGTGCAGTGTGTAGTGTGTGCAGTGAGTAGTGTGTGCAGTGTGTGTAGTGTGTGTGCAGTGTGTGTAGTGAGTAGTGTGTGCAGTGTGTAGTGTGTGCAGCGTGTAGTGTGTGTAGTGTGTGCAGTGAGTAGTGTGTGCAGTGTGTAGTGTGTGCAGTGAGTAGTGTGTGCAGTATGTAGTGTGTGCAGTGAGTAGTGTGTGCAGTGTGTAGTGTGTGCAGTGAGTAGTGTGTGCAGTGAGTAGTGTGTGCAGTGTGTAGTGTGTGCAGTGAGTAGTGTGTGTGCAGTGAGTAGTGTGTGCAGTGTGTGTAGTGAGTAGTGTGTGCAGTGTGTGTAGTGTAGTGTGTGCAGTGTGTGTAGTGTGTGTGCAGTGTGTGTAGTGAGTAGTGTGTGCAGTGTGTGTAGTGTGTGCAGCGTGTAGTGTGTGCAGTGCGTAGTACACACACACACACACACACATACACAGACACACACACACACAGAGAGACACACACATACACACACAAATACCCACAGAAACACACACACACTGCGGTCTTCTAAACAGTATTATTATTATTATTATTATTAATAATAGGAGGTATGTGAACGTGCGTCTTACCAGCGGTGAGTTAGTATTATTATTATTATTATTATTATTATTATTAGGAGGTATGTGAACTTGCATCTTACCAGCGGTGGGTTAGTATTATTATTATTATTATTATTATTATTATTATTATTATTATTATTATTAATAGCAGGTATGTGAACGTGCGTCTTACCAGCGGTGGGTTAGTATTATTATTATTATTATTATTATTATTAATAGGAGGTATGTGAACGTGCGTCTTACCAGCGGTGGTTTAGTATTATTATTATTATTATTATTAATAATAGGAGGTATGTGAATGTGCGTCTTACCAGCGGTGGGTTAGTATTATTATTATTATTATTATTATTATTATTATTATTATTAACAGGAGGTATGTGAACGTGCGTCTTACCAGCGGTGGGTTAGTATTATTATTATTATTATTATTATTATTATTAACAGCAGGTATGTGAACGTGCGTCTTACCAGCGGTGGGTTAGTATTATTATTATTATTATTATTATTAATAGGGATATGTGAACGTGCGTCTTACCGGCGGTGGGTTAGTATTATTATTATTATTATTATTATTATTATTAATAGGAGGTATGTGAACGTGCGTCTTACCGGCGGTGGGTCTGTGGAGCGCGCAGAGCAGCGCGTGCTGGCGGGAGATCACTTCCCGGTTCAGAGCCGCTTCTTCTTCGTATTTCTGGATCGTTTTCTCACAAAGTGCCAGGATGTCTTGGACCGCCGCGTGCAGCCGCTGACTGGCGAACACCCGGATGTTGTGGACCCGGGACATGTTCACACCGAGAGCCGGGACACCGGACAGGACGGGCAACTTCACGGTGCTAACGGAGAAACAACAAACACCAGCACTTCCGGAGTCCTTCCGACCATTTCCTGAAGTCCTTCACAATAAAAGCACCGACTCAAAGTCCTGAAGTCCTTCACAATAAAAGCACCGACTCAACATCTAAAAGTTGGTTTTATAAAAATAAAACTAACAGAAAATAACAATAAAAAACACGAATGTCAATATTACTGAATTAGAAGCAGAAAAATCATTTTTTCTTTCTTTCTTTATTCCATTACATTATTGTGTATATTATGTATATATGTGTGTATGTATATATGTGTGTGTATGTATGTATGTATGTATGTATGTATGTATGTATATAGGTGTATGTATAGCAGATATATATGCTACATTATAAGATGTATGTATGTATGTATGTATGTATATATGTGTGAATGTATGTGTGTGTATGTATATATGTATGTATGTATGTATAGTAGATATATAGGCTATATATCATAAGATAATTGTGAATAAGATATAAATATGTGGTAAAGGAAATAATAATACTTTACTGAGTTATGGATTCAATATATATATATATATATATATATATATATATATATATATATATATATATATTGTATATGTCTTATATTTTAGATTCTTCAAAGTAGCCACCCTTTGCTTTTTTTGATAACTCTGCAAACCCTTGGTGTTCTCTCAATGAGCTTCATGAGGTAGTCACCTGAAATGGTTTTACCTTCACAGGTGTGCTTTGTCAGGGTTCATTAGTGGAATTATTTCCCTTATTAATAAAAAAGCAAAGGGTGGCTACTGGATGAGTATACAGAGGCTGTGACGTCATACATCAGCTTCTGTGAGGACTGCTGTGTTCCATCATGCACCAGGGTGAGTTTCAACAATGACAAACCCTGGTTCACAGCCAAACTCAGAAGGCTAAGGTTGGACAAGGCAGAGGCGTTCAGGAGTGGGGACAAAGACAGACTTAAAGTAGCAAAGTACAAGTTTAGCAAGGCGGTAAAAGAGGCTAAACAACGGTACTCTGAGAAACTCCGAAACCAGTTCTCAGCAAACAACTCTGCTTCTGTCTGGAGAGGGCTTAAACAGATCACCAGCTTCAAGCCTAAAGTCTCCCACTCCACCAACGACCGACGCCTAGCCAACAAACTTAATGAGTTCTACTGTCGCTTTGAAGGACAAAGGGTCGGCCCTGTTACCATCCCCCTCAACACCTCCCAACAAAGGGTCTTCCCTGATTCCATCCCCCGCGACACCTCCCAACAGCTACAGTGCATCACCTCCACCTCCCCCACCTTAAAGGTCCCCCCCTCCACCTCTTCACCCACCTCAGCGACGACTCTCTCCATCAAAGAGAAAGACGTCAACAGACTGTTCAGGAGACAGAACCCCAGGAAAGCTGCTGGACCAGATGCTGTCTCCCCATCATGCTTGAAGCACTGCGCTGACCAGCTGTCTCCAGTGTTCACAGATATTTTCAACACCTCGCTGGAGACATGTCACGTGCCAGCCTGCTTCAAGACCTCAACAATCATCCCCGTTCCCAAGAAGCCAAGGACCACAGGACTTAATGACTTCAGACCCGTCGCCCTGACCTCTGTGGTTATGAAGTCCTTTGAGCGCCTTGTGCTTTCACACCTCAAAGCCATCACCGACACCCTCCTGGACCCCCTGCAGTTTGCCTACAGAGCCAATAGGTCTGTAGATGATGCAGTCAACTTGGCCCTCCACTACATCCTCCGGCACCTGGACTCTGCAGGAACCTACGCCAGGATCCTGTTTTTGGACTTCAGCTCTGCCTTCAACACCATCATCCCGGCTCTGCTCCAGGAGAAGCTCTCCCAGCTTGGTGTGCCTGACTCCACCTGCAGGTGGATCACTGACTTCCTGTCTGACAGGAAGCAGCATGTGAAGCTGGGGAAACACGTCTCCAACTCACAGACCATCAGCACTGGATCCCCTCAGGGCTGTGTTCTTTCGCCTCTGCTCTTCTCTCTGTACACCAACAACTGCACCTCCAGTCATCAGTCCGTCAAGCTTCTGAAGTTCGCGGACGACACCTCCCTCATCGGACTCATCTCTGATGGAGACGAGTCCGCCTACAGGTCGGAGGCTAACCACCTGGTGACCTGGTGCAGGCAAAACAACCTAGAGCTCAACGCTCTAAAGACAGTGGAGATGGTTGTGGACTTCAGGAAGAATTCAGCCCCACCTGCCCCCATCACCCTCTGTGGCTCCACAATTAACATTGTGGAGTCTTTCCGCTTCCTGGGAACTACAATCTCCCAAGACCTCAAGTGGGAGCTGAACATCAGCTCCCTCGTCAAGAAAGCACAACAGAGGATGTACTTCCGGCGGCAGCTGAAGAAATTCAGCCTGCCAAAGACAATGATGGTGCACTTCTATACAGCCATCATTGAGTCCTTCCTCACATCCTCCATCACCATCTGGTACGCTGCTGCCACTGCCAAGGACAAGGGCAGACTGCAGCGTGTCATTCGGTCAGCTGAGAAGGTGATTGGCTGCAATCTCCCACCGCTCCAGGACCTTTACGCCACCAGGACTCTGAAGCGTGCTGGAAAGATTGTGGCTGACCCCTCCCACCCCGGACACAAACTCTTTGAGCCCCTCCCATCTGGCAGGAGGCTGAGGTCCATCAGGACCAAGACCTCACGTCACAAGGACAGCTTTTTCCCCTCCGCCACTAGCCTTATTAACAAGGCCCGGAACCCACCCTGACTCTCTCCACACCCACCTCTGGCTCTACATGCCACTGTACTTAATCTGCTCTTTTTTATCTTAACTGTTACTCTTATTTTATTATGTTACATCCTGTGTGTGTACATATACACATATATTTATATATTTATACTTATATTGTCTGTTCTGTTAACCTGTTTGTTTAACTTATTTTAGATAATGTGTGACATGCACCTACGACACCAAAACAAATTCCTTGTATGTGTAAAAAATGTACTTGGCAATAAAGCTTTTCTGATTCTGATTCTTATAAGTGTGTAATTATACTTATTATCTAAAATATAAGACATGTTTTCAGTTATTTCACACTTTTTTGTTAAGTACATAATTCCATATGTGTTCATTCATAGTTTTGATGCCTTCAGTGAGAATCTACAATGTAAATAGTCATGAAAATAAAAAGGAAACACATTGAATGAGAAGGTGTGTCCAAACTTTTGGCCTGTACTGTATATATATATATAGTATTAATGATTCCTGAGAGTCCTTCAGAATAAAAGCAGAAACTCTTTTTATTAAGTGAACAGTGTTGATGAACAATAAAGAAGAAGAAGGTTTTCTTCACTGAGACGTTCCAGTTCCTGAAGTTTTCACTTCCTTTTCTTCACAGACGTCTTTCTCCTGAAACACAACATTCACTCCTTTCAGTCCTCATGTTCCCTTAAAGGGCCGTACGGCCGTGAAACTACCCCAGGGGGTAATAACATGTTCTCTGGGACATGCTGTCATGCTAATCTAATGTGTCTCTGTAGCTTTGGAGTACTGCAGGGGGTACGCGTACCCCTGGGAGTACTTTGGAGTACTGCAGGGGGTACGCGTACCCCTGGGAGTACTTTGGAGTACTGCAGGTGATACATGATCTTTTTTGCAAAATGCTCATTTAAAAATATGTCATGATTTCCGCAAAAATATGCGGTGCTCGCATGATTTCATAATCCCCCGCATTTTTGTTGCAAAAAAGTCCCGTAATATATCTCAGCAGAAAGTTGAAAAATGTTGCGTTTACTTCACACGAGAGCTTTCAATTTCATCGCATAAAACTGCATAAATATCATAAATATCATACTCCATCGCAGTTTTTAAGAAAACGTGTCGCGTAATCAAGGATTTTTGCCCTCAACAATCACAAAAGATCTCCACATGTTTCTGGAAGGACTGATTATTAACCCCTGGGGTACTTTAACTCTGTGTTTACCCAGCATGCACTGCAGCGTAACCACGGAGCCCCTGGCTGTACCTGATTGGTCTCCCTCCGACGGCGCTGCGTCTCCGTGACGACGTAGAAGTCTTCCTCGGCCTTGGCGATCAGCTGATCAGGACTCTGGTCGGCCTCCTCGCGGCCCGCCTCGTCGTCTCGGCTCTGCTCGGACCGGCTCCGCTCCTTCAGACGGATCTCTCTCTGCCGGGCCTCCAGAACCTTCTCTCGCTTGGTCTCACGCTCAAACATCTGGAGATTACATCATAGAACAGCTGTTATTATAGATCTCTCTCTGCCGGGCCTCCAGAACCTTCTCTCGCTTGGTCTCACGCTCAAACATCTGGAGATTACATCATAGAACAGCTGTTATTATAGATCTCTCTCTGCCGGGCCTCCAGAACCTTCTCTCGCTTGGTCTCACGCTCAAACATCTGGAGATTACATCATAGAACAGCTGTTACTATCTAGAATCTCCTCAGGGAGCCAATCAGCACGCAGCATGCTTCTACCAGGATGTAATCATGTCTGTGATTGGCTCTCTGACGTTACGTGTCACGTAGTCGCAGCTGGAACATAAACAGTAATGTGTTATGTTGTCATTTCTGTTTGTTTTATAAAGTTGGTACCGGTATGGAAGTCACGGTACCGGTACCGGTATGGAAGTCACGGTACTGGTATGGAAGTCACTGTACTGGTATGGAAGTCACTGTACTGGTATGGAAGTCACTGTACCGGTATGGAAGTCACGGTACCGGTATGGAAGTCACTGTACTGGTATGGAAGTCACTTTACTGGTATGGAAGTCACTGTACTGGTATGGAAGTCACTGTACTGGTATGGAAGTCACAGTACTGGTATGGAAGTCACGGTACTGGTATGGAAGTCACTGTACTGGTATGGAAGTCACGGTACTGGTATGGAAGTCACTTTACTGGTATGGAAGTCACTGTAATGGTATGGAAGTCACGGTACCGGTATGGAAGTCACTTTACTGGTATGGAAGTCACGGTACTGGTATGGAAGTCACGGTACTGGTATGGAAGTCACTGTACTGGTATGGAAGTCACAGTACTGGTATGGAAGTCACGGTACCGGTATGGAAGTCACTTTCCTGGTATGGAAGTCACTTTACTGGTATGGAAGTCACTGTACTGGTATGGAAGTCACTGTACTGGTATGGAAGTCACTGTACTGGTATGGAAGTCACGGTACCGGTATGGAAGTCGCTTTACTGGTATGGAAGTCACTGTACTGGTATGGAAGTCACTGTACCGGTATGGAAGTCACTTTACTGGTATGGAAGTCACTTTACTGGTATGGAAGTCACTGTAATGGTATGGAAGTCACTGTACCGGTATGGAAGTCACTGTACTGGTATGGAAGTCACGGTACTGGTATGGAAGTCACTGTACTGGTATGGAAGTCACTGTACTGGTATGGAAGTCACTGTACTGGTATGGAAGTCACGGTACTGGTATGGAAGTCACTTTACTGGTATGGAAGTCACTTTACTGGTATGGAAGTCACGGTACTGGTATGGAAGTCACTGTACTGGTATGGAAGTCACAGTACTGGTATGGAAGTCACGGTACCGGTATGGAAGTCACTTTACTGGTATGGAAGTCACAGTACTGGTATGGAAGTCACGGTACCGGTATGGAAGTCACTGTACTGGTATGGAAGTCACGGTACTGGTATAGAAGTCACGGTACTGGTATGGAAGTCACTGTACTGGTATGGAAGTCACTGCACTGGTATGGAAGTCACAGTACTGGTATGGAAGTCATGGTACTGGTATGGAAGTCACTGTACTGGTATGGAAGTCACTGTACTGGTATGGAAGTCACGGTACTGGTATGGAAGTCACTGTACTGGTATGGAAGTCACGGTACTGGTATGGAAGTCACAGTACTGGTATGGAAGTCACTGTACTGGTATGGAAGTCACTGTACTGGTATAGAAGTCACGGTACTGGTATGGAAGTCACTGTACTGGTATGGAAGTCACTGTACTGGTATGGAAGTCACTGTACTGGTATGGAAGTCACGGTACTGGTATGGAAGTCACTGTACTGGTATGGAAGTCACTGTACCGGTATGGAAGTCACTTTACTGGTATGGAAGTCACTTTACTGGTATGGAAGTCACTGTAATGGTATGGAAGTCACTGTACCGGTATGGAAGTCACTGTACTGGTATGGAAGTCACGGTACTGGTATGGAAGTCACTTTACTGGTATGGAAGTCACTGTAATGGTATGGAAGTCACTGTACTGGTATGGAAGTCACTTTACTGGTATGGAAGTCACGGTACTGGTATGGAAGTCACTGTACTGGTATGGAAGTCACAGTACTGGTATGGAAGTCACGGTACTGGTATGGAAGTCACTGTACTGGTATGGAAGTCACAGTACTGGTATGGAAGTCACGGTACTGGTATGGAAGTCACTGTACTGGTATGGAAGTCACGGTACTGGTATGGAAGTCACGGTACTGGTATGGAAGTCACTGTACTGGTATGGAAGTCACTGTACTGGTATGGAAGTCACAGTACTGGTATGGAAGTCACTGTACTGGTATGGAAGTCACTGTACTGGTATGGAAGTCACTGTACTGGTATGGAAGTCACGGTACTGGTATGGAAGTCACTGTACTGGTATGGAAGTCACGGTACTGGTATGGAAGTCACTGTACTGGTATGGAAGTCACTGTACTGGTATGGAAGTCACTGTACTGGTATGGAAGTCACGGTACTGGTATGGAAGTCACTGTACTGGTATGGAAGTCACAGTACTGGTATGGAAGTCACTGTACTGGTATGGAAGTCACTGTACTGGTATGGAAGTCACTGTACTGGTATGGAAGTCACTGTACTGGTATGGAAGTCACTGTACTGGTATGGAAGTCACTGTACCGGTATGGAAGTCACGGTACTGGTATAGAAGTCACGATACTGGTATGGAAGTCACGGTACTGGTATGGAAGTCTCAGTACTGGTATGGAAGTCACTGTACTGGTATGGAAGTCACTGTACTGGTATGGAAGTCACTGTACCGGTATGGAAGTCACGGTACTGGTATAGAAGTCACGATACTGGTATGGAAGTCACGGTACCGGTATGGAAGTCACGGTACCGGTACCGGTATGGAAGTGACGGTACCGGTACCGGTATGGAAGTCACTGTACCAGTATGGAAGTCACGGTAGCGGTATGGAAGTCACGTCACGGTACCGGTATGGAAGTCACGGTACTGGTACCGGTATGGAAGTCACGGTACCGGTATGGAAGGCATGGTACCAGTGGTTAGTTACCAGGGAGTTGTCTGTGTAATAAGTGCTGAGTCATGTGTCTCGCCGGGGAATTGTCTGTGTAATAAGTGCTGAGTCACGTGTCTCACCGAGGAGTTGTGTGTGTAATAAGTGCTGAGTCATGTGTCTCACCGTGGCCAGTCACCGAGGAGTTGTGTGTGTAATAAGTGCTGAGTCATGTGTCTCACCGGGGAGTTGTTTGTGTAATAAGTGCTGAGTCATGTGTCTCACCGGGGAGTTGTGTGTGTAATAAGTGCTGAGTCATGTGTCTCACCGGGGAGTTGTCTGTGAAATAAGTGCTGAGTCATGTGTCTCACCGGGGAGTTGTGTGTGTATTAAGTGCTGAGTCATGTGTCTCACCGGGGAATTGTGTGTGTAATAAGTGCTGAGTCACGTGTCTCACCGGGGAGTTGTGTGTGTAATAAGTGCTGAGTCATGTGTCTCACCGGGGAGTTGTGTGTGAAATAAGTGCTGAGTCATGTATCTCACGGGGGAGTTGTGTGTGTAAAAAGTGCTGAGTCATTTGTCTCACCGCAGCCAGTAGACTCTTGTCGTTCTTCTGCAGCGTGGACAGACCGGAGCTGATCTCCAGCAGCGTGGCGCCGCCCTGCTGGGAGCCGCACGCCACCAAACGCCCGTTGTCCTGGAGACGGAGGCTGTAGAGGGCCTCGTCACACACCTGGGGAACCACGGCAACAACAAGGTGTCAACAACAACAAGGTGTCAACAACAACAACAAGGTGTCAACAACAACAAGGGGTCAACAACAACAAGGTGTCAACAACAACAAGGTGTCACAGGTTTCAAACGTCAACAGCCAGGCAAATGCTCCGGGACTGGCAGTCCAAAGACTAAAGGGAAGTTAAAGATCATAAACGTAGAAACACACCTAAATCATGAGCAACTGAGTACCCTGAGACTGAGTACCCTGAGACTGAGTACCCTGAGACTGAGTACCCTGTGAAGGACTACTCTGAGACTGAGTACCCTGAGACTGAGTACCTTGAGACTGAGTACCCTGAGACTGAGTACCCAGTGAAGGACTACTCTGAGACTGAGTACCCTGAGACTGAGTACCCTGAGACTGAGTACCTTGAGACTGAGTACCCTGAGCCTGAGTACCCTGAGACTGAGTACCCTGTGAAGGACTACTCTGAGACTGAGTACCCTGAGACTGAGTACCCTGAGACTGAGTACCCTGTGAAGGACTACTCTGAGACTGAGTACCCTGTGAAGGACTACTCTGAGACTGAGTACCCTGAGACTGAGTACCCTGTGAAGGACTACTCTGAGACTGAGTACCCTGAGACTGAGTACCCTGTGAAGGACTACTCTGAGACTGAGTATCCTGAGACTGAGTACCCTGAGACTGAGTACCTTGAGACTGAGTACCCTGAGACTGAGTACCCTGAGACTGAGTACCCTGTGAAGGACTACTCTGAGACTGAGTACCCTGAGACTGAGTACCCTGAGACTGAGTACCTTGAGACTGAGTACCCTGAGACTGAGTACCCTGTGAAGGACTACTCTGAGACTGAGTACCCTGTGAAGGACTACTCTGAGACTGAGTACCCTGTGAAGGACTACTCTGAGACTGAGTACCCTGAGACTGAGTACCTTGAGACTGAGTACCCTGAGACTGAGTACCCTGAGACTGAGTACCCTGAGACTGAGTACCCTGAGACTGAGTACCCTGTGAAGGACTACTCTGAGACTGAGTACCCTGAGACTGAGTACCCTGTGAAGGACTACTCTGAGACTGAGTACCCTGAGACTGAGTACCCTGAGACTGAGTACCTTGAGACTGAGTACCCTGAGACTGAGTACCCTGAGACTGAGTACCCTGTGAAGGACTACTCTGAGACTGAGTACCCTGAGACTGAGTACCCTGAGACTGAGTACCTTGAGACTGAGTACCCTGAGACTGAGTACCCTGAGACTGAGTACCCTGTGAAGGACTACTCTGAGACTGAGTACCCTGTGAAGGACTACTCTGAGACTGAGTACCCTGTGAAGGACTACTCTGAGACTGAGTACCCTGAGACTGAGTACCTTGAGACTGAGTACCCTGAGACTGAGTACCTTGAGACTGAGTACCCTGAGACTGAGTACCCTGAGACTGAGTACCCTGTGAAGGACTACTCTGAGACTGAGTACCCTGAGACTGAGTACCCTGTGAAGGACTACTCTGAGACTGAGTACCCTGAGACTGAGTACCCTGAGACTGAGTACCTTGAGACTGAGTACCCTGAGACTGAGTACCCTGAGACTGAGTACCCTGTGAAGGACTACTCTGAGACTGAGTACCCTGAGACTGAGTACCTTGAGACTGAGTACCCTGAGACTGAGTACCCTGAGACTGAGTACCTTGAGACTGAGTACCCTGAGACTGAGTACCCTGAGACTGAGTACCCTGTGAAGGACTACTCTGAGACTGAGTACCCTGAGACTGAGTACCTTGAGACTGAGTACCCTGAGACTGAGTACCTTGAGGCTGAGTACCCTGTGAAGGACTACCCTGAAACTGAGTACCTTGAGGCTGAGTACCCTGTGAAGGACTACCCTGAGGCTGAGTACCTTGAGACTGAGTACCCTGAGAAGGAGTACCTTGAGGCTGAGTACCCTGTGAAGGACTACCCTGAGACTTAGTACCTTGAGACTGAGTACCCTGTGAAGGACTACCCTGAGACTGAGTACCTTGAGGCTGAGTACCCTGTGAAGGACTACCCTGAGACTAAGTACCCTGAGACTGAGTACCCTGTGAAGGACTACTCTGAGACTGAGTACCCTGAGACTGAGTACCCTGTGAAGGACTACTCTGAGACTGAGTATCCTGAGACTGAGTACCCTGAGACTGAGTACCTTGAGACTGAGTACCCTGAGACTGAGTACCCTGAGACTGAGTACCCTGTGAAGGACTACTCTGAGACTGAGTACCCTGAGACTGAGTACCCTGAGACTGAGTACCTTGAGACTGAGTACCCTGAGACTGAGTACCCTGAGACTGAGTACCCTGTGAAGGACTACTCTGAGACTGAGTACCCTGTGAAGGACTACTCTGAGACTGAGTACCCTGTGAAGGACTACTCTGAGACTGAGTACCCTGAGACTGAGTACCTTGAGACTGAGTACCCTGAGACTGAGTACCTTGAGACTGAGTACCCTGAGACTGAGTACCCTGAGACTGAGTACCCTGTGAAGGACTACTCTGAGACTGAGTACCCTGAGACTGAGTACCCTGTGAAGGACTACTCTGAGACTGAGTACCCTGAGACTGAGTACCCTGAGACTGAGTACCTTGAGACTGAGTACCCTGAGACTGAGTACCCTGAGACTGAGTACCCTGTGAAGGACTACTCTGAGACTGAGTACCCTGAGACTGAGTACCTTGAGACTGAGTACCCTAAGACTGAGTACCCTGAGACTGAGTACCTTGAGACTGAGTACCCTGAGACTGAGTACCCTGAGACTGAGTACCCTGTGAAGGACTACTCTGAGACTGAGTACCCTGAGACTGAGTACCTTGAGACTGAGTACCCTGAGACTGAGTACCTTGAGGCTGAGTACCCTGTGAAGGACTACCCTGAAACTGAGTACCTTGAGGCTGAGTACCCTGTGAAGGACTACCCTGAGGCTGAGTACCTTGAGACTGAGTACCCTGAGAAGGAGTACCTTGAGGCTGAGTACCCTGTGAAGGACTACCCTGAGACTTAGTACCTTGAGACTGAGTACCCTGTGAAGGACTACCCTGAGACTGAGTACCTTGAGGCTGAGTACCCTGTGAAGGACTACCCTGAGACTAAGTACCCTGAGACTGAGTACCCTGTGAAGGACTACCCTGAGACTGAGTACCTTGAGGCTGAGTACCCTGTGAAGGACTACCCTGAGACTGAGTACCCTGTGACTGAGTACCCTGTGAAGGACTACCCTGAGACTGAGTACATTGAGACTGAGTACCCTGTGACTGAGTACCCTGTGAAGGACTACCCTGAGACTTAGTACCTTGAGGCTGAGCGTGGGGTCGTTCTGTTTGAACAGGATGTCCCAGACGTCCAACACACCGTCCATCTTTACCGTGAAGAACACGGAGGGACGCACCGGACTCCAGCAGGCGTCCATCAGGTAGGCCGTCTGGTACCTGATACCAGAGAGACAGGTTAGTAACATCAGGTAGACCGTCTGGTACCTGATACCAGAGAGACAGGTTAGTAACATCAGGTAGACCCTCTGGTACCTGATACCAGAGAGACAGGTTAGTAACATCAGGTAGACCGTCTGGTACCTGATACCAGAGAGACAGGTTAGTAACATCAGGTAGACCCTCTGGTACCTGATACCAGAGAGACAGGTTAGTAACATCAGGTAGACCCTCTGGTACCTGATACC